>CANSZD010002228.1:0-289235 GCA_947648045.1 Beta corolliflora | reverse complement strand
AAACTTCTCTAAAGATATTTTTTATGTAAAATATCAGAGATCCTACATCGATTTTCTCTAACTAAAACAACTTTATTTTCTATATACTATGTTACTTCCTTTAACTATACTTAATGTTTGAATTAGTCGCACATTAGTTGGGAGGAAAAAAAAAATAAAAGTCTTTTTATAATTTATAAAAGGATTAAGGCCGTAAATTTTTCGAAAACTACCCTATAAAAATATTAAAGTATAAATGTTGTAAGAAGATACCTTTGGCTATTGACCACTATTTCCGCGAAGGCCGCCTTTCATTTTTTTTACTTTTTCCTTTATGTTTCCCTTCGATTTCACTCAAAATATTCATTTTCCTACTTTTACAAAGTTGGTGGTATTAAGATGCACTTGTGTTGGCAAATTTCGATAAAGATCAGAGTGAAAAACAAAGAGAAAAAAAGGGCAACATCGGAAAAAGGTTATTGACGTCGAATCTGGAATTTACAGTGTCGCGTTTTTATAAGATCTTTGCTTTTAAAAGGGCTATTTTCTTACAACTTTTTTTTTATAAGGTAAAAATGAGTTTTTATAAAGTAATTTTTGACAAATTTTCCAAGGATTAAAAAATACTATTTTATCAAGTTTCACAGTGTTTGGTTGGGAAGCCGTAGCTCTGTTTCCTATAAAAGACCACATAGGCTTTTACGAGAGCAAACATTATTTTATGACGTTACTCAATTTCCATTTTAAAAAATTGCATATTATTTATATGCTTTATTTCCCTCTCCTATGCCATCATTATAATTCTTTAATAAATTAAAAAATTGATTTTCTAAAATAATTATGTTATATATTGATAGTTTATATTGGACGTATCTTGGAGATGAACTAGAATGACCCTCTATCTATTGCACTAGCCGCTAATTTGATTAACGGGTACAATTTATTTAACGATTTACACCGGCCTCATTTGGCTATTAGTGGATAGTGGTTTTATTAGTTTATTTGACTAACTCAATTGTATTAGTTATTTATATAAAAGGTGTTTGATAAAGTAGCTGATGGATGATCGCTACATAATTGTGCTGAACGATCAATAATGACATGTGTGCATAATCCATCGCTTGTACAATTTATATATTGTTTATTGATGTACTTTTAAAAGGCTTTAGGAAATAAATGTAATTGGCCACTCATTGTTAAACCTCTAAAAAAAAACTCCTCCCAATGTTTTCAAAAAGAGCTTTTTGGGCCTAATCAACTACTTCATTTAATTTACCAAACATTTAAATTAAAAATTGATTAGTCAAATCTTTTAATATGACTTCAACCTTCTAATTTGGCTCAAAACCTCTCTTTATCAAACAACGCCACCGTTCACGCTTGTAAAAAACTACTCCACATTTCTCAATTCTCATCCCCTATCCCCGCCAAATTCCCTCACATAAACCGTAACCCGTCTCTCTCTCCGCCACTCTCTGTCATCATCGCTGAAGTTACTTCCCACCACCGACGGAGGAGGGTCTCTCGTCAAGCCGTCTTTTTCGCCATTCGACTCGAACTCGAATGTGTCTATAACTCTATACTGGAAGGTCAGGGAAATATTTTTTTTTTGAAATTAGGATGATAATTAATTGATAAAAATTTGGCTTGTAACACATGATTGTGATCTTAAATTTATAGTATTCTGCCTATTTACGTGAATTTATGATGCTCATTATAACTTTCTTCCCAATTTGCTGCTATTTTCTTCATTGTAATTCTAGTTACATGGACTAATTGAAAGAGTTGAGGTAATCTTTGTAGACAGTAGAGAAACACTAATGAAGCAAGCAAGCTTTGTTGCTGCAATAGAGAGCTGAATGGGTAGGTGAAATTCCATTTAGGCTCGTTTGTCTGGGCGTAAAATATTTTTAAGCATAAAATAATTTTCATTGAAAAACATTTTGAATGGACAAACAATTCCAAAATTAGTTTTCCGTTGTTTGGTTCCATACAAGAAAATGACGAAACGAAAAGAAAAATGAAAGGAAATGGGCGAGTGAGTTAAAGGAAAGATATTAAAGATAAGATGAGAAAATAGTTTTCCCTTCATTTTGAAGGGAAAATGGTTTTTCATCATTGGGAGAAAGAATTTTACTTGTAAGGAAAAATGGTTTACACTCCTTTTTGCAAACCAAACAATATAAAATTCGAAATAGAGGAAAACGGGGCTTTTCAAGAAAATGTTTTACGCCTACCAAACGGACCTTCTCGTTAGTAGCAGGGTTATCTAGGGTGATGAATTGAATATATAAATATGATATACCTTCAAGTAGATATATCTTGATGCACGTTAGGTGTGTGATTTATGTTTGCCTGGGTCACAATACACAATAATGCAATTATTAATGATTTAACCAAGTCTAAGATATAGTTTAATGCGGTGGCTTCTTGGAATATGCTTATATACTATACTTTTAAAAACCTTTTGTCTCATTGTGCATGATTAATTTAAAGAGATAGACCATCCACCTAAGTAGCTTCACTGTAGACATGCGATATTAATAATTAGTGATCAACCCGTATAATTAATTATATTTTAATTGTCTATTTTTAATGGGTAGCTTATCCAAGTGGGTAGATCTAAAATTTCCCTAAATTTGTACTTTTGATTTATTTTTCAAAGTTTGCGCTTTTTTATGTTTTCTCATTCACATATCATACTTGATTCGGTAGTTTAAGCAAGGGTAAAACTCGAATTGTAGCGACTAAAAGACCAAGATGCTTTATAATTTTAATATTGTACTATATATACATAATATATATTAATTGGAAAATTACAGAAATAAAAGATAACTTCAAGCATTTAAGACTCTTGAAACTTTACTAAGAAACTAATTAAGACTCTTAACAATCTTACATGCCTTCCCTTTGCTCATTACCTCTTACTTATATAGTTTCTATCCTAGCTAACTTATTCTTCAAGCCTTGCAGCAACAAGAGTAGATACCATTACAATTACCCAATAGTTATTCACACTAATGTCAAAACATAGCCTTGTGAAATTTTATTATTGTGTTGATTGTGGCATGCTAGTTTAAGGACTTATTACAAGGTGGTAAAACATATAAAAATCAATTGTGATCCTTATCACTATATAGGTTATGCGCAAGTCGATGTGTGGCGATGACTTTAAGTGGTGTAGCTTTCGGGTTGGTTAGTCCGAAACCTTCCCTCATGTCGACCAGGGTTCATTAGATAGAATTGAGATCTCAAATCCATGAAGTAAACTAGCTAGTGTAAACCGCATGGCTAGTAGGGCAAAGGATATACCGGGACGGAATCCTTTTACCATTTCCAAATGGCATGTATTCAAATTGGCCTCTAACATCATATTGTTTGTAAGTTGTAAGAAACCTTTCGGGATGAAAGTCCAAAGGGTTTTCCCACACTCGGATCTCTTCGTGTATTTTGTAAAGACTAACAAACAATGAGTGCCAAATGAGGATGTAGTAACCGCTCACAGTCAAATCTGTAATGGCTTCTCGAGGAAGTAAAATCGGCAGCAGGTATAGTCTCATAGTCTCCTTAAGAACGGCTTGTAAGTAAACTAGATTCTTGAGGTCCGATTCTTCCACCTCGCCTCTCTTTCCCCACCACGGTGTCTAGCTCGGCTTGAGTTTTCTTGAGGACATCCTTATTGTTGAGTAGCAACGAAAGTGCCCATGTTAGGTTACTTGATGTAGTGCCTGTTGCCGCTAAAATCATCACCTATCAAGAGGTAGAAAACTTTGAAACTTTTGACCTATAAATGAGTGTAATTAGGTGAAATTCAATGAACCCGTAATGGAGGACTAGTCGAAACATGAAAGAGGGCTTGAGTAGACTATTACTCCTCCATTCCAAATTAGTTGCAATATGAGAGGGGAGGCACAAGTTTTAAATTGCGGGTGAAGAGGATAGAGAGATAGGAATATAAAGGAGGATCCAAGGATCCATGTGATAAGGAGAACAATAGAGAGAACTCGATACCAGATAAAGTTATGTTACAACTAATTTAGAATAGAGGAAGTATTATCTTAGAGGAGATTATTTTGTCCGAGCATAGACAATACAATGTTTAGGACTTCCTTTTGCTAGTAAACTATGCATGGGCATAAAACTTATGTGGTTCGAGATTGGAGACTTATTAGTTAGTTCTCGTGAAACTACTGTTCGCACTCGCTAGTTCCTTTTCACCAATCAGCAGGAATTCTCCAAAATTGTAACTTTATATAGGCTTTGTTCTTTTCCTCTTCCAAAATCTATGTTTGAGGAAAACTAAGCTCATGTAAGTTCTAAATAAGTGCTAATAAGGGTTACCATAGTTCAATTCACAAGAGAATAAGTTTAAATACACTCCAAAATTTTAGGTAAGTTTGGGATATGGTCATTTAGGAGTGTAGCCATAATGATAAGATGTTTTATATAGTAAGCTGGGATGTACAAATATTTTTGCCCTTGTGACATTAGATTGTCCAAGAATTCACCAACCTCTAATTATTTGATAACATATGGTAAATCAGATCTAAAATAAGTAACACATAGAAGTGCTTACCATGCAAGTGGCTTTGATAATTGTATCCGAATCAAATTTGAAAGGTTTATCCTGTCCCGTCTCAAAAACACTAAGCATCACATCCATGAAATCCCTTTTTTCTTCTCTCTCTTTGGAATTTTTTCTTTCTTTGTGCTCCTCGAAGCCATCTTTGAGCTACAACATCAATCTCTTTTCTGCGACCCTTTTCATTTTCTTCTCATACCCTCCAATATCCATCCACCTCAAAAACGGAAGTGCATACGCAGGACGAATACACTGCCAGTTCGGAGAATTCTTTGATCGCCTTTATGTACGATTATATACCTCACTTTGGTAAAATTCCATGGAGGACTTGCACAAACTAATCTTATTATAGTGTTTATGCTTATGTCATGAAACCATTGTTTCATATCAACTAATTCGACCCTGCACTGATATTCTGTTTATGCCCGATCTTACTCCAAAACTCGACATTCTTAAACATCTCTACCCGATGATCTCGACAAGAGCTCGATGGTGGTGATCTTACGGAGCCGGCGCCGCATACTCCATTGGGGGGTAAAGGGGAACATGGCACTTGTTGTAAGCCATATGTTCTACATAGATTTTGTGAGGTCTGTTTAAGAATACTTTGTCACCAAGCACCTAAGCACTCTTTTGCCATTCCCGCTGAGCTTACGACCACGGCTCGGTCTTTTCCCGAGCTTAATCATGAAGATTGGACCATATTTATCTTGCTAATTTTCCTAAGGCTATGTGAGGAAGGCCACTTAGAAGATGTAGGTGGCCAATAATAGGCCATGAATTAGATGGTATGGGAGGCCTTTTTCCTTTATTTGTATTGGTGTTATATTTCCAATTTAGCAGACAGTAGAGAAATAGTAGCAAGGTAAGCAAGCTTGTTGCTGCAGTAAAGAGCTGAAACTCCATTTATTTAGCTATTGAGTTTTGTGTGGCAATGAACTGAGAATATGGGATATAAATTTAGTATTTTTCGGACATTAAATATGGTTTAGGAGACAGGGAGTAGTTGAGGAGAAACTCTTGGCGCGACGTCTCATCGTGAGAGGCCAAAATGGCCTCTCATGGGTACCAAAGTAAGGAGTCTTCGTACTAAATGGAGGTATTAGTGATACCAAAGTTCATATGTCGATACCAAAGTTAGTATATTAAAGTTCAAAGTTGATACCAAAGTAAGTATAATTGGTGCCAAAGTAAGTATAATTGGTCTTAAAGTAAATATAATTAATACCAAAACGTAAAGTTGATACCAAAGTTCACTTACTTCTAGGTACCAAAATAAAAATTATTTTGACATTAGTATCAATTTGACCGAACTTTGGTATAAGTTGGTACCAAAGTTCAGTATGACATTTTTGTCTTTTTTGCACGAAATGTCCATATGAGAGGCCATTTTGACTTCCCACGGATGAGGCCTTTATCCATGCTCGTAGTTGAGTACTCTATTAGTCAACACTCAACAGTTAGTTTATGTGAAGATTTATTGTGGAAAGAATTATTGGAATGCGGGGCATGTTTTCCACATAATAAACAACAATGAAATTGGTAATGAAATGACATGACATTTGCATATGGAAAACGAATATTGTATTGGCATCTCCTTGAAAATAATTGTACGGGGTGTTGCTTAATGGGGTCCAATTTTTTGTAGCCTATCACTATCAGTATCTCACTAGATATTTTATAATTGTCTTGCTCCAGTTATTGACATGTTTAAAAATAGGCACTCCACAAGTGATATTTAATCTTCCTCCATTTTAAAATAAGTGAAATCTTTATCTTTCGCGTGAAAGAAAGAAGTTTTTTCATTGAACCCTACGTTTATTGTGCGCGTGTGAGTTGTCGCATTGGAGAAAGAGGAGGGAAAATGTCTCATTATAAAGCCTAGAGGAGCTTACTCCTACTATTACAGAATTGGTTTTAGTATGGGCCTCTTTTGGTGCTTGTATGTGGATCGACCTCCTCCTCCTTATCGTATGGTTGCCAGGCCATTTTTAGTTCTATCAAATATATCGGTTTCGGCGATGTTTTCTCGTGAACTATTCGAGTTCGACATAGTTAAATTTTGGCTCAAATACGATCAACTCAAGCTCGTTTTGGCTCGAGATGTTAAAGGGCCCGAGCTATATTTTGTTTGGCATGAATTGATAGCTCATGAACAAGCTCATAAACTTCTCTAAAGATATTTTTTATGTAAAATATCATATATCCTACATCGATTTTCTTAACTAAAAACAACTTTATTTTCTATATACTATGTTACTTCCTTTTAACTATACTTATTGTTTGAATTAGTCCCACATTAGTTGGGAGGGAAAAAAAATAAAAAGTCTTTTATACTTATAAAAGGATTAAGGAAATTTTTCAGAAACTACCCTACAAAAATATTAAAGTATAAATGTTGTAAGAAGATACCTTTGGCTATTGACCACTATTTCCGGCGTTGGCCTTTCATTTTTTTGCTTTTTCCTTTATGTTTCCCTTCGATTTCACTCAAAATATTCATTTTCCTTTAAAAGTTGGTATTAAGATGCACTTGTGTTGGCAAATTTCGATAAAGATTAAGTGAAAAACAAAGAGAAAAAAGGCCAATCAACATCGGAAAAAGGTTGTCAATGGTCAGAATCCAGCTTAAGGTCGCGTTTTATAACATCTTTGCTTTAAAAGGTATTTTCTTACAACTTTTTTTATAAGGTAAAAATGAGTTTTTATAAAGTAATTTTTGACAAATTTTCCGAGGATTCAAAAAAAAAATACTATTTTATCAAGTTTCACATTTGGTTGGGGAGCTGTGCTTTGTTTCCTATAAAAGACCACATAGGCTTTTAGGAGAGCAAAGATTATTTTATGAAGTTACTCGATAACATTTTCCATTTAAAAAAATTGCATATTATTTATATGCTCTATTTCCCTCTCCTATGCCGTCATTATAATTCTTTAATGAATTAAAAAAAATTTCTAAAATAATTATGTTATATATTGATAGTTTATATTGGACGTATCTTGGAGATGAACTGGAATGACCTCCATCTATTCAACTAGCCGCTAATTTGATTAACGAGTTCAATTTATTTAACAGTTTTTACACTGGCCCGTTTGGCAATTAGTGGATAGTAGTTTTATTAGTTTATTTGACTAACTGATTGTATTAGTAGTTTATATAAAGGTGTTTGGTAAGTAGCTGATAGATGATTGCTACATTATTGTGTAAATGACCAATAATGACATGTGCATAATCCATTGTTTGTACAATTTATTGTTTATTGATGTAATTTTTAAAAGCTTTAGGAAATAAATGTAATTTGGCCACTCATTCCTAAACCTCTAAAAAACTCCTCCCCTCAACATTTTCAAAAAAGAGCTTTTACCTTTTTGGGCCTAATCAACTACTTCATTTAAAATTTCTCTTTACCAAACATTTAAATTAGAAAATTGATTAATCAAATCTTTTCATATGACTTCAATCTTCTAATTTCGCTCAAAACCTCTCTTTATCAAACAATGCCACCGTTCACACTGGTAAAAAAAAAACTATCACATTTCTCAATTGTCATCCCCTCTCCCCGCCAAATTCCCTCACATAAACCATAACTGTCTCACTCTCTCCCGCCACTCTCTGTCATCACTCATCACTGCTGAAGCTACCTGTCCACCACCAACGGAGGAGGGTCTCCCGATCAAGCCGTCTTTTCCGCCATTCGAGTCAAACTCGAATTTGTCTACACTAGAAGGTCAGGGAAATATTTTTTGAAATTAGGATGATAATGAATTGATAAAAATTTGGCTTGAAACACATGATTGTGATCATATATTCATAGTATTCTGCCTATTTACGTGAATCTGTGATGCTCATTATAACTTTCTTATCAATTTGTTGCTGTTTTCTTCATTGTAATTCTAGTTAAACGGACTAATTGAAGAATTGAGGTAATCTTTGCAGTTTTTTTTTCATTTTCTTTGTTTTCAATTATTAAATTACGTTCAAAAGTTACTATTGTCAATTGGAAAGAATTGAACAATGGCCAAGACTTTCCAAAGCCTTTATAGTGCTCCGAGGTTCCGTAGAACTAGATGCTCACTCTCACATTCTTTTTGAACATTTTACGTGTTGCTCATTTGAGTAAAATATGGGACAAATGTGCAAAACAATGTGCTTGGGAGCACATAGTTCTAGGCGCTCTTTGGAGCTCTTAAGAATATGCAAAGACTTCCTAACCACCTAGTGGTTAGAATATTTAGAGATTTTGTTTGATTCTAGGATACTTTTGAAAAGGTAAAGTTTTGTTATATTGAACAACCAAAGGTACAGACTTTATATAGGTTACAAGAGAATCAACTAAGCTAGGAAAGATAATCAAACCTAAGAGTATCGCTACACAAAGAAAGAGATAAACTATGATATACAAATATATGCAAAAGATAACAAATAATATCCGTGAGATAGCCAAGAGATAAAATAAGCTAATATCAAGGGATTACTTAGGATTATCTCCAATATGCCCCATGCAAGACGGACGGGAATCCGAGAGTCCGATCTTGAGAAGAAGAGCATCGAAGCCTCGGTCTAGTAAGAGGCTTAGTAAGAAAATCAGCCAGTTGGTCTCCTGTAGAAACATGTGTAACTCGAAGAGTGCCGTTTTGAACTTGTTCTCGTATGAAGTAGAAAGCAATAGCTAGGTGCTTCATCTTGGAGTGGAACACAGGGTTAGCACTTAGATAAGTGGCACTAAGGTTATCACAATATATAAGCTGGAGTAGTAGTGAGAATGACACCCATCTCGGTGAGAAGATTTTGAACCCACATTATTTCACTAGTAGTGGAAGAGACAAACTCGGTATTCGGCTTCGGTAGAGGATTTAGCTATGGACCTTTGTTTCTTGGAGCACCATGTGATGGGGTTGCACCCAATGAAGATAACATGGCCCATAGTCGAAGTGAAGTCATCACGATCACCCGCCCAATCGGCGTCACAAAACGCATGAAGAGTGGAGGGAGAATCACGAAGAAGCTTGATACCTTTATCTAGAGTGCCATTGAGATACCTTAGCAAGCGCTTGAGAGCAGCCCAATGCTCGGAGGTTGGGTGGTGCATGTATTGAGATAGCTTGTTGACAGTATATGCGACATCGGGTCGGGTAAGAGTAAGATATTGAAGGCTGCCAACAGCAGCCCTGTAAGCCGTGGGATCATTAAGAGTAGTACCACAACCGACAGTGAGGTGTTGAGTTGTAATCATAGGAGTAGGAACTGGTTTAGCATCCAACATGGCCATTTTGTCAAGTAAGTCGATGATGTAACGTTGTTGACTGAGAAAGAGGCCATAAGATGTAGGCATTACTTCAACCCCAAGAAAATAAGAGAGATCACCAAGGTCTTTTAATGAGAACCTGTGAGCGAAAGGATTGAATAAAGAGATTGAGATGAATTGGACTTGGGCGGTAATAATAATATCATCTACATACACAATAAGATAAATAGGTGTTGTGGCATGATGAAGAATGAAGAGAGATGTGTCGGATACACATCGTGTGAACCCTTGGCCAACAAGATAGTTTGTAAGTTCAGTGTACCATGCCCTCGGAGCTTGCTTTAAACCATAAATAGCTTTTCGTAATTTGCACACATGTGTAGGAAAAGTTGAATTAATGAACCCTGGAGGTTGAGCCATATAAACCTCCTCATGTAAAGTACCTTGAAGAAAAGCATTATTAATATCAAGTTGGCGGAGAGGCCAATTTTGAGTAACGGCAAGACTTAAGAGAGTACGAATAGTTGCGGAGTCTAACCACGGGGCGAAGGTTTCGGTGTAATCAATCTCGGGCCTTTGTTGAAAACCTTTGGCAACGAGACGAGCTTTATAACGATCAATAGTACCATGCTTAGTGTATTTGATCCTGAAAACCCATTTACATTTAACAATATTTCGAGCCGTAGGAGAAGTTAAATCCCAAGTGCCAAGGGTGTGAAGAGAATGAAGTTCCTCTTCCATAGCTTTCTTCCAAAGAGGGTCTTTTAGAGCTTGAACAACTGTTTTAGGGACAGCAGGCTTAGGGGAAGTGGATGTAGAGTGAACATATTTAGGATTGGGCTTGAAAACATGATTTTGGACCTTGTAATGATGCCGGCAGAGTTGGGAAAATGATTGTGGGCCTTCGGATGAGGTGGGAAGGGTAGTAGGAGAGGGAGAGGAGGGCGGGCTGAGGAGGGAGATGGTGAGTGGGCAATGGAGAGCGGGTTTGGAGGTAAGGAAAGAGGAGTTGGATGGGGCGGGTGAGGTAGAATTGTAGGAGAGGAGGCGTGTTTGTAGGTGATGAGTGATGAGGTGGGGTTTGGGCTCATAAGGGAGATTTGTAGGAGAGGGAGGCGTGGGAAACGGATGAAGGGGAATGGAAGTGGGCCGAGAGTTGGGTGGGGCTGGAGAAGGAGGATCGAGAGGAGGAGAAATTAGGAGAGAAGGAAGGGGTGCTTAGAGGGAGTAGAATATGGGCTTTACGGGTTGAGGTTGATGGACCGGGTTTTGTAGAATAGGTAAGGAAATGGCACACCATGAATGCTGGGCAGGCGGGGGTTTATGGATGGACTTGTTTTGTGAGAGAAGTGTAAGGAAAAGTGTTTTCAACAAAACGAACATGGCGAGAAGTGTAGACACGTTTTGTAGCGGGGTCAAGGCAATGGTAGGCACTTTGGGTTTTGGAGTAACCAATAAAGATACAAGGACGAGAGTTGGAATCTAACTTGTGAGATGTGTAGGGTTTGAGCCAAGGATAACATAAGCATCCAAAACTTCAAGTTTAAGATAATTTGGTGGAGATTGGAAAAGACAAGTGATAAGGGGATTTGTGGGAGAGTGTAGGAGTTGGGAGACGATTGATTAAATAAGATGATGTGGAGAAGGCATAAGACCAATACTCTAAAGGGAGTTTAGCATGAGTAAGTAAGGATAAGCCGGTTTCAACAATGTGACGATGACGTCGTTACTGCGAAACCATTGTGCTCGGGGTATGAGGAGGAGAAGTGAGGTGAGATATTCCATTGATAGTGAGAAAAGATGCCGGGATTCATATTCCCCCCATTGTCGGAATAAAGGATACGAATAGGAGTGTTGAAGTACTTTTCAACAAGAGCTTTGAAATGAATGAAAACAGTACGAGTGTCAGATTTGTTTTTGAGAGGATAGAACCAAATGTATTTTGTATGATGATCAATGAATATGACATAATACTTGAAGCCATCAATAGAATAAATAGGGGAAGTCCATAAATCAGTGTAGACAATATCAAGGGGAGAATGAGAGACTAGAGTAGATTGCCCAAAAGGTAATTTGTGACTTTTATTACAATAACAAGCATTACAATCAAAGGATAAAGAGTTTGAAACCTGAAGATTAAAATCAGAAACAATATGCTTAAATATAGCTAAGGAGGGATGGCCAAGTCGATGATGCCAATTTATTGCCGGTGCTTTTGTAGTAGAAAAGGCTAGAATGTGAGAAGAATTGGAGGGCCATTCATAAACTCCATTATTAGTTGGGCCGGTGAGAAGTGGTGCCCCGTGAGGCGATCCTTCAAAGCAAAAGAATTTGATGAGAATTCAATAGTAAGATTATTATCATGACATAATTGAGAGATGGAAATAATGTTACGATGCATACTAGGAGCACACAAAACATTAAATAGATGAATAGGTTTAGAAGAGGAAGGAGAGAGAGTAAGAGATCCCGTATGAGTAATAGGAACCCCCGAGCCATTACCTATAACAATCTCCTCCGTACCATCATAAGGGTGATGAAGAGAGAGAGTAGCAAGATCATGAGTGACGTGGTGCGAAGCACCAGTGTCAAGTAACCAAGAGGACGAAGATGAAGTAGGTGCGGTGGTGGCAACATGAGCTTGGGGGGAGTGGGTTTGAGTTTTGCGGCGGAAGCGTGGGTTTGGCAGTAGGAAATTTTTGTTGAAATATGGGGCAGCGATAGAGAGGGTGCCCAAATACATGGCACCATTGACACTTACCCTTGTAGCCTTGGCTTTTGGGTTTGTCAGAAGAGTGATGTTTGTTATGAGAACCGGATTTGTTGGAATAGGTAGAGCGAGTGGGGGAGTCCACGGCAGTAGAAGAGGAGGAGTGAGAGTGATATGGACGAGTGGCAGTAGCATGGGCCGAGGCAGGGAGAGAGGTAGGAGGAGAGAGAGGGGAAACAGTTTTGAGTAAAGCACCCTCTTTGAGCAAAAGTTTCTCATGTAATTCATCAAAAGTAATAAGCGTATCACGATGATTAATATGCTCAACAAGAGCTGAATATTCGATATTGACAAGGCCTTCAAGGACACGTTCAATGAGGTCTTCGGGCTTGAGTGGATCATCAAGTATGGCTAGTTGATCGGCACAAATGCGAATAGCGTTAACGTATTCAGAAATAGATTGAGAGCCTTTAGTAATGGCTTTGAGATTGGCTTTGATGAGCTTGGCATGGCCTCGAGTGTGCCGAGCAAATGTGTGAGCCAAGATATCCCAGGCCTCCTTGGCCGTGGTGGCACGGGATACTAAAGGAACAATGGTGGGATCAAGTGTGCCAAGTAAAGCTCCAAAAAGAAGCTTGTCTGCCCTAACCCAAGTAGTGTGAGCTGGGTTAGGAGATGTAGATGGTGAAGGAAGAGTGGCAGCGGGAGTTGTGTGCGAGCCGTCGAGAAACTTAAACAGCCCATGGCCAACAAGGATAGCTTCAAGTTGAAGCTTCCAAGAGAGGTAGTTGATATTGGTGAGCTTAATAATATTGGTGAGATTGACAACAATAAGAGGGGAGGTAGGTTGAGCATCATTGGGTATGGTGTTAGAGGCCATGGATGAAGAGTGCCGAGAGTAATGGAAAAAAAAAATGAAGGTGATGCTTATACCTGCTCAGATACCATGAAAAGGTAAAGTTTTGTTATATTGAACAACCAAAGGTACAGACTTTATATAGGTTACAAGAGAATCAACTAAGCTAGGAAAGATAATCAAACCTAAGAGTATCTGCTACACAAAGAAAGAGATAAACTATGATATACAAATATATGCAAAAGATAACAAATAATATCTGTGAGATAGCCAGTAGATAAAATAAGCTAATATCAAGGGATTACTTAGGATTATCTCCAATAACTTTTAGTTGGGTGTAAGAGATTTACGGAAGTCGTTTGAACAGATTGAACAATGAATATGATTATTTTGCTACTTTTATTCTTTGTCATTTTGGCAACGAATTTATTCTGATTAGGTTATATATTACATTCTTTTCATTTTATAGTGTCTGTTTTTTAGGTAGTAGATATGTGAACGAAGAACTAAATGCTCGGACCCTCCAGTTTAGGCTTAAAACCACCAGGATTTTGGAAATTACCAAGTGTACACCTGCACATGTACTTGTTTGAGATACGCAATGCCGAAGTTTATGCAATATAAGTTTTGATGGTTTAGGAATCGAGATCTATCTTACTATTGATTGTGTAATATGGTCGTTTACAGAAGCCTTTTTATGAGGGATATTGGGACTGCAATAAGAAAAAAAAACCACTTCTTCCTTGCTTACGCATTTCTGGAAACTTACAGAATCTTGAAAATAGCTTGTTTATGGAAAATTACCTGACTTTGACCCTTGCAGAAGAGGTATGACTCATTGTCTTATTGTTTGTGTATTTCCATGTGCTAGAGTACTCAATCTTTGAATCTCCTATTTTGTTCCGACTTTTTGAAGCTCATTCTAGTGTTGTTCTCGAAGGCAAGACCTTTGGATCACGAGTCCAGGACTCCTTGATCCGGGATTACGAAACCGACAAAGCATAAGTGTCTTTGGAGGAATAAGGTTAGAACAAAAGATTGAAGCGCGATCATTTCGGACTTTATTCTTTGTACATGCCAATCCGGCTTGCTCATGAGTTACATGCAAGACAATCGGTGGTTATGAGCATTTTGTCACCTTGAAAGTTCAATCAAATGTAAGTAAATATTCCATTATCCGTATGGAGTTATTTGGATGTGGTAACCATTCAACATGTGCAATCTGTAATGGCTTCTCGAGGAACCGAAAGGGGCATAGCAGGGGTATAGTAGCATAGTCTCCTTGAATTGCTTGCAAGTAAACTAAATTCGGAGGTCCGATTCTTCCACCTGCCTTTCTTTCCCCACTAGGAGCTTTCGTCAAGGCATCTCTATTGTTGAGTAGCAATTATAATGCCCATGTTAGGATTTCTTCTATGGTGTACATTGCCGCTAGAATCATTGCCTGTCAATTGAAAGAAAAGAAATCAAATATCTAAAATTTTTCCGTCAATTGATTGATGATCGTGAGATTTTCCATCAAGTAGACTATTGTTTGGGTGTGTTGGCAATAGCTTTGTTCTCTAAAATTCTTTTCGTGAATAGCCTAACTCAAAACACGAGTACAATGTAGGTAGATAATACAAGAGATAATAAACAAGCTAGAAGAATATGTAACTAAGTTGACTGCTTCAAGCGTTTAACTCTCGTCACATTGTTTTTTCCCCCTTGCAAATATTTTGTGAGGAAATTAAATCCAGGTAAGTTTTCAATATATTCTAATAAGGGCTACCAAAGTTAAATTCACTACAAAAATAAGTATATGCTCTTTGTGCAGAAATTTTCCCATATTGGGGATTAAGAATGATTCACATTATATAGTTGAGCTTGCAAAGGTTTACATGTAAAAGAGAAGCCATTACTTAAATGAAATATTTATATATCTACTTTCATGTTGGATAATTTTAGTTTTTAATTAAATGAAATAATTCTTATAATTTCAGACAAGAATTTATGAAACTAATATTATAGACAATTAAATTTAATTTGACAAACATGTCGAAGTGTTTACCATGCAACTATGCAAGTGGCTTTGATAATTGTATCGGTTCAAATTTGGAAGGCTTTTCTGTCTCGTTTCAAAAACACTAATCATCACATCCATGAAATCCTGCTTTTCTTCTGTTGCTTTAGAGCTTCTTCTTCTTCTTCTTCTTGTATGCTCTTCCAACCACTTTTCAGCTACATCTTCCAGGGACGAATGTGCTTTCCAATTCAAAGAAATCCCCGACTGCCTTTACACATTTATTGTATTCCTCACCTATGTAATTTTCCTTCAACAACTTGTCTGAAACTAATCTTACTCTACTATTCATGCTTACATCATTAAACCATTCTTTCATGTCAACTGATTCAGACCCCGCACCTGATATTCTCTTTATGGCTAATCTTATCTCTGAGATTCTGACATTTTTAAACATCTCTACCCGATTATTTGACAGAAGTTCGATGGCGGTGATCTCACGAATCTCGCGCCGATGCGCCATAATGGTGAAGCCCAACATAGCGAGTTGTAAGCCAGATGTTCTACAAAGAATTTGTGAGGCCGGTTCAAGAATACTCTGTCACTCGCGCCTAAGCACTCTTTTGCCATTTCTGCTGTGCTTACAACCACATCTCGGTGCACCCTAAGCTTAATCATGAAGATTGAACCATACTTATCTGCTAATTTTCCTATGGCTATGTGAGGAAGGCCTCCCAGTAGATGTTGATGACCAATAATAGGCCATGAATTAGATGGTATGGGAGGCTGTTTTTTCTTTATATCAGTGTTTTTTTTTTCCATTTTTGCAGATTGTAGAAAATATTAAAATTATTAAGGATCTTGATTCTTTAATAGCTACAGTTTGAGTTTTACGCCTGCTAAAACTACCGATAGAAGTATGATATGTGAATTAGAAAATACAAAAGCTGCAAATTTTAAAACAATAAATCAAAAGTATAAATTTAGAAGATACTCTTTAATTTAACCATGCACAATGAAGCAAAAGATTTTTAAATGTATAGCATATTCCAAGAAGTCACCACATTAAACTATATCTTAGACTTATATTACAAGAAATACAAGATAATTTCAAGCATTTAAGACTCTTGAAACTTTACTAAGAAACTGATTAAGACTCTACTTGTATAGTTTATATCTAGCTAACTTATTCTTCAAGCCTTGTAGCAACAAGAGTAGACAATTACAATTACCCAATAGTTCACACTAATGTCAAAATATAGCATTGTGAAATTTTGTAATTATGTTGATTGTGGCATGCTAGTTTCGGGACTTATGACAAGGTGGTAAAACATATAAAAATCAATTGACAGTCATATCACTATATAGGTTATGCGGAAGCCGATGTGTGGCGATGACTTCAAGTGGTGTAGCTTTCGGGTTTGTTAGTCCGAAACCTTCTCGTCATATCGACAGTTTCATCGAGATGGAATTGAGATCTCAAATCCATGAAGTAAACTAGCTAGTGTAAACTTGCATGGCTAGTAGGGCAAAGGATATACCGGGACGAGATCCTCCTACCACTTCCAAATGGCATATATTCGAACTTTGCCCTCTAACATCATAATCCTTGTTAGTTGTGAGAAACCTTTCGGGATGAAAGTCCAAAGGGTTTTCCCGACTTACGGATCTCTGTGTATTTTGTAAAGACTAACAAACAGTGAGTGCCACTGGGATGTGGTAACCGCTCACGGTGCACCTGTAATGGCTTCCCGAGAGAGTGAAAGAGGTGAAGCGGGGGTATAGTCTCATAGTCTCCTTGAGAACCGCTTGCAAGTAAACTAAATTCTTGAGATCCGATTCTTCCACCGCCTCTCTTTGCCTACCACGTTGTCGAGCTCATCCTCGGTCTTCTTGAGGACATCCTTATTGTTGAGTAGCAATGAAAGTGCCCATGTTAGGGTTACTTGTTGTGGGGGTCTTGCCGCTAAAATCATGGCCTGTCGAGGAAGAAAACTTTTACCTATAAATGATTGATAATTATAAAATATTATGGAAGCGTAATGGAGGACTAGTCGAAACATGATAGAGGGCTCGGAGTAGACTATCACTCCTCCATTCCAAATTAGTTGCAATATGAGGGAGGAGGCACAAGTTTTAAGGAAAGCAGGTGAAGACGAGAGAGAGATAGGAATAGAAAGGGGGATTCAATGATCCATGTGATAAGGAGAGAAATAGAGATAACTCGTTACCAAATAAAGTATTGTGACAACTAATTTAGAATAGAGGAAGTATTATCTTAGTCTCTTAGAGGTGATTATTTTGTCTGTGCATAGGCAAATACAATGTTCTGGACTTCTTTCTTTGCCAGTAAACTATGTATGACCATAAAACTATTGTGGTTCGAGATTGGAGACTCATTAGTTAGTTCATGGTGAAACTACTGTTGCTAGTCCATTTTCACCAATCAATAGAATTCTCCACTTTTATATATGCTTTGTTCTTTTCCTCTTCCAAAATCTAAGTTTCGGAAAATAAGCTCATGTAGGCTCCAAATAAGTGCTAATAAGGGTTACCATAGTTCAATTCACAAGCACAATATGTTTAAATATGCTCCAAAATTTTAGGTAAGTTGAGGAGTGTAGCCATAATGATAAGATGTTTTGTATAGTAAACTGCGATGTACTAATACTTTTGCCCTTGTTACATTAGATTATCGAGTGCATTCATCATACACCCGGCATGGTACACCCGATGCATATATTCCCTTTGGTCTTTATTAGTTTACCTGTATTCCTTTATGGGATGTCCTTATTAGTTTACCCATTTCTTTTGTTTCTATTTTTGGAATGGGACCATTAACTTTTCATCACACATACATTCAACTTTAATATAAAATAATAGTTTCTCTTTCTTTCTATGTCCCACAACATTATTTCTCCTAAAGCTATGTGCAAAAGAAACGGGTAAACTAATAAAGACCGGATGGAGTATTTTGCTAATTTGCTTATTTGGAGCTCAACCTATTATGTGATTATGCTCATTTGGAGGTTTCAAATGAACAATGAGCAAAAAAGCTTTAGGTGTCTATAACCATGGACACCGCAGGTGTATGATAAAAATTCCGATCCAAAGAATTCACCAACCTCTTATTATTTGATAATATATGGTAAATCAGATCTAAAATAAGTAACACATAGAAGTGCTTACCATGCAAGTGGCTTTGATAATTGTATCTGAATCAAATTTGAAAGGTTTATCCGTCTGTCTCAAAAACACTAAGCATCACATCCATGAAATCCCTTTTTCTTCTCTCTCTTTGGAATTTTTTTCTTTCTTTGTGCTCCTCAAGCCATCTTTGAGCTACAACATCAATCTCTTTTGCGACCCTTTTCATTTTCTTCTCATACCCTCCAATATCCATCCACCTCAAAAACGGAAGTGCATCTGCAGGGACGAATACACCTGCCAGTTCGGAGAATTCTTTGATCGCCTTTATGTACTGATTATATACCTCACTTTGGTAAAATTCCATGGAGGACTTTCCCGAAACTAATCTTATTATAGTGTTTATGCTTATATCATGAAACCATTGTTTCATGTCAACTAATTCAGACCCTGCACTCGATATTCTTTTTATGCCCGATCTTACTTCGAAACTCGACATTCTTAAACATCTCTACCCGATGATTCGACGGGAGCTCGATGGTAGTGATCTTACGGAGCGCGCCGGTATTCTCCATAGGGGCTAAAGCCTAACATGGCACTATTGTAAGCCATACGTTCTACATAGATTTTGTGAGGTCTGTTTAAGAATACTTTGTCACCGGCACCTAAGCACTCTTTTGCCATTCCTGCTGAGCTTACGACCACAGCTCGGTCTTTTCCGAGCTTAATCATGAAGATTGGACCATATTTATCTGCTAATTTTCCTAATGCTATGTGAGGAAGGTCACTTAGAAGATGTAGGTGGCCAATAATAGGCCATGAATTAGATGGTATGGGAGGCCCTTTTCCTTCATTAGTATTGGTGATTTTTTTCCATTTTAACAGACAGTAGAGAAATAGTAGCAAGGTGAGCAAGCTTGTTGCTGCAGTAGAGAGCCGAAACTCCATTTAGCTGAAATAGTAGCTCTTGAGTTTTGTGTGGCAGTGAACTGAGAATATGGAATTAAATTATCTTTCAGACACTAAATTTGGTGTAGGAGACAGGAGTAGTTAAGTACTCTATAAGTCAAAAGTTAGCTTATGTGAAAGTTTACTTTCTTTTAAGTGGAAATAATTATTGGAGTGGGACGCATGTTTTCCTCATAAGTCGTAATAAACAACAATGAAATTGGAAATGAAATGATTATTGTATTTGTATTGGCATCTTTTTGGAAACAAGTGACATAATGGGTGACGCTTAGTTTTACTAATGGACTTGTACCAATTAAGCTAAGCTTGGCCTAGTGGTAAGGAAAGAACCTTCCAACTTCAAGATTGGGGGGTTCGATCATCACTAGGGACACGTTGGGAGACATTTTTCCCTTACCATCCCCCCACTCTCAAAGTGTCTACCTGCAAACCCAGGCCGAGTTAACTTGCGAGAGGTTCGGTCTGACAGAGTCCTTCATCTTACCATGGGGTCCCCAGTGGGGGTCGAAAAAAAAACAAAAAAAAGGGTGACACTTAATGGGTCCAATTTTTGTAGCTTATCTCACTAGATATTTTATAATTGTCTGGCTCCAGTTATTGGCAAGTTTAAAAATAGGAACTCCACAAGTGATATTTAATATTTCCTTCGTTTTGAATAAGGGAAACACTATTTTTCACGTGAAAGAAAGAAGTGTTTCTGTTGAATCCCATGTTTGTTATGTCCATATGAGTTGTCCCACATTGGAGAAAGAGGAGAGATTGTACCACATTATAAGCTAGAGAAACTACTTCTATAATTGCCAATTGGTTTTAGTATGGAACCTCCTTTGGTCTTGTATGTGGACTGAACTCTTCTCCTCCTTATTCGAGATGTTAAAAGGCCCGAGCTATCTTTGGTTCGGCTTGAATTGATAGCTCGTGAATGAGCTTATAAACTTCTCTAAAGATATATTCTACCCAAAATATCATATGCTAGAGGAACTACTCCTACAATTGCTAATTGATTTCAGTATGGAACCTTATTTGATCTTGTATGTGGACTGAACTCTCCTCCTCATGAAGTAATTTATTTAGTTATTAGCATATATATCAGTGATAACTATGTATCCCACCAATTTGTAGATGTGAAGATTAGGGGTGTATGTTTACTCGTGAATTATTCGAGTTCCACATGGTTAAATCTCGACTCAAGCTCGTTTTGGCTCGAGATGTTAAAGGGCCCGAGCTATCTTTGGTTCGACTTGAATTGATAGCTCGTGAACAAGCTCATAAACTTCTCTAAAGATATTTTCTATGTAAAATATCATATATTCTACATCAATTTACTTAACTGAAAACAACTTTATTTATTATAAGGTTACTTCCCTTTAACTATATATACTTATTATTGTTAGAATTAGTCCCACATTAGTTGGGAGGAAAAAAAAATTAAAAAGTCTATTATTCTTATAAAAAGATTACGGAATTTATTTTCAGAAACTACCTTATAAAAACATTGAAGCATAAATGTTGTAGGAAGCTACCTTTGGCTATTGACCACTATTTTCGGCGATGGCCTTTCATTTTTTTTTTGCTTTTTTCCCTTATGTTTCCCTAAGTTCTCACTCAAAATATTCGTTTTCCTTTGAAAGTTGGTATTAAGATGCACTTGTTTGGCAAATTTCGATGAAGATAAGTGAAAAACAAAGAGAAAAAGGGCAACATCGGCAAAAAAAGGTAGTCAATGGTCGGAATCCAGCTTAAGGTTGCGTCTTACAACATCTTTGCTTTAAAAGGTATTTTCTTACAAAAAATTTTATAAGATAGTTTTTCGTAAAAATGAATTTTTATAAGGTAATTTTTGACAAATTTCCCAAGGATTAAAAAATACTATTTTATCAAGTTTCACATTTGGTTGGGAAGCTGTGCTTGGTTTCCATAAAAGACCACATAGGCTTTTACAAGAGCAAAGATTATTTTATGAAGTTACTCGATGTCATTTTCCATTTTAAAAAATTACATATTATATATATGCTCTATTTCCCTCTCCTATGTCGTCATTATAATTCTTTAACGAATTCAAAAAAAAATTCTAAATTAATCATGTTATATATTGATAGTTTATATTGGACGTATCTTGGAGATGAATCGGAATGACCCTCTATCTATTCCACTAGCCGCTAATTTGATTAACGGGTTCAATTTATTTAACCGTTTACACCGGCTCTTGTTTGGCAATTAGTGGATAGTTGTTTTATTAGCTTATTCGACTAGCTGATTGTATTAGTTGTTTATATTAATGTGTTTGGTAAGTAGGCGATAGGCGATTCTTTACTTTAAATGACCAATAAGGATATGTTCATAATCTATTCCTTGTACATTTTATTATTTATTGATGTAATTTTTAAAAGCTATAGGAAATAAATGCAATTTGGCCACTCATTAAAAAAAACTCCTCCCCCAACTTTTTCAAAAAGAGCTTTTTGGGCTCAATCAAGTACTTTATTTAAAATATACGTGATCAAAGTGTGCCCGTCACGACCCAAACAATGCCCCGGTCGGGGTAGAATTTTTGTCCTGGTTTTGGGCCCAGCCAACCCGATTTTTTGGTTTGAGACGGGTTTTGAGCAAGCCGAAAATGAGCTTATTAGTCTAAATTTTGCCCCGAGTTTGACCCAAAAAAACCCGCTATTTTTTAAATTTCATTTTACCAAATACTCAAATTGGTCGATTGGTAGTCGAATCGTCGGATCTGACTTCAACCTTTTAATTTCGCTCAAAACCTCTCTTTTGATCACACAAAGCCACCGTTTAGACTTGCAAAAAAAAAAAAAAAAGGAGTCCTCACATTTCTCAATTCTCATTATTTCATCCCCTCTCCCCCGCCAAATTCCCTCACATAATGAAGGAATTTGTCATTGGTCATCCCAACAATTACTTAAATATAAAAGGAATATTATAGAGATAATTAATTACGTTAGTTTAGTAATCACATTTCTAGCTTAGAGAATAAATGTTGGTTAGTAGAACAATATTGATTGTCACCTCTATTAAGTTAACCTAATCACTGTGGTCGTGGCATTGTAGTAACTGATGAAGTAAGGAAGCCGCTAATAGGAGAAAGTAGGGTTAGGTTAGGTCTCTCTCTTATTTTATTCTCTCTTATTATAAAAGGTTATAATAGCGGAGAGAAAAGAACGTTGATTTGTGAAGAACATTGAGCGAAAGAGAGAAAAAACCCTATTATTTCACTTTGGAAATCAGGCCACCCTCCCTAAAAAGCAGAGAGTGAAATCTGTTCAATCCTCTTGGTTCACAGCAAACGTGGGAATTCGATTGGTGCTTCGTGGGTAAGTAGAGGGACAATTGCGGTTCTTTGATCTCTAGCACTTGCAACGTCCAGGTGGAAAACACGCTACAAAGGTTGTACATTAACTTTTCGCTTTATAATATGATTCATATTTATGTTATGCATGCGATCTTGTGATAGATGTTAGGAAATTTGTTTCCTGAAATTCCGCTATATGCATCTATATGTTCCTACAGTGGTATCAGTTTTGCCTCTTACATAATATTTTATGATCATGTTCATGTGCTATTTTGATTATTTTCATTCAATTACGGGAGGGATTTATTTATGGATTAATTTGCATAATTAATACGGTGATATTAATTAAATTGGAAATTGTTGAAAATTGCTCAAACTTTTCGGCAACTTTACTGTTGAACAATTTTATAGTTAGTTTTATGGTTAATGGAGATTAAAGCATAAAATCTAAATAACAACATTAAAAGTCAGATTTTAATTCGTTAAATAACATTAATTTAGATGCCATACATGAACTGAATTTTAGAAGAAACAAATATGTTGTTTTTCCTTTTAAAATTCCAGATTTTTCATGTTAAATTTTGAATTCTTGTTAGATATTCATGTTTAATAAAGATTATTCATCAAAGATCTAAACAACCGAACCGAAAATCTGTTTTAGTTTTGTTGTTGAATTCGAAATTATTTGCCCAAATCAAAGGAACCCTAAGTTTGCACATAAAAATTCAGATTGAAATATGTAATTGTTACATGATTTGAGAGGAATTTAACCCCAATTTTGAACACAATGAGCACAATTAAAATTCAGTTTTAATTCATGTAATTGTTGCATAAATTAAACAAAGGATTTTCGGCAACCATGGCTGGGTGGCGCATCTCACCGGTGCTGCCACGGTGGTCTGCGTCGGAGTTGTGCGCGGATAGAAGCTGCTGCTGCGGTGGTGTGCTGCGCTGGGCGGCTGCCTGGCTTTGAGCTTGGTGTTTTCATGCTGTCCGGCGCCGGCAGCGGTGGGGGTTGGTCGCAGACGGTTAGCGTGATTCGTGGCTGAGGCAGGAAGCCAGTTCGAAACTTCAGGCGGAATTTCGGCTTGTTTGTGGCAGATCTTCAAACGGTTGAAGATCTTATTAAGTTTGTTGGCTGATTCTTCAACAAGGCCGTGAATTTCGGCTTGGGTTCCTTGCGAGATTTGTGTCTTTGTTGGAGGAAAATATGCAGTTTGATGCTGCAGTTTTGAAATTTAAAACAAAAAAATAAAAAGGTTTAAATGTTTTCAATAGCTTCACATCTTAGTTGTGCGGTTATTGACCACGTTTTTTTTTTTTTTTTTTTTGTTTTTCATGTTAATTTGAGCATTATTAATAATTTCCAAATTATGCAAATTAAAGGTTAATTTGATTAATTCCATAATATGTCCTAATTGAATTAAAATAAGGGAGTTTCCTAGATTTAGTTTAGTACCTAAACGGTTAAGTACTATAACTAATATGGAGCGTTTTTTGCTTTAGTTATTTCTTAAAATTGCTAAGTTTAACTAAATTGACATGTTTACTATTAATTGTTAATGACATGTTTTATTTGCTTATTAATTGTTAATAAGTGATTTTTAATGTTTATTTCATTATGATATTACAAATGCATGGATGCTTAATATAATATGTTTGATATTATGTTTTGCATGTTGTGACTAGTATGGCCCAAAGCTACGATAGAAATTACGATGCGCGCGTCGTTAAATTTTATGTAAATTAAATACGATCCGCGTATCGTTTGTATTTTTGTAATTTAAATTTAAATTATTTAAATTATAAATTATTTATGTAATCAAGAATGAAGTTCCCTGGAGAATTAAGGATGGAGATCCATGAAGATTCAGGAGGAATTCATGAAGATTAGTTTTCCTAAGTTTAGGGGCCATACTAGGATCACTTTTATTTATACTTATATTCATTTATTCATTTATCATGTTTAAATGCTTGCTTAAGTTTATATATGTGTGGTTATTTATGTTATGTGTTCACTTTAAATTAACCAACATAGTAAACTTAGGTCCCCAACATGTAATATTGAGTTTAATTGCTTTTCCAAACAACACCTATAACGCCTTAGATAGTGAGTAATAGGTTACGCAAAAGCGGGTGTTGCTCATTTTATCAGGGGATAGTAGGGTGGGTTTTTGAAACTTACATGTTAATGTTTGGTTTAACTTCAACAAAATCATCAAAAGACAAAGTTTTGGGTTTTGAAGCTAAGAGATAGGAGTAAACAAGGAGTTGTTAACTTTGTCTACCAAGAATTATAATTAGTTATAATTAGTAAAGTGTTCACTTACCTCAACTACTATAAATTAAAGGCAGGGCCAAAGTCCGTTTGATTGTAGTGGGAGGGGATCTTGGTGTTTCTTTATTCAATAGGGGACTCTTATTTTGAATAAAGGGTAGTAGTTAATTAAAATTTGTTTAATTCCTTGCTTTCTTGATAAACATTGATTGAATCTTGCTTTATTATTCTTTTGTTGTAGTTATCATGTCCGGTTCAAACAACAACAACCACCCCTAGGTTTTAATTTGCGCTATTTACTCGAAAAGGACAAACTAGCTGCTCATAACTTCCTAGAATGGGAAATGGCTGTGAGAATCGTTCTCAGAGCTGAAGGAAGGGAAAGTGTTCTTGATAATCCTCTCCCTGAACCCCTACTAGACACTGCTACTCCAGCTAAAAGGAGAGCAAGACAAACCATTGAGGCAAATTCTGTGCAAGTAACATGTTTGATGCTTGCTTGCATGGAACCAGAATTTCAAAAACGTTTTGATGGTGCGGACGCCTATTCCATCCTCCAACAGTTAAAAACTATGTTTCATAAAAACGTGAGGTTGGAAAGGTTTGAAGCTCATTGTAAGTTCTTTGGAGTGCAAGTTGGGAAAAGGAAAACCCATTGGTCCGCATGTGTTCAATATGATTGGACACTTTCGGATCATGGAAAAATTGGGCTTCCCTTATCCCCCCGGAACTAGCAGCCCGATATTGTGATCAAATCCTTGCCCGAAAATTTTCAAAACTTTCGGTTGAACTTTTACATGCAAGGAGGGGAGGCTACCTTGCAAGAGGCTGCATGGTATGCTTACTTCAGTGAAAGGAGCTTGCTGGTGAACTCGAACATAGGGATGTTCTAATGGTTAGGAAAGGCAAGCAATTCAAAAAAAAGGGGGCACCTTAGAAGAAGAACAAGGGCAAGGTTGTTGCCACGATGATACTTCTAAGCCAAAGGCCACTCCTAAGGTAAAAGTAGCGGCACTACATGAGTGCTTCCCTTTGCCATAAGATTGGCCACTTTGGAAGAGGAACTACCCCAGTATCCGGAGGATAAGAAGAGTGGTGCTTGACTTCGGGTATTTATGTTATAGAGATTAACTTATCTACTTCTACTTCATGGGTATTTGATACTTGCTTGTGGATCTCACATTATTTGTAATGTGCGAGGGCACTAAAAAGAAGTAGATCATTGAGCAAAGGAGAAGTGGACCTCCGCGTGGGCAATGGAGCACGAGTTCTTTGCTTTGGGTTGTGGGAGATTGTAGTCTACTTTTACCTTTTGGTTTAGTATTAGAACTTTATAATTGTTATTATGTTCCAACTATTACCAAGAATATTGTTTCGATTCCGGTTTTGGATTCGGAAGGTTTTCATTTCAAATTAAGAATAATTGTTGTTACGCTTATTTGAATGATTTATTCTATGTCTCGGCTAAGTTATCAAATGGTTTATATGTGCTAGACTTAGAAACCCACATCTATAACATAGACAACAAGAAACCTAAAACAAATGATTTGAACCCGACATACCTATGGCATTGTCGATTAGGCCACATAAGTTCAAAGCGTATTGAGAAGCTTCATAAAGATGGAATTCTCAAATCATTTGATTTCGAATCATTTGATACTTGTGAGTTTTGCTTAATGGGGAAATTGACAAAATCACCTTTCACGGAGTTCAAGTGAAAGGGCCGATGACCTTTTAGCCCTCATACATACGGATGTGTGCGGACCCATGAGTACGTTGGCTAGGGGAGGGGTACGGTTACTTCATTACTTTTACCGATGATGTGAGCGATTTGGATTTGTTTACCTCGTGCGGCATATATAAGTCGGAATCCTTTGAAAAATTTAAGGAATTCCAAAATGAAGTACAAAACCAACTTGGGAAGAAAATTAAGGCATTACGATCCGATCGTGGTGGTGAATATTTATCTCAAGAATTTGGTGATCATTTGAAGGATTGTGGAATACTTTCCCGATGGACTCCACCGGGAACACCACGGTTAAATGGCGTTTCCGAAAAGAAGGAATCGAACTCCACTTGATATGGTTCGATCCATGATGAGTCTTGCTTGATCTTCCTATTTCATTACGGGGATTTGCGCTTGAAACGGCGGCATTCACACTTAACGAGCACCATCCAAACCGGTAGAAAAGACACCATATGAAATGTGGATTTGGAAACGTTCCAAAATTGTCTTTTCTAAGGATATGGGGTTGTGAAGCCTATGTAAAACGTTTACTTTACGATAAGCTTTCACCCAAATCCGATAAATGTCTCTTTGTGGGTTACCCAAAAGAGACTAAGGGATACTACTTCTACAACCAAAGCGAAAACAAAGTGTTTGTTGCTCGTAATGGTGTCTTTTCGGAAAAGGAGTTTATTTCCAGGAAAAACAAGTGGGAGAAATGTATATCTCGAAGAAATTCGAGATGAGCAACAAATGGATGAGGTTAACACCTCATCGGAGGCGGCCCGACATTAAAATGCTCGGGAGGCGGTGCATTCAATTCACGTACCTCCTACCGTCCCACTTGGAGATACTCAGGTGCGAAGTCACTCAACCTAATGAGGTAGAAACTTCTTCCGTTGTTCCCCAACGTAGGTCTAGTAGGACCATCATTCCGTCAAAGAGATATATTGATTTCCTTTTGGTTGAAAGTTACGAAATAACGATTTTAGAATCGGAAGAACCTACTTGCTACAAAGATGCTTTGGAGAGTCGAGACTCCGAAAGATGGCTTGAGGCTATGAAATCGAAATGGATTCCATGTCCGAAAATCAAGTATGGGACTTGGTTGATTTGCACGATGGGGTAAAACCCATTGGATGCAAATGGATTTTCAAGTTAAAAGCAGACGAGGATGGAAACATTAGTGTTTTCAAAGCAAGGTTGGTGGCGAAAGGTTTCAAACAAATTCATGGTATTGACTATGATGAAACCTTCTCACCGGTAGCCATCTTTGAAGTCCATTAGGATAATCCTTGCGATTCTTTGCCTTTCATGATTATGAAATATGGCGGATGGATGTCAAAACCGCTTTCTTGAATGGGTTCTTGAAAGAGGATGTGTACATGACACAACCTCAAGGTTTTGAAGATCTAGAAAATCCGGGGAGAGTATGCGAAGCTTAAGAAGTCTATTTATGGACTAAAGCGACCATCAAGGAGTTGGAACCTCGAGATTTGATGAGGCGATCAAGAAATTTGACTTTCTCGAAATGAAGAGGAATCTTGTGTATACAAGAAGTTAAGTGGGAGTAGTATTACTTTTACGGGTCTTGTATGTGGATGACATACTTCTCATAGGAAATGATAAGACCATGCTTGAGTCGATCGAGGAATGGCTTAAAAATTGTTTCTCTATGAAAGACCTAGGAGAGGCGAATACATATTGGGAATAAAGATCTATAGAGATAGATCGAAAAGGCTAATTGGGCTCGGTCGGGAAACTTATATTGATAAGGTTCTTGCAAGGTTCAAGTTTGGAAAACTCCAAAAGAGGTTTCATTCCCATGCAACATGGCATTGCACTTGGCAAGACACTAGTAGAATAATTGCTTATTCTTTGCGGTAGTATTCTTTGCGGTTTTTACCCCATACGCAGCAATATATCACGTAGAAAGAAAAAGTAAAATATAAAATAAACATATTGCTGCGGTTTCGGGCAAAAACCGCGGCAATATGGTTTCAACGGAAAATTTTTGAAAAAAGTTGACTTTTTGACCATATATATTCTTTGCGGTTTGTGGCAAAAACCGCGGCAATATATTAAAATATTATTATTTTAATATATTGCTGCGGTTTTTGCAACAAACAGCAACAATATATCTACGTCGAGATATTAAAATATTATTTTTTTTATATTAAAATTTGAACTTATTCTTTGCGGTTTTTAGTAAAAACCGCAAGCAATAGGCTATTTTAAGTAAAAAAAAAATTATGCGGCCAATTAGGGTTTTGTTCCTCTTTCCTTTTAACAACTCATCGGCCGTTTTACTATTCTCTCTCTCCCTCACTCTCCTCTCTTCTCTCTCATTAGTTGAGCCAGGACTTCGCTCGCCGTTCCCTCTCTATTGTTCACGCTTCCTCTGTTTCCTTCTTCTTCTTCCTCTTGTTTTCTTTCTTTTTGTTTGATTTTGTGTTCGGGTGATATAAAAAAAAATTAGATGGTAAGATCTTCAAGTGGCACTAAAAATGGAATACGAATCGTTGTTCTGGGAGACCGTGCCACTTGGAAAATCAAGCTTAATCGTAACAGCTGTTTCCGAAACCTTCCCCACCAATGTTCCACCTGTCTCGTCTCCCCGACGATATGTTACCATCATTGATACTTCGGCTAGGTATATCGTTATTTCTCTAAATTTCCTACTTCTCATTATCATCGATTTTATTGCATTACGTTTGTTGTTGATGCTTTAGAATGCATTAGGATTGGAATTTTTGTGTTGAGGTGTCTTTGTTCGTGTTGTCCTCATGAAATGTGGATTTGTTTGATTTGATTTTCGTAATGAGGAGTTTGTTGTTTTTTTGTGTTGCTTTGCTCAACCAAACGAAGCCGGACGTGACGTCCCAAACGAAGCCCGTCGCTTGACCACTCGAGCCGTCAATCTCCAGCGTCATTAATGGCGGTTGATTACCTTCGATTTTTCAGCAAATTTTGTTTGTTAATTTCGAGTTATAATTTCATATATATAATTTCTACTTATTACTTGTATTGTGGTTGTTGTTGATTAATTTGGAGATTTGGACTCATTGTATATTTGTATTATTACTTGTTCGTTTGTTGGGTTTTGGATTTTTAATTCTGAATTTTGTTGTTGATTTGTGATGAAAATTTCTTTTTTCAATTTAATTTTTTTAATAATTTTGTAGATCTAATTGAATATGTATTTTAGGTGTATGGTGAATTAAATTAATTTGTATATATATTTTTAGATATCATTTGTATATGGAGTATTTTTTTAGATCTTATATATGTGTATTTTTTTATTTCAACATAAAACTTATAAAGTCAAATGTATAATGTTGTATTTATGTAATTTGTCAATTAATTTGACGCTTGAATGAATTCCAATAAATTTGGTTGTGGTTTTGAAAATGATGTGTGGGTATAGATGTGTAGGACTAATATATGACATTATAAATGTATAGTAAATTTTTTTTTTAAAAAAAAAGCAACCTATTCTTCTTGTTGTTGGTAAAAGCGGCAGCAATAGGTGAGTCTATTGCTACTGTTTTTACCAACAACAGCAGCAATAAAACCGCCGCAATAGGCCCCTTAATTACTTATTGCTGCGCCCTTAATTGTTGCGCGGCTAAAACCGCCGCAATAGGCCACTTAATGACCGCAGCAATAAACAATTATTCTACTAGTGAGACTCAGTGTCCTTCGAGTCCTGATGAGGTCAAGCGTATGAGTAATGTTCCCTATGCTTCTGCTGTAGGATCCATTATGTATGCCATGATATGCACTCGACCGGATGTTGCATATACTTTGAGTATATGCGGCGGATACCGATCAAATCCGGGAGATGTGCCTTTGGATTGCGGCGAAAAACATCCTTAAGTACTTGCGAAGGACTAAGGATAATTTTTTGGTTTATGGTGGAGATGATGAGTTGGTTGTTCTTTGGATACATCGATGCAAGCTTCCGGAGTGACAAAGATGATTTCCGATCGCAATCTGGTTTCATATTTTGTCTCAATGGAGGAGTGTGTGAGTGGAAGAGCTCTAAGCGAGTACCATCGTGGATTCTACAACGGAGGCCGAGTATATTGCGGCGGGATGCGGCAAAGAAAGCTATTTGGATCAAAAAGTTCATTGGTGAGCTTGGTGTAGTTCCTAGCATTGAGAATGTCATTGAGTTGTATTGTGACATCAATGGTGCCATTGCTCAGTCTAAGGAACCCAGATCGCATCAAAGGTCTAAACATGTGCTCAGGAAATTCCATCTCATTCGAGAAATCGTTGGTAGAGAGGATGTGAAAGTAAGCAAGGTTCATGCGACGATAACGTAGCGAGATCCTCGACTAAACCGCTTGCTCAACCTAAGCATGAGTGTCATACTAGGTCTATGGGGCTTAAGCATATGGGAGAATGGCTTTAGGTTGTTTACTTCATGTTTACAATTGTAAAGACATTGATTATGCTTTGGATGTTTATCAATAAAAATCTGTTTCTTATTTAATTGTTTGGTTTAGTATTAAATAAAATGTCCAAATAATTTGTGCTTTCAAATAGGATTATCGAAAACGTTTTGATAATGGAACCCTATAAAGTGAACGAAAATCACAACTTATTTAAAGTCCCTAGTCTAAATCACTAAATTGGACATAAGTGATTTATTTAAAAGACTAGTATATAATTAATTGATAGCGCAGTTCCATGGGCTATGGAGACATGGAGATGTCTAATTGATTATATGGATGTATATTTGATACATTGAGACTTGACCTAATTAGATTCTAAAAGTAGAATCGAACTACTATATTTAGTGGATTCCTTAGACACGAGTATGTCTTAATAACCACAACATAATTAGTTTAACTTTGACACTGTTAAACGCCGTGCCGTAAAAGGAGGTTATAAAGGCAGTGATCAGGTGGGCTAAGAATTGAGTGGGAGTTATGGTCATACAAGAGTGGATAAGTCCTCCTATTAAATAGGAATGGTGTATGCGGGCCTCTTGATGAGCGAGAACTGGAAAATTGCATGGCCATGCGGAATAGGATTAAAGAGTTAATCCTTATTTGAACAGTTCGAACTCAGCGATCAAGGAACATAAATTTGAGAATAACATGGTGTTATCAAATTTGGCATTAAGTGACTTAAGGAATTTAGCATTGCGCTCTTGTCTTCGGACAAGTGGGAGATTGAAGGAATATGTCCTTAGACATCCCAACAATTACTAAATATAAAAGGAATATTATAGAGATAATTAATTACGTTAGTTTAGTAATCACATTTACTTGCTAGAGAATAAATGTTGGTTAGTAGAACAATATTGATTGTACCTACAACTAAGTTAACCTAATCCTATGAGGTCACACATTGTAGTAACTAATTGAAGTAAGGAAACCGGCCAATAGGAGAAAGTAGGGTTAGGTTAGGTCTCTCTCTTATTTTATTCTCCTACTATTATAAAAGGTTATAATAGCAGAGAGAAAAAAACGTTCAATTTGACAGTAACATTCAAACCGAAAAGAGAGAGAAAAACCCTATTATTTCCCTTTGGAAATCCGGCCACCCTCCCTAAAAAGCAAGAGAGTGAAATCTGTTCATCCTCTTCCGTTCTAGCAAACGTGGGAATTCAATTGGTGCTCGTGGACTAAGTAGAGGGACATCAATTGCTGTTCTTTGATCTCTAGCACTTGCAATCCGGTGGAAAATACGCTACAAAGGTTGTACATTCTTTTCCTTATAATATGATTCATATTTATGTTATGCATGCGATCTTGTGATAGATGTTAGGAAATTTGTTTCCTGAAATTCCGCTATATGCATCTATATGTTCCTACACATAAACCATAACTGTCTCACTCTCCCCCGCCACTCTCTGTCGTCACTGCTGAAGCTACCTGTCCACCACCGACGGAGGAGGGTTTCGTGGTCAAGCCGTCTTTTTCGCCATTCGACTCGAAATCGAATTCGTCTATACTGGAAGGTTAGGGAAATACCTTTTTGAAATTAGGATGATAATTAATTGATAAAGATTTGGCTTGTAACACATGATTGTGATCTTAAATTTATAGTATCCTGCCTATTTACGTGAATTTATGATGCTCATTATAACTTTCTTCTCAATTTGTGCTGTTTTCTTCATTGTAATTCTAGTTAAACGGACTAACTGAAGAATTGAGTTAATCTTTGCAGTTTTTTTTTTCATTTTCCTTGTATTCAATTATTAAAATTACGTACAAAAGTAACAATCGTCAATTGGAAAGAATTGAACAATGGCCAAGACTTCACAAAGCCCCTATAGTGCTCAGAGGTTCCCTTGAACTAGATGCTCACTCTCACATTTTGTTTGCACATTTTACGTATTGTTCATTTGAGCAAAATATATGACAGATGTGCAAAACAATGTGTCTTTGGGAAGCTACATAGTTCTAGGCGCTCTTTGGAGCACCTAAGAGTGTACAAAGACTTCTTGACCACCTAGTGGTTAGAATATTTAGGAATTTTGTTTGATTATAGGATACTTGTAATTGGATGTAAGAGACTTACGAAACTCGTTTGAACAGATTGAACAATGAATGTAATTATTTGCTACTTCTGATGAATCTGATAACTCCTTTAAGTAGATATATCTTGATGGTGTATGATCTATGTTTGCCTGGGTCACAATAGACATAATGCAATTATCTAGCTATTCAATCTAATTGGCATTTGGCACCAGCGCACTAAAAGTTATCAACCCATGACAGCTACAACGGATTTATAATCGATAATGGGACAGTTACAGTACAGGAAATACAAGATAAACTTAAAGCATTTAAGAAGCTTGAAACTCTACCAAGAAACTAATTAAGACTCTTTAACAATCTTACATGCCTTCCCTTTGCTCATGATTACCTCTATTTATATAGTTTCTATCCAAGTTAACTCATTCTTCAAGCCTTGCAGCAACAAGAGTATATAATTACAATAACCGATAATAGTTCACGCTAATGTCAGAACATAGCATTGTGAAATATTCTGATTATGTTGATTGTGGCATGCTAGTTTGAGGACTTATTACAAGGTGGTAAAACATATAAATATCAATTGATAAACATAGTAGAGTCACTATATAGGTTGTGCGGAAGGTGATGTGTGGCAAAGACCTCAAGTGGTGTAGCTTTCAGGTTGATTAGTCCAAAACTCTCAGTCATGTCGACAGTTCCATCAGATGGAATTGAGATCTCAAATCCATGAAGTAAAGTAGCTAGTGTAAACTGCATGGCTAGTAGGGCAAAGGATATGCCAGGACAGATTCTCCTACCACTTCCAAAAGGCATATATTCAAATTGCTGGCCCCTAACATCATACTCTTTGTAAGTTGCAAGAAACCTTTCAGGATGAAACTCCAAAGGGTCTTCCCAAACTTTAGGATCTCTATGTATTTTGTAAAGATTAATAAAGAGCCGAGTGCCTCTTTGGGATGTGGTAACCATTCACGGTGCGATGCAATGGCTTCTCGAGGAACCGAAGCGGCCCGACGGGGTATAGTCTCATAGTCTCCTTAAGAACAGCTTGTAAGTAAACTAGATTTTTGAGGTCTGATTCTTCCACCTGCCTCTCTTTCCCCACCACAGTGTCTAGCTCAGCTTGAGTCTTCTTGAGGACATCCTTATTGTTGAGTAGCAATGAAAGTGCCCATGTTAGGGTTACTGCAGTGGTGTCTGTTGCCGCTAAAATCATTGCCTATCAAGAGGTAGAAAACTTTGAAAAATTTCACCTATAAACGAGTGTAATTATGAAATTCAATGAAACTGTAATGGAGGACTAGTCAGAAACATGAAAGTGGACTTGGAGTAGACTATTACTTCTCCATTCCAAATTAGTTGCAATATGAGAGGGGAGGCGCAAGTTTTAAATTGCAGGTGAAGAGGACAGAGATTAAGGAATACAAAGGGGTATCCATGGATCCATGTGATAGGAGAGAAATAGAGAGAACTCATCACCAGATGAACTTATGCTACAACTAATTTTGAATAGAGGAAGTATTATCTTAGAGGTGATTATTTTGTCTGAGCATAGACAATACAATGTTTAGGACTTCCTTTTGCTAGTAAACTATGCATGTGCATAAAACTAATGTGGTTTGAGATTGGAGACTTATTAGTTAGTTCCTGGTGAAACTCTCGTGTTCTACCACCTCGCTAGTTCATTTTCACCAATCGGCATAATTCTCCAAAACCGTAACTTTATATAGGCTTTGTTCTTTTCCTCTTCCAAAATCTATGTTTGAGGAAAACTAAGCTCATGTAAGTTCTAAATAAGTGCTAATAAGGGTTACCATAGTTCAATTCACAAGCGTGAATAAGCTTAAATATACTCCAAAATTTTAGGTAAGTTTAGGAGTGTAGCCATTATGATAAGATGTTTTATATAGTAAGCTGCGATGTACTAATATTTTTGCCCTTGTGACATTAGATTGTCCAAGAATTCACCAACCTCTTATTATTTGATAACATATGGTAAATCAGATCTAAAAGAAGTAACATATAGAATTGCTTACCATGCAAGTGGCTTTGATAATTGTATATCGAATCAAATTTGAAAGGTTTATCCCGTCTGTCTCAAAAACACCTGAGCATCACATCCATGAAATCCCTCTTTTCTTCTCTCTCTTTGGAACTTGTTCTTTGTTTGTGCTCCTCCAACCACTTTTGAGCTGCAACATCAATCTCTTTTGCGACCCTTTTCATTTTCTTCTCATACCCTCCAATATCCACCCAACTCAAAAACGGAAGTGCATCCGCAGGGACTGTTAAATTTAGAAACAATACGAAACGGGCCTGGGTAACCCGAACAAGGAGGAGGAGAGATTTTGGTCCACTTTATAAGCCCAAAGGAGGTTCCATACTAAAACCAATTGGTGATAGTAGGAGTAACCCCTCTACCTTATAAAGTGGAACAATCTCTCCTCTTTCTCCAATGTGGGACACTCACAAGTGGATTTCAATGGGTTTCAACACACCCCCTCACTTGTGAGTGTCCTTAGAAATTCAGAGCTAACTGGAAAGGTCAGAGCAATAATCCTCTTAGGGGCTGGACATCCTATCGAGGTAAATCCTTATCCAGTAGCGATCAAATACCCAGTTTAGACGAGACCCACAACCCGGGCTCTGATACCATGTTAAATTTAGAAACAATACGAAACGGGCCTGGGTAACCCGAACAAGGAGGAGGAGAGATTTTGGTCCACTTTATAAGCCCAAAGGAGGTTCCATATTAAAACCAATTGGTGATAGTAGGAGTAACCCCTCTACCTTATAAAGTGGAACAATGTCTCCTCTTTCTCCAATGTGGGACACTCACAAGTGGATTTCAATGGGTTTCAACAGGGACGAATACACCTGCCAGTTCGAAGAAATCCCTGATCGCCTTTATGTACTGATTATATACCTCACTTTGGTTAAACTCCATGGAGGACTTTCCCGAAACTAATCTTATTATAGTGTTTATGCTTATGTAATGAAACCATTGTTTCATGTCAACTAATTCAGACCCTGCACCTGATATTCTGTTTATGCCTGATCTTACTTCAGAAACTCTGACATTCTTAAACATCTCTACCCGATGATTCGACAATAGTTCAATGGTGATTATCTTACGTAGCTCGCGCCAGTATTCTCCATACGGGCTAAAGCCTAACATGGCAGTGTCGTAAGCCATATGTTCTACAAAGATTTTGTGAGGTCTGTTTAAGAATACTTTGTCACCAGCACCTAAGCACTCTTTTGCCATTTCTGCTGAGCTTACGACCACAGCTCGGTCTTTTCCAAGCTTAATCATGAAGATTGGACCATATATTATCTGCTAATTTTCCTAATGCTATGTGAGGAAGGCCACTTAGAAGATGTAGGTGGCCAATAATAGGCCATGAATTAGATGGCCCTTTTCCTTTATTAGTATTGGTGATTTTTTTCCATTTTAGCACAGTAGAGAAATAGTAGCAAGGTAAGTAAGCTTGTTGCTGCAGTAGAGAGCTGAAATTCCATTTAGCTGAAATAGTAGGTTTTGAGTTTTGTGTGGCAGTGAACTGAGAATATGGGATACTAGCTTTTTATGCACGCGATGCGTGCGATGTTATTTTGGGAGTAACTGTTACTCAGTAGTAAAAAAAAACTAAAAACGAACGATTGTATCTAATTTCACCTCCATTTTGTGAATAAGAAAGATTGAAATACTTACAAATAGTATTTAAAAACACTTTATGATTTGATATTATATTGTTGTTTAACTTATAACTAACTGATTAATTGATTAACGTTAGTTGTTTGTTAATAGTAAAAAAATATTATAGCCCAAAGCCACCTGTATGACAGTAACTAACCCACATAATTTTTCCCACCTACCCATATGACTATCAATCCCACCTACCCCATATAACTATCCACCCCACATTCCCATATGATGAATCTCATGTATTTTTTCTTCTAATCCTCCATATTTAAATCTTCCCACCTACAACCTTACATCTCCCCTTCCCACAAAAAATAAGAACGGTCATCTCCTTATTCTCACTATTTTTCATATTCACTTAAAAAGATTGAGATTTAATCAGATTCATGGTTATTTTCACAGCAAACACCACATTAATAAGCTAATCCTGGTGTCAAAATTAACCCCATCAACGGTCCATTGATTTTTAGGGTAATTTTGGTTTTTGTTCTTGTGGGTCTTTTTGGGTTTTCATTTCGATCTGGGTGGTAATGTTAAAGAACGTTCGTCCAGATGGGGTTAAAATTGGGGTTTATTTGGTTGGCGAATTCAATAGAGGGCCTCAAATTTACAGGTAATTCTTTATGTTTTATGTTCCTGATTTCGTCCCAAAAAATTTAATTGTCAACTATATTTCTCAAAGATCTGGTTACATTATGTTTGATCTTTTATTTGTGAAGATGTTTTTTTCAAAAAATTCGTGGCTGAAGTTCAGAATTTTGAATTTGCAAAAATCTAGTTACAATCCTAGTCGGTTCTTGAATCATCCACTTTTCCTTTTTCTTTCCCTTTGTTTTTTTTTCAAAACTTCTTCTACTGCTTTAGCAAATTTTGTATGTAAAGTAATTAAATTGAATTTAAGCATAATTTATTGCGTAAAAGACCTTTTTCTTTTGGGTTTTTAATTATTCATAAGAAATGTCAATTTTGTACTTATGTTTTATAAGATTACATTTATATATCGAAAACTTACTATCGAAAGGCTATTTTTATACACTTCTCTTTTAATTATGAAATACTATTTTTTTTCAAAATCCGGATCCATTTTTTATACTTCATTCCACGGACTACTAAATGAAAATCAATTGCTTTCATAGTTTTCAATTTCACTATTTGTTTTGGCAAATTAATGTAATTTCTTTTCTAGTCAATTTTGTACTGAATTTTTTATAATTTTACATATATATATCAAAAACTTACTATCGAAAAGTTATTTTTATATACTTCTTTTTAATTATGAAATACTATTTTTTCAAAATGCAGATCCAATTTTCATATTTCATTCTACGGACTACTAAATGAAAATGATTTATTTTCATCAGTTTTCAATTTTACTATTAGTTTTGGCAAATTAATGTAATTTCTTTTTTAGTTTGATTTTTGTGTCATTGTTATTGTATTCAAAATTGATTTATATTTTATAATGCCTTTTTTATTACAAACATGTACTGATTTTTTAATAATTATTTCGAAATTTATACCATACAATATAAACTTAAATTATTTATGTATCATTTTCATTGTATTTTTTTTTCTAAAACATGTAATTATCGATACTACAATTGAACATGCATTCAAATATAAAAGTTGCTAGTTTTATTTTCAGCTAATTATTTGAAATAACTTGCAAGATTAAAAAGAATTATGCACCTTTTTTAGAAGTTCGCAGATCGCCAATGGACAAATGTGTGATCTCCCCGTTGAAATCGTATGTTTTTCTTAGTTTGTAATTTGTATTGACATTGTAGTGTATTGGTAATTTTTCTAAGTATGTAATTGTAAATGGTTCTTGAGAACGAAGTATGTAATTGCTAATGTGTTATAGTTTGTAATTGAATTTTTTAGTTTTTGTAAAGTTTCCTCATTTGAGTGATTGATTGTTATAATTATATTTTCGGCGGTTTTTTTAGCCTCAATTTGGTTGAAATTAGTTTTGTAATTTAGAAAGGAAAGGGGTAAAACGGTCTCTTGAAAGGGAGACACTTATAGCTCCCCTTCCCATATATAATAGAGATAAATTTAGCATCTTTCAGACACTAAATATGGTATAGGAGACAGGAATAGTTAAGTACTCCATTTAGTCAAAAGTTAGTTTATGTGAAAGATTTACTTTCCACTAGTGTGACGCATGTTTGCCTCATAATAAACAACAATGAAATTGGTAATGCAATGAGATGACATTTGCATCTCCTTGAAATCCTGGACTCCTGGTATACTCCTCTACAAGTGACGTAAGGGATGACGCTTAATGGAGCAATTTTGGAGAAAGTGTTACAAGTCAAATTGGTGCAAAATAAAGTCGTTTGGTGGCAAAATTTAACTTTGGTACCAAATTACGACTTTGGAACCAAGTAAAAGTTACTTTGATATTGGTATCACAACGACTCTATTTTGGTGCCAAGTGATTCTATTTTGGTACCAATTTGATTGAGCTTTGGTACCAAAGTTTTCGTGAGATGCCATTTTGGCATCTCACTATGAAACGTCAATCCAAACTCCCAATTTTGTAGCCTATCTGACTATATATTTTATAGGGTTTTTCTACGTAGTGCGCCTTATGTTTTACGAAATTCTACATTGTATCCAGCCTTTTTGAACTTTCTACATTATACCCCTAAACATTTTGAACGTCATACAAAATATCTTTGCTAATGGAATATCCTAACCCAAACCCCATTCAACCTTTAATATTTGAGAATCATACCCCAAACACCAGTCAACTAACAAGGCTCAACAATCCTATCCTATGAGCAATGATAAATGTCTAACCGTTAGACATTTATAAACATTTAACAGCCATGTGGCAGCACACAAGTGGGTGTAAGGGAACGCACATAATCGGTGTAAGGGAGCTTGGAGATTTCCACATGTCATGCTCTTATTTGTCCAAAAAATATTACTTTTGCAATTTTGAAACTTATATATCAAAAAAAAATATTTAAAAAAAAAAAATACCAATATTCATATATTTTTATTCTCTACAAATAGACATCCATTTTGATATAATTTCATCATATTTTTATTTTACCCTTCTCTAACTATTATTTAGATTTGTGGAAAAATCAATACAAACACTATTTGTTTATACACAAACACTATATGTTGTGTACATAAACAATATATGTTGTGTACACAAACAATATATTTATTATACGCACAAAAATTATATGTTTATCATGAAATTCACATATTTTTATTCTCTACAATAAACATCCATTTTGATATAATTTTATCATATTTTTATTTTACCCTTCTCTAACTATTATTTAGATATGTAGAAAAAACTATCTGATTATACACAAACACTATATGTTGTTTGTGCACACAACATATAGTGTTTGTGTACACAACATATAGTGTTTGTGTATACACAAATAGTGTTTGTATTATTTTTCTACATATCTAAATAATACTTCATCTGTTTTTTTTAGTTGCAACATTTGTTTTTCACATTTACCGAGACACTTATTTGAACGTTAATATCTCATATTTGGTGTAAGTAAAAATTATAAAAATTTGATATTTGGAATCATCGCATTGAGATGAATCTAACAAGACCCCACTTGACTATGTTTTCTCTTATATAATGGTGCGAGATTACTTCACAAAGTTGGTTGATGAGTAGTGCCAAAAAAGAAATGTTGCAACTAAAAAAAAGGAGGTAATACTTAGAGAAGGGTAAAATGAAAATATAATGAAATTATATTAAAATGGATGTCTATTTGTAGAGAATAAAAAAATATGATTATTGGTATATTTTTTTTATTTTTTTTAAAAATATATTTTTTGAGATATACAAGTTTTAAAATTGCAAAAGTAAATTTTTTTGGACAAATAACAGCATGACATGTGGAAATCTCCAAGTTTCTTTACACCCACTTGTGTGCTGCCACATGGCTGTTAGATGAATGATAAATGTCTAACGGTTAGACATTTATCATGACTCCTATCCTATATCCACATGTAAAGAAAGCCCCAAAATCTATTGTTTGGCATTTTGTGTAAGGGAATTTTGTGTAACTTTTAGAAAGTTTAGAGGTACATTATCGAAAGTTCAAAAAGGTCGGATACACCGTAGAATTTCAGTAAAATACGAGGGGATTAAATAGAAAAACCCTATTTTATAATTGCTTACATTAACTATAGTGAATGTTGGAAAAAAAGAAGAAAGAGGGCCAATGTTTGATCATTGCATCTAATGTGAAAAATAGTGAGCATCTAACCACTATGACACAACTTGTAACATCAGAACCTTAGGCAACAAATTAATTATGTCATTTTCTTTTCCTAGCCCAACGGGAGATCCGTCCCTGCCTCCAGTTAATGACGTTAAAAAATAGGCATTCCACTTGTGATATTTAATACTTCGGCTATTCTAAATTAAGTGAAATAGTTTCGTCGAAAAGCTTTTATATAAAATAAAGAAGTATTTCACCTATTTTAAAAAGGAGGAAGTAATTCATTTAGTTATTAGCATTTATATTAGTGATAATATAGGTATTCCACCAATCCAAATTTGCCGAATTCAAGATTAGGGGTCTTCCGCAATACTCCAGCTCAAGCTATGACCATCATTCAACATGCTCTACTATTGAACAAGAACAACAACATCCAAATTTGCTTGGATTATTGATACTATAGATAATACCACTTTGCAAGGAGGTGGTATATATGGCCTAGCTATTGCAGTCCTTCATGCAGAAGTTCAAGCGCTCCTCATTTCGATTCAGCACCATAATCTCCATCGGGTTACTGTCCTAACGGATTGTACTAACCTCATTCCCTCTCTTCGGTCAAGTTCTACTGCCCCTTGCTCCATGTCCTGTACTATTCGTCGCATTTTGAGCTTGGCAAATAGTTTACATTGGTGTCTTCTCCTCAAAGTGAATCGTAAACAAGTTCACCAAGCACATGATACGGCTAAACTCAGTGCACAAACTTGTTCACGATTCACTGTTTAATTTGTTTTAGTATATCTGTTTTCTTTCCTGCTTTGCTTGTCTCCCCCATTGTCACAAAAAAAAGAAAAAAGATTAGGGGTGTTAGTTGAGCGAAGTTTACTCGTGAACTATTCGATTTCGACATGGTTAAATCTCGGCTAGAGTAGGGTCGATTGGAACTCATTTTGGCTCGGGATGTTAAAGGGCCCAAGCTATATTTGGTTCGGCTTGAATTGATAGCTCATAAACAGCTCATAAACTTCTCTAAAGAAATTTTTTCTATGTAAAATATCATGTCCTACATCAATTTACTTGACTGAAAACAAACTTATTTTACTTCTCTTTAGCTATACTTATTGTTTGAATTTTTCCTACATCAGTTGAGATAAAAAAAATTAAAAACTCTATATATTTATAAAAGGATCGAGGAATTTTTTTCAGAAACTACCTTATAAAAATGTAAAACATAAATGTTTTAGTAAGCTACCTTTGGGTATTGACCACTATTTTCGACGTTGACCCTTTTTTTTTTTTTTTTTTTTGCTTTTTCCCTTTCGTTTCCATCCAATTTTGCCCAAAAAATTCATTTTCCTTTGAAAATTGGTATTAAGATGCACTAGTTTGACAAAGTGCGATAAAGATTAAGTGAAAAAACAAAGAGAAAGGAAAAAGGACAACACCGGAAAATGGTGGTCAATGGTCGGAGTCCAGCTAAAGGTTGCTTCTTACAACTATTAAAAGATAGTAGTTTCTTACAACTTCTTTTTATAAGGTAGTTTTTTTTTACAAAAATGAGTTTTTATGTGGTAGTTTTTGCAAATTTCCAAGGATAAAAAAAACTATTTTATCAGGTTTCACATTTGGTTGGGAAGTTGTGCTTTGTTTCCTATAAAAGACAATAGAGGCTTTTACGAGAGTAAAGATCGTTTTATAACGAAGTTACTCGACAACACTTTCCATTTTAAAAATTTGCAAATTATTTATATGCTCTATTTCCCTATCCTATCACATGGAGTAATATGTCGTCATTATAATTCTTTAACGAATTAAAATTTTAATTTTCTATAATAATCATGTTCCATATTGATATTTATATTGGACATATCTTGGAGAAGAACCGGAATGACCTTCTATCTAATTCCACTTACCAGTAATTTGATTAACGGGTTCGTTTTACTTAACCGTTTACACTATCCTTTTTTGACAACGTAACTAGTGAACAGTTGTTAAACCGGATTGTATTAACTTATTTGACTAGTTCATTGTATTAGGTGCTTAAATATAGGTGTTTGGTAACTGATAGTTGCTTGCTCCATAATAGTGTAAAATAATCAATAAGGACATGTGTATAATCCATTGTTGTATATTTAATTGTTTATAATGTAATTTTAAAAAACTTTAGGACATAAATGTAATTTGGTTACTCATTCCCAAACCTTTAACGTCGAGAAGCTTCTCCATACTTTTTTCAAAAAGAGCGTTTTGGACCCGTCAACTACCTCATCTAAAACTTCTTTACCAATATACTCAAATTACGAGATTAACTACCAAATCCTCTAATATGAGTTTAAATCTATATATTTTTTTCCCAAACCTCTCGTTACCAAACAAGCGCCACTATTTAAACAATCAGACATGTAAAAAAACAGTCTACTCACAATCCTCAATTCTGAATTTCTCATCCCCCCTCTCCCCCGCCAAATTCCCTCACATAAACCATAACTGTCTCACTCTCTGTCATCACTGCTAAAGGCTGAAGCTACCTGTCCACCACCAACGGAGGAGGGTCTGCCGATCAAGCCGTCTTTTTCGCCATTCGACTCGAACTCGAATTTGTCTACACTAGAAGGTCAGGGAAAGATTTTTTTGAAATTAGGATGATAATGAATTGATATTACATTCTTTTCATTTTATAGTGGAATTTGTTAGCTAGGGATTTTGTTATTCGTTGTCATTTTAGCAATGAATTTATTCTGATTAGGTTATATATTACATTCTTTTCATTTTATAGTATCTGCTTTAGGTAGTATATATGTGAACAAAGAACTAAATGCTCGGACACACCAGTTTAGGCTTAAAACCACCAGGATTTTGGAAATTACCAAGTGTACACCTACACATGTACTTGTTTGAGATACGCAATACAGAAGTTTATGCAATATAAGTTTAGATGGTCGGGAATCGAGATCTATCTCACTATTGTTTGTATAATGTGGTCGTCTACAGAAGCCTTTTTATGAGTGATACTGGGACTGCAATAAAGAAAACCACTTCTTCCTTGGGTATATATTTCTGGAGACTTGTAGAATCTTAAAAATAGCTTGTTTATGGAAAATTACTATGACTTTGACCCTTGCAGAAGAGGTATGACTCATTGTCTTATTGTTTGCGGTATCCGTTAGCTCAGTAAGACAAGACGGCATTGGTTGTCGCGGTACAAAATTATGTGTATTTCCATGTGCTAGAGTACTCAATGCTGAATCTCCTATTTTCTTCTGACTTTTTTGAAGCTCATTCTAGTGTTGTTCCTGAAGGCAGCACTGGACCAGGACTCTTTGATCTGAGTTCTGAAACCGACAGCATAAGTGTGCTGGAGAAACAAGATTAGAACAAAAGATTGAAGCGCGATCGTTTCGGACTTTATTTTTTGTACATACCAATCTGGCTTGCTCATGAGTTACATGCAAGACAATCAGTGCTTATGAGGAAATTAAATCCAGGTAAGTTTTCATTATATACTAATAAGGGCTACCAAAGTTAAATTCTCTACGAAAATAAGTTTATGCTCTTTGTGCAGAAATTTTCCCATATTGGGGATTGAGAATGATTCACACTATAAGTTGAGCTTGCAAAGGTTTACATGTAAAAGAGAAGCCATTATTTAAATGAAATATATAACTATCTACTATCATGTTGGATAATTTTAGTTTTTAGTTAAATGAAATAATTCCTATGATTTCAGACAAGAATTCATGTCTAATATTATAGACAATTTAATTTAATTTGACAAACATGTCGAAGTGCTTACCATGCAAGTGGCTTTGATAATTGTATCTGGTTCAAATTTGGAAGGCTTTTCCTGTCCTGTTTCAAAAACACTAATCCTGCTTTTCTTCTGTTGCATTAGAGCTTCTTCTTCTTTTTATGCTCTTCCAACCACTTTTCAGCTACATCATCAATGTCTTTCGCAGCCTTCTTCATCTGTTTATCATACCCTCCGATGTCCAACACTCCAACCACCTCAAAGCTGGAACTACATCAGCAGGGACGATCACGCCTTCCCATTCATAGAAATCCCTGATTGCCTTTACACATGTATTGTATTCCTCACCTTTGTAATTTTTCTTCAACGACTTGCCTGAAACTAATCTTACTATACTATTCAAGCTAACATCATTAAACCATTCTTTCATGTCAACTGCTCCAGACCCCTGCACCCCTGCACCTGATATTCTCTTTATGTCTAATCTTATTTCTGAGATTCTGACATTTTTAAACATCTCTACCCGATGATTTGACAGAAGTTCGATGGTGGTGATCTTACGAATCTCACGCCAGTACTGGCCAAACCCAACATGGCAGAGTTGTAAGCCAGATGTTCTACAAAGATTTTGTGAGGCCGGTTTAAGAATACTCTGTCACTCGTGCCTAAGCACTCTTTTGCCATTTCTGCTGTGCTTACAACCACAGCTCGGTGCTCCCTAAGCTTAATCATGGAAATTGAACCATACTTATCTGCTAATTTTCCTAAGGCTATGTGAGGAAGGCCTCCCAGTAGATGTAGATGACCAATAATAGGCCATGAATTAGATGGTACGGGAGGCTTTTTTTTCCATTTTTGCAGACAGTAGAGAAACAGTAATGAAGCATGCAAGCTTTGTTGCTGCAGTAGAGAGCTTAATGGGTAGGTGAAATTCCATTTAGTTGTAGAGTTATCTGGGGTGATGAACTGAATATATAAATCTGATACATCTTCAAGTAGATATATCTTGATGCACGTTAGGTGTGTGATTTATGTTTTCCTGGGTCACAATGGACAATAATGCAATTATTAATGATTTAACCAAGTCTAAGATATAGTTTAATGCGGTGGCTTCTTGGAATATCCTATACTTTTAAAAACCTTTTGTCTCATTGTGCATGGTTAATTAAAGAGATACACTACCCACTGGGTAGTCTACTCACTAGAGATAGACATTAGTAATTAGTGGAGTCCAACTCAGCAGAATTAATTATATTTTAATTGTCTATTTCTAATGGATAGTCTACCCAGTGGGTAAATGTAACAATCTCCCTAAATTTGTACTTTTGATTTATTTTTTCAAAGTTTGCAGTTTTTGTGTTTTCTCATTCACATATCATACTTGAATCGGTAGTTTAAGCAAGTATAAAAGTTAGCGATTAAAGAGCCAAGATGCTTTATAATTTTAATATTGTACTATATATACATAATATATATTAATTGGAAAATTACAGGAAATAAAAGATAACTTCAAGCATTTAAGACTCTTGAAGCTTTACTAAGAAACTAATTAGGACTTTTAACAATCTTACATGCCTTCCCTTTGCTCATTACCTCTACTTATATAGTTTCTATCCGAGCTAACTTATTCTTCAAGCCTTGCAGCAACAAGAGTAGACAATTACAATTACCCAATAGTTATTCACACTAATGCCAAAACATAGCATGGTGAAATATTGTAATTATGTTGATTGTGGCATGCTAGTTTCAGGACTTATTACAAGGTGGTAAAACATATAAAAATCAATTGACAGTCATATCACTATATAGGTTATGCGGAAGGCGATGTGTGGCGACGACTTCAAGTGGTGTAGCTTTCAGGTTGGTTAGTCCGAAACCTTCTGTCATGTCGACAGTTTCATCAGATGGAATTGAGATCTCAAATCCATGAAGTAAACTAGCTAGCGTAAACTGCATGGCTAGTAGGGCAAAAGATATACCAAGGCAGATCCTCCTACCACTTCCAAATGGCATATATTCAAAACTTTGCCCTCTAACATCATAATCCTTGTTAGTTGTGAGAAACCTTTGAGGATGAAAGTCCAAAGGGTTTTCCCAGACTTCTGGATCTCTGTGTATTTTGTAAAGACTAACAAACAGCTGAGTGCCAGCTGGGATGTGGTAACCACTCACAGTGCAATCTGTAATGGCTTCGCGAGGGACTGAAAGAGGTGTAGCAGGGTATAGTCTCATAGTCTCCTTGAGAACTGCTTGCAAGTAAACTAAATTCTTGAGATCTGATTCTTCCACCTGCCTATCTTTGCCCACCACGTTGTCGAGCTCAGCCTGAGTCTTCTTGAGGACATTTTTATTGTTGAGTAGCAATGAAAGTGCCCATGTTAGGGTTGTTGTTGTGGTATCCGTTGCCGCTAAAATCATTGCCTATCAAGAGGAAGAAAATGTTGAAAACTTTACCTATAAATCCGTGATAATTATGAAATGGTATGAAACTGTAATGGAGGACTAGTAAGAAACATGATAGAGGGCTCGGAGTAGACTATTACTCCTCCATTCCAAATTAGTTGCAATATGAGGGAGGGGGCACAAGTTTTAAGGAGATGAGGTGAAGAGGAGAGAGATAGGAATAGAAAGGGGGATTCAATTATCCATGTGATAAGGAAAGAAATAGAGATAACTTGTTACCAAATAACTAATATTACAACTAATTTAGAATAGAGGAAGTATTATATTAGAGGTGATTATTTTGTCTGTGCATAGGCAGATACAATGTTCTGGACTTCTTTCTTTGCCAGTAAACTATGTGTGAGCATAAAACTACTGTGGTTCGAGATTGGAGACTTATTAGTTAGTTTATGGTGAAACTAATGTTGTGCCTGATAGTCCATTTTCACCAGTCAACAGAATTCTCCAAACCTGTAACTTTTATATATGCTTTGTTCTTTTCCTCTTCCAAAATATATGTTTTAGAAAAAATAAGCTCATGTAAGTTCCGAATAAGTGCTAATAAGGGTTACCATAGTTCAATTCACAAGTAGAATTAGTTTAAATATGCTCCAAAATTTTAGGTAAGTTGAGGAGTGGTAAAAAACTCATATGGACCTGATCCACACTAAATTAGTGTGGGCCTAATGCTTATTCATGTGATTTATAAAAAAAAGGGTTACTATATAAGAAAAAATAGATATAAAAGATGAGTAGATATAGATTGTAAAGTTTGACTATTTAAAAAAAAAGGTTATTATGTCACAAAGTAAAAAATTTCATTATGATAAACTAATGTAAGAAAAAGTGACTATATTTAAAAAAAATTGTCACTATGGTAGATAATAACTGTATACTGTAACTTAAATTTTAGAAAGTTGGAAGTCGTTTGGTTCACCTCAAATTCTACTGGAATTTGGATTTCCTAGGAAGTACAAAATAGGTTAGTAGTTTGGTAAGCAGGAAATAGGGAATTCATGGGAAATAGAATTTCCAAGGAAATGGAAATTCCTATGTAGTGTAGAAATTAATCACCAACCCCTTGGTGACTAGAAATTCCCTGTCAAATACAAGTTTTCATCTTCAACCAAACACCCAAAGCTCATTTCCTGGAATTAAGTTCCAACTAACCAAACGAGTCCCTACTATATGGAAAAAAAATGCCACTATGTTAAATAAGTGGCTTTTGTCCACAATAATATTAGTGTGGACCAGGTCCACGCAAGACTAACCCTGCGGAGTGTAGCCACAATGATAAGTTGTTTTATATAGTAAGCTACGATGTACTAATAATTTTGCTCTTGTTACATTAGATTGTCCAAGAATTCACCAAGCTCTTATTGTTTGATAATATATGGTAAATCAGATCTAAAATAAGTAACATATAGAAGTGCTTACCATGCAAGTGGCTTTGATAATTGTATCTGAAGCAAATTTGAAAGGTTTATCCTGTCCTGTCTCAAAAACACTAAGCATCACATCCATGAAATCCCTCTTTTCTTCTCTCTCTTTGGAACTTGTTCTTTGTTTGTGCTCCTCCAACCACTTTTGAGCTACAACATCAATCTCTTTTGCAACCCTTTTCATCTTCTTCTCATACCCTCCAATATCCATCCACCTCAAAAACGGAAGTGCATCCGCAGGGACGAATACACCTGCCAGTTCAAAGTATTCCCTGATCGCCTTTATGTACTGATTATATACCTCACTTTGGTTAAATTCCATCGAGGACTTGCCCGAAACTAATCTTATTATAGTGTTTATGCTTATGTCATGAAACCATTGTTTCATGTCAACTAATTCAGACCCTGCACCTGATATTCTGTTTATGCCTGATATTACTTCAGATGCTCTAATATTCTTAAACATATCTACCCGATGATTCGACAGGAGCTCGATGGTTGTGAACTTACGGAGCTGGCGCCAGTATTCTCCATAGGGGGTCAAGGGTAACATGGCACCGTTGTAAGCCATATATTCTACATAGATTTTGTGAGGTCTGTTTAAGAATACTTTGTCACCGGCACCTAAGCACTCTTTTGCCATTCCTGCTGAGCTTACGACCACAGCTCGGTCTTTTCCGAGCTTAATCATGAAGATTGGACCATATTTATCTGCTAATTTTCCTAAGGCTATGTGAGGAAGGCCACTTAGAAGATGTAGGTGGCCAATAATAGGCCATGAATTAGATGGTATGGGAGGCCCTTTTCCTTTATTAGTATTGGTATTTTTTTTCCATTTTAGCAGACAGTAGAGAAATAGTAGCAAGGTAAGCAAGTTTGTTGCTGCAGTAAAGAGCTGAAACTCCATTTATTTAGCTATTGAGTTTTGTGTGGCAATGAACTGAGAATATGGGATATAAATTTAGTATTTCAGACATTAAATATGGTTTAGGAGACAGGAGTAGTTGAGTACTCTATTAGTCAACACTCAACAGTTAGTTTATGTAATGATTTACTGTGGAAAGAATTATTGGAGTGCGGGGCATGTTTTCCTCATAGTAATAAACAACAATGAAATTGGTAATGAAATGACATTGACATTTGCATATGGAAAACGATTATTGTATTGGCATCTCCTTGAAAACAATTGTACGGAGTGTCGCTAAGTCGCTTAATGGGGTCCAATTTTTGTAGCCTATCACTATTAGTATCTCACTAGATATTTTATAATTGTCTTGCTCGAGTTATTGGCATGTTTAAAAATAGGCACTCCACAAGTGATATTTAATACTTCCTCCATTTTAAAATAAGTGAAACACTATCTTTCACATGAAAGAAAGAAGTTTTTCTGTTTAACCCCATGTTTGTTGTGCATATGTGAGTTGTCACATTGGAGAAAGATGAGAGAAAATGTCACATTATAAACCAGGGCCGTTCCTGATATTTTGTAGGTCCGGGGCTAAATATAAATTCTAGGCCTCTTATTATATCTTTATTATATAAGTGAAGGGGGGAGGAAGATGGTGTCCCTCTACAAATATTCTAATTTACCCTTAATGAATTTAAATAATCATATTAATAAATATAGTGATAATATTTAAAAACGTAAATGTTGTTTATTAATTGGCAATCTCTATTATATAAATCAAACTCTTCCATTTTATTAATATTCAACGATTGAACCTAATTCTTCCACTTTATTTGAGCACAAGCTTTATTCTACTTTATATTTCCTTCTCTCAATACTATGTTTAAATAATGACGAACAAATAACTAAAAAAATCAACAAAACATTGATTTAAGAAAAACATACTAAAAATAATTATAAATGTCTCTCAAATCGAAAATTTTGTAACACTGATAATTAACTAATTGAGAAAAAATGGTTAATATGACTCGCACGCATAGCGTGCAAAAAATTCTAGTATAGCCATATAGGTAGTGGTGGAGCTAGGATTTCACCACCAACAATAATTTTTTTTCCTAGAGTAAGTATAGTATTTTATGTAAAGTTATGTTGCTCAGACTCGAGTACTCATGTTCGACACGGGTACGTGTCCAAGTATCTGACTCAGCTATTTTTGGGAGTTTTTTCAATTTTTTGGCCCTAAAGAAAATGTCCAAGTGTCCCACCCATGTCCGAGTGTCGAGGTTCCGACACGGATACTTGAGATGAAATGAGGAGAAAGTAAATATTAATTTGAAACTTAAACTTATTAATCCCTAGCATATTAGTATGATAAAAAAAATAAGATTAAGTCTAATATATTTGAAGTACAATACTAGTACACTAACGCTAATGTTTAAAAAAATAAATAAATTTTTAAAATGAATAAAGAAAAATGTAAAAAGAAGTGAACAAAAATTTAAAAGCAATTACCTTACCTGCAAAGGAATTTTGAAGATGAATTAAAGAAGAAAAATGTAAAAAGAAGTGTTAAAAAAACAAACTTTGTATCTCATGGGATTTGAACTCAAATCTTGTGGGTGAAATAAAACACAACTAACCATCAAACCAAACTAGTATTTATTGCATATAATGGTTGTTGCTTTTCTTTATTTAATCTCTTTTAACAAAACTGGGCCCTTTTTTTCTTTGGGCCCTGGGCGGTTGCCCTCTGCAGACAACCCCCGTGGTCTGGACTATTATAAACTAGAGGAGTTACTCCTACTATTGCCAATTGGTTTTAGTATGGAACCTCCTTTGGCCTTGTATGTGGACCGAACTCTCCTCCTCCTTATTGGGTTGCCCAGGCCCATTTTCAGTTCTATCAAATTTATCAGTTTCAGCGATGTTTACTCGTGAACTATTCGAGTTCGACATGGTTAAATCTCGGCTCTCAAATACGATCAACTCAAGCTCGTTTTGGCTCGAGATGTTAAAAGGCCCGAGCTATCTTTTGTTTGGCTTGAATTGATAGCTCATGAACAAGCTCATAAACTTCTCTAAATATATTTTTTATGTAAAATATCATATATTCTACATCGATTTACTTAACTGAAAACAACTTTATTTTCTATACACTATGTTACTTCCTTTTAACTATACTTATTATTTGAATTAGTCCCACATTAGTTGGGAGGAAAAAAAATGTGGGACTAAAAAAATTTAAAAAGTCTTTTATACTTATAAAAGGATTAAGGAAATTTTTCAGAAACTACCCTATAAAAATATTAAAGCATAAATGTTGTAAGAAGCTACCTTTGGCTATTGACCACTATTTCCGGCGTTGGCCTTTCATTTTTTTTTTTGCTTTTTTCCTTTATATATGTTTCCCTTCAATTTCACTCAAAATATTCATTTTTCTTTAAAAGTTCGTATTAAGATGCACTTGTGCTGGCAAATTTCGATAAAGATTAAGTGAAAAACAAAGAGAAAAAAAGGACAACATCGGAAAAAGGTTTTCAATGGTCAGAATCCAGCTTAAGGTCGCGTTTTATAACATCTTTGCTTTAAAAGGTATTTTCTTACAACTTTTTTTATAAGGTAAAAATGAGTTTTTATAAAGTAATTTTTGACAAATTTTCCAAGGATAGATAAAAAAAAAACTATTTTATCAAGTTTCACATTTGGTTGGGAAGTTGTGCTTTGTTTCCTATAAAAGACCACATAGGCTTTTACGAGAGCAAAGATTATTTTATGAAGTTACTCGATACCATTTTGCCATTTTAAAAAATTGCATATATTTATATGCTCTATTTCCCTCTCCTATGCCGTCATTATAATTCTTTAATGAATTAAAAAAAAAATTCTAAAATAATTATGTTATATATTGATAGTTTATATTGGACGTATCTTGGAGATGAATTGGAATGACCCTCTATCTATTCCACTAGCCGCTAATTTGATTAACGAGTTCAATTTATTTAACAGTTTAAACTGGCCCTGTATGGCAATTAGTGGATAGTGGTTTTATTAGTTTATTTGACTGACTGATTGTATTAGTTGTTTATATAAAGGTGTTTGGTAAGAAGCGATAGATGATTATTCTACATAATTGTGTAAATGACCAATAATGACATGTGCGTAATCCATTGCTTGTACAATTTATTGTTTATTGATGTAATTTTTAAAACCCTAGCCTCCCCCATCTATCTAACCCTAGCCTCCCCCCTCTCTCTAACCCTAGCCTCCCCTGCCCTTTCTTCATCAGTTAGGGGCTGGCATAGATGATTTCATCCATGGTAAGCCCCTTTTCCCCTTTTATTTTCAGTTTTTAGTTCATTTTCTAGTTTTGTTGAATAAATTAGTCTCTCTTTATGAGATTTTTTCAAACCATGTTATGGGGATTTTAGTCTCTGTTGTGGAGATCTCCATCTCCCCTATGGGAGTTGTGAGTATGATTTTTTGGTCTTTAGGTATGAGAAATTGTTCTCATTGGTTGAAGTTCGAGACTCAACATGAAAGTATTGGAATCTCGGATGCGGTCAACATAGTTCGATCACGAATGTTCTTCCCAAACTATGTCAGAATGATAGACTTCCTCATCAATACCTGCTTGATTCAGCAAATACAAGGGGACTGTGCTGTATTGCTCGATCTGGTTCATTATAGTTTATTCGAAGACAAATTTGATTTAACATTGTTTGATTGTATCTTGTTTTTCTTTAATACCTATTATAGATGCCGTTTGGCCTTCAATTAATGAAATTTCTCTTTAAAAAAAAATGTAATTTTTAAAAGCTGTAATTTGGCCACTCATTCCTAAAACTCTAAAGTAAAAAAAACTACTCCACCCAACGTTTTCAAAAAGAGTTTTTGGGCGTAATCAACTACTTCATTTAAAATTTCTCTTTACCAAACACTTAAATTATAAAATTAATTAGTCAAATCTTTTAATATGACTTCAACCTTCTAATTTCGCTCAAAACCTCTCTTTATCAAACAACAGCACCGTTCACGCTTGTAAAAAAAAAAAATACTCACATTTCTCAATTGTCATCCCCTCTCCCCGCCAAATTCCCTCACATAAACCATAACTGTCTCAGTCTCTCCCGCCACTCTCTGTCATCACTCATCACTGCTGAAGCTACCTGTCCACCACCGACGGAGGAGGGTTTCCCGGTCAAGCGGTATTTTTCGCCATTCGACTCGAACTCGAATTTGTCTATACTGGAAGGTTAGGGAAATACATTTTTGAAATTAGGATGATAATTAATTGATAAAGATTTGGCTTGTAACACATGATTGTGATCTTAAATTTATAGTATTCTGCCTATTTACGTGAATTTATGATGCTCATTATAACTTTCTTCTCAATTTGCTGCTGTTTTCTTCATTGTAATTCTAGTTACGTGGACTAATTGAAGAATTGAGGTAATCTTTGCAGACAGTAGAGAAACAGTAATGAAGCAAGCAAGCTTTGTTGCTGCAGTAGAGAGCTTAATGGGTAGGTGAAATTCCATTTAGTTGTAGAGTTATCTGGGGTGATGAACTGAATATATAAATCTGATATACCTTCAAGTAGATATATCTTGATGCACGTTAGGTGTGTGATTTATGTTTGCCTGGGTCACAAATCATGGCATGCTAGTTTCAGGACTTATTGCAAGGTGGTAAGACATATAAAAATCAATTGACAATCATATCATTATATAGGTTATGCGGAAGGCGATGTGTGGCGATGACTTCAAGTGGTGTAGCTTTCATGTTGGTTAGTCCGAAACCTTCCGTCATGTCGACAGTTTCATCAGATGGAATTGAGATCTCAAATCCATGAAGTAAACTAGCTAGCGTAAACTGCATGGCTAGTAGGGCAAAAGATATACCAGGACAGATCCTCCTACCACTTCCAAATGGCATATATTCAAAACTTTGCCCTCTAACATCATAATCCTTGTTAGTTGTGAGAAACCTTTGAGGATGAAAGTCCAAAGGGTTTTCCCAGACTTCTGGATCTCTGTGTATTTTGTAAAGACTAACAAACAGCTGAGTGCCAGCTGGGATGTGGTAACCGCTCACAGTGCAATCTGTAATGGCTTCGCGAAGGACTGAAAGAGGTGCAGCAGGGTATAGTCTCATAGTCTCCTTGAGAACTGCTTGCAAGTAAACTAAATTCTTGAGATCTGATTCTTCCACATGCCTCTCTTTGCCCACCACATTGTCGAGCTCAGCCTGAGTCTTCTTGAGGACATCCTTATTGTTGAGTAGCAATGAAAGTGCCCATGTTAGGGTTACTGTTGTGGTGTCTGTTGCCGCTAAAATCATCGCCTATCAAGAGGTAGAAAACTTTGAAAACTTTCACCTATAAATGAGTGTAATTATGAAATTCAATGAAACTGTAATGGAGGACTAGTCAGAAACATGAAAGAGGGCTTGGAGTAGACTATTACTCCTCCATTCCAAATTAGTTGCAATATGAGAGGGGAGGCACAAGTTTTAAATTGCAGGTGAAGAGGACAGAGATTTAGGAATACAAAGGGGGATCCAAGGATTCATGTGATAGGAGAGAAATAGAGAGAACTCGTCACTAGATAAAGTTATGCTACAACTAATTTAGAATAGAGGAAGTATTATCTTAGAGGTGATTATTTTGTCCGAGCATAGACAATACAATGTTTAGGACTTCTTTTTGCTAGTAAACTATGCATGGGCATAAAACTAATGTGGTTCGATATTGGAGACTTATTTGTTAGTTCCTGGTGAAACTACTGTTCTGCCTGCTAGTTCATTTTCACCAATCAGCAGAATTCTCCAAAACTGTAAGTTTATATAGGCTTTGTTCTTTTCTTCTTCCAAAATCTATGTTTGAGGAAAACTAAGCTCATGTAAGTTCTAAATAAGTGCTCCCCTCAAAAAAAAAAGTTCTAAATAAGTGCTAATAAGGGTTACCATAGTTCAATTCACAAGAGAATAAGTTTAAATACACTCCAAAATTTTAGGTAAGTTTAGGAGTGTAGCCATAATGATAAGATGTTTTATATAGTAAGCTGCGATGTACTAATATTTTTGCCCTTGTGAGTTTGTGACATTAGATTGTCCAAGAATTCACCAACCTCTTATTATTTGATAACATATGGTAAATCAGATCTAAAATAAGTAATAGAAGTGCTTACCATGCAAGTGGCTTTGATAATTATATCTGAATCAAATGTGAAAGGTTTATCCTGTCCTGCCTCAAAAACACTAAGCATCACATCCATGAAATCCCTCTTTTCTTCTCTCTCTTTGGAACTTGTTCTTTGTTTGTGCTCCTCCAACCACTTTTGAGCTACAACATCAATCTCTTTTGCGACCCTTTTCATTTTCTTCTCATACCCTCCAATATCCATCCACCTCAAAAACGGAAGTGCATCTGCAGGGACGAATACACCTACCAGTTCGAAGAATTCCCTGATCGCCTTTATGTACTGATTATATACCTCACTTTGGTAAAATTCCATGGAGGACTTTCCCGAAACTAATCTTATTATAGTGTTTATGCTTATGTCATGAAACCATTGTTTCATGTCAACTAATTCAGACCCTGCACCTGATAATCTGTTTATGCCTGATCTTACTTCAGAAACTCTGACATTCTTAAACATCTCTACCCGATGATTCGACAGGAGCTCGATGGTGGTGATCTTACGCAGCTGACGCCAGTATTCTCCATACGGGCTAAAGCCTAACATGGCACTGTCGTAAGCCATATGTTCTACAAAGATTTTGTGGGGTCTGTTTAAGAATACTTTGTCACCGGCACCTAAGCACTCTTTTGCCATTTCTGCTGAGCTTACGACCACAGCTCGGTCTTGTCCGAGCTTAATCATGAAGATTGGACCATATTTATTTGCTAATTTTCCTAAGGCTATGTGAGGAAGGCCTCCTAGAAGATGTAGGTGACCAATAATAGGCCATGAATTAGATGGTACTGGAGGCTGTTTTTTCTCTGTATCAGTGTTTTTTTTCCATTTTTGCAGACAGTAGAGAAATAGTAACAAAGCAAGCAAGCTTATTGCTACAGTAGAGAGCTGAAACTCCATTTAGCTCTTGAGTTTTGTGTGGCAGTAAACTGAGAAAATGGGATCTAAATTTAGTATCTTTCAGACACAAAAAGTGGTATAGGAGTAGTCAAGTACTCCATTAGTCTAAAGTTAGATCATGGAAAGATTTACTTTCTGTATTGGAAATAATCATTGGAGTGCCACGCATGTTTGCCTCATAATAAACTAATATGAAATTGCTAATGAAATGAGATAATATTGCAGTTACTGTATTGACAACTGCCAGAATCCTTGTATGCTTCTTGGAATAGTAGCTTACAAGTGATGTAAGGGGTGACGTTTAACAGAGTCCAAATTTTGTACCCTATCTCATTACTGGTATACAATTATTAAATTATTTTCAGATGTTACAATTGTCAATTGGAAAGAATTGAACAATGGCCAAGACTTTCTGGACCACCTTGGGGTTACTGGTTAGAATATTTAGGAATTCTATTTGATTCTAGGACACTTTTAACCGGGGAGGTAAGACATTTACACAACTCTTTTGGACAGATTGAACAATGAACTCATTTAATTGCTGCTTCTAAGGAACAACAGAACAAATATGTGAATGTCTAGCACGGGAACGTGTCTAGCACGGGAACGTGTTCAAGTGTCGGACTCGGCTTTTTTTGAAAAATTTTCAATGATTTTGGCCCAAAATGAAGTGTCTAACTGTCGTATCTTCGAGTGTCGATCGACAAGTATATCCGACACGCATGAAATAATACGAAGAGTCCAAGTAACATAGAATAAAACACTTTGTAGTTACTAGATTTTAGATGTGGTTACATTGTAGCAGCTAACTTTATGAAGGAGGAACTGCTTTGCTCCATTGTGGTGCATCAGCAATGCGCAAAACCTGGAATCGGGGGGCTATAGTGGAATTTTTTAGCTAGGGATCTTGTTATTTTTGCCATTTTGGCAATGAATTTATTCTGATTAGGTTTATATTGCATGTATTTCATCTTATAGTATCCGCTTTGGGTAGTAGATATGTGAACGAAGAAATATGCTCGGACAATCCAGTTTAGGCTTACAACCACCAGGAAATTACTTGTTTTTGGAAACTACCAAGTGTACACCTGAACATGTACTTGTTTGAGATATGCAATGCCGAAGTTTATGCAATATAAGTTTTGATGGTTTAGGAATCGAGATCTATCTTACTATTGTTTGTGTAATATTGTCATTAACAGAAGCCTTTTTATGAGGGATATTGGGACTGCAATAAAATAAAACCACTTCTTCCTTGCTTACACATTTCTGGAAACTTGCAGAATCTTGAAAATAGCTTGTTTATGGAAAATTACTATGACTTTGACCCTTGCAGAAGAGGTATGACTCATTTCTTATTGTTTGTGTATTTCCATGTGCTAGAGTACTCAATGTCGAATTTCCTATTTTCTTCTAACTTTTTTGAAGCTCATTCTAGTGTTTGTTCCTGAAGGCAGCACTGGACCAGGACTCCTTGATCCGAGTTCTGAAACCAACTGCGTAAGCATTCTGGAGAAACGTAAGCCAGGCTGATGCTGCATCTGTTCTTCGTAATTTATGTTGATATTTTTATTACATAGGATGCCAGATAGAACCTATGTAAGTTCTCCATCCTTGAATTTGCATATTCATGTGACTCCTAAGTTGTTTAAAAATTGCACATCTGCATGCACTTAGTCTTCTTGTGAGGCAACTCCTGCATTTTGGCCAAAGCAACCGATATGCTTTAAATGACGCAAGTTCCCCACCTCCTGCCCATGTAAAACCATGTTTTTTTTGCCACCATCTGGTGTCAAGGTGCAATAAACAAAGTACACAATAAGCACACCGGAATAAAAGAAGGGGAGATTATAGGGGACAATAGCTAACGTCAATCTAATTGAATTCACTTCAATTCAGCTCACTTCAGCCAAATTCAGTCCAAATGAACAAGGCCTAAATTGTTTGTCGGTCACTGTTTAATTAACGTCAAACTTTGGCAATAAGAGAAGATAGTTTTCACCTTAGAATGCAAAGAAGTAATTTTCAAGATCAGGTGCAAAATTTGAGGATCGTGAGAAGGAGGTCCTTCACTATGGTGCCTTAAAACCATGACAAAACAATGGCGTCCAATCGTTCCCACTTTGCTCTAGGGATGGTGCATCGTGGTGTTCAAAGCATTGCCATCAATATGATAAGATGTCACGAGCATGCGCCACAACTTGGAAAATCTCTACCGCAGTTTTTGAGGATCCAAGGTGTGAGGAAAAGTGTCAATCTGTTACTTGAGCAGGATGAAGAGATGTAGAGGGGGGCTGGTGAAGCCGTGAAGGGACGGCTGCTTGTTGCTTCCATCTTTGCCCACGAATACTCACAAGGTGAAGGTGTTGTAGGCTATTGTAAAAAAAAGAGAAGAGATTCCCTAATTTGGGATGTATTGTAGTGAACAAGATAAATTATTTTCATATTACATCTACTATCAAAGTTGATGATGTGCTGCTTGTTTCTTCTCAGCCCTTTATGCCTCACTAATTTGCCTCATTGCCTGTAATGTTGACTGGTGAATAGCAATTGAATATTTGAATTTATGATTATGATTATATTAATCTACCAGAAAGTTCTACTATAATAAAGTAATATGCAACTTGGACCTATCTTAGTATTATATAGATTCAGTAATGGGAGCAACAATGCTTCTTTCAAGTTTAACCATTGAATCTTTACAAGTTATACTAAAAAACTGCTCTTCATTTCAGCAAGCTCTAGAATATCTTGTCTCTGCATCCAAAACATTGTTATTCTGAATCTTTTTACCTATTAAATATTCCTTGAATCCTGAGTTGTCTCTCTTATTCAACACCTTGGAGTACTAGAACTCAACACCCTCCAAGAAGAAAATTTCAATGTTCTGTTGCTGATGCATCTCTGATCATCCCAACTACGAAAACATTATACGTCTCATTAAACTGCGTCACAGAGAACTCTTTGATCCTCGAATTCGTTTCAGATTTTCTTGGTTGTGTGTTTTTTCTTCTTCTTTTTCTTTCTCTTTCATTTTTCGGATTTCATGGATTCTAGTTTTCAACTCCAAAATGATGAGGCTTTCCCTGCTTTTGGCTCGTATATGCCCAACACTATGCAGCCATATTGGGAGTCACCAGAGAGTAATATAGGAGAGCTCTTAAAGACACCAGCTAGCACTAGGAAAAAAGATGCCTCGGAGACGAAGAATTCAGCTGCCTTGAGGAGCCATTGCGAGGCTGAAAGACGGCGAAGGGAGAGGATCAATGGTCATCTTGCAAACCTCCGGAATTTTCTACCTTGTTCTGATAAAGTTAAGGTATGAGATCATCCCTACATTTCATGCTTGGTAGTCATGATTAATCAATATTTGGTTTTTCATATGGTTCTTGCTTCACTAGACTAGATGAGCAATGCTGAAAATATGAACTTTTCATAATGAAGTATGGAAGATAAAAATAAACTCTGTATTGTTGTTTTCCCTTGTTTGATTTGTGTGTTCTGATACAACATCTTGAGATATTAACTTATTAAGTTAAGGTAATGGTGAAAGCAACAAAACAGAGTTTTTCTGTAACTAATGGTGAAAGTTAATGATGGTAATTTCTTAGTTAACTTTTAACTCAAGATGCTTATAGTTATGATTTTACCCATGTGCCTTCTTAAGAGTTATTATCTTATCTCAGGATCACTTGTAAACTGTTCTGTGGTGTTTCTGGTTAAATTTTTCTTTGCTAGCATAATTAATAAGAAGTAAATTTTATGACTAGTAGCAAATTTAGATCCTAGATCTTAGTTTCTAAACTAGGAAGCCTAGTTCTTTGAACAGTATGATTACTTTGTTTCTTTTCCTTACTTTAGTAAGGTGATTAAGATACCTGAAAAAACTGATCCGTTTTTTACTACCCTGTCCAAATTATCTGCATAAACACAAAATGAAACGGTGTCCCATATCCATATCCGCATGGGCTAAAGTTGACCTTGACGGAACTAAACGAACCAAAAGATAGTAAATGTATAATGTATTGATTACTTTACCGGAAGAAGCTACTTCAAAGTCCTAATTCACAACAGACCTCAACATGACATGATCCGTATATAACCCAAACTAACTTTGAACCATACCAAATGACTTGTTATGTGAATACAACCAACAACAAATAAACTCAAATCAATCTTACAACCCATTTGCCACCGCCGACACGTATAAACGATATTTTGTCCTCAGAAGTTGTTTCTAATTCCTTCTAACAATAACCTGCCTACATTTTACGTGAAGATTCCATCATACTTCTATAAGTATACTTAACAAATTACAAGTGATGTAACCGTCACTTCTTCAAAGGGCATAGCAAATTAACAATTACAAGAAATACTTGATGCCGTGAGTGGACGGCTTCGTGTCGAGACGTATTTTGTGGTCACATTTAAAAGTTTAACCTTCTAATTAATCAAATCTTTTGGGCAATAATATGTATACCTGCCGCCCAACGAATTATAATTTTAAGAGTTTAAATTTGTTCTTGATGTAATCATCAAAGAGAATTGGCCAATGAAATAGAACATCATGATGTTATCATAATTGTTTAGTTATATATTTGGTTTTCATTGCATCAATATGGTTGTACTATTCAGTTGGACTTTTCCATTGTTGTTAGTACAATCGTATCTTGGTTATTTTGGAAATATGATATTTAAGAGATGATGTGTGTGTGTGTGGTGTATTGAAGAATAGGTGAAAACTTGAAGCCGCGAGATTTTGATGGCGTTGACGGCCATATCTTAAAATATAAAGCTGTTGAATAGGTTGGTTGTGTATGGTTTTGGTTCATGTTTGTGTCAAGTGTAGATGGGGTTAGAGTCCTCTTAATTTAAATCCAACAATTTGGTTAAACAACTCGTCATATTAACCCATGTGATTAAATGGGTTGAAGAATAAGAACCTTTTTATTTGGTGCCTTGTTTATACGGTGTCCTCATGTTAGGCAAGTTTGGCAAACTCTAGATTATTCATTGTATATCATATGGAATTCATCATAACAGCCGGTCTTTAGGTGACACTACCTCATTTTTTAATCTATTTAGTAATGACTTCTTATAATTGGCGACTTTGATTTTTTTTAGATGGTGAGAGGTCAACTATTATATTGGTGAGGGGTCAAATCACTTGTTATATAGTATATACTCTCACCATGAGTGTGACCAAGAGCAATGTATTCTACTTTCTACATGTTCTTGGGGGAGGTCTTCATTTGTAAGTATGCTTATTTTCTTGTACTTTCCATAAGCAAAAAAAAATTGTTTGCAAATAGACCTAGATTCTAAGCTAGGCGGGTCAGGGTCGGTGCAGGTCAAAAGTGGGTTGGGTCATGAAAAGTCGATTTAACGCCGATATTGGGCAAGTCAAAGCAGGTTGTGGGTCAATAGCAGGTCGATAATAGGCGGGCCAATAAACGAGCAAGGAAAGATTAAAAAGGAGAGATAAACAAAAACAAGTACACGTGAATACGTGATGACTTGAACACAAATTTATACATGTAATTTTTTATATCATAACTATTTTAACTTTAAAATTTGTCGGGCTATTTATTTGACCATATATTGATGACTGTGCCTTATAAGAGTTAATCGTCCAATAAAAGCGCTTTTAACTTACCTTAACTATATTTCCATCGGATTACCCTGCCCAATAACAAGGTCTATTTGCAAATTACCTATAGCTATAATTATTAAACGCACATTAATTCAAAATTTAAACGTTCGACTTCTCTAGATGGACAAAGCAACATTGTTAGCTGAAGTAATCGCCCAAGTCAAAGTGCTAAAGCAGCAAGCAATAGAGGCTACCAAGGGGCTGCTGGTGCCAACAGATGCAAATGAAGTTACAGTTGAGCCATACGACGACGATGACGACGACGGCTTTTATGCCTTCAGGGCATCAATTTGCTGTGAATACAAGCCAGAACTAATCACAGATATAAGGCAAGCCATAAGTGACCTTAAACTGACCATAACAAAAGCAGAGATTTCCACCTTAGAAGGTAGGGTAAAGAATCTTCTTATTGTCACTGGTTGCAAAGAAGATATTGGTCATGGAAAAAGTGAGAGATTTGCTAAGTCTATACAAGATGCACTGTGTTCTGTACTCGAGAAGATGTGTGTAGTGGAGGAATACTTGCCTACAACAATGTTATCAAATAAGAGACGAAAGATTTCGTGCTTTGAGGCTTCCACCTCGAGCCCATCTTTGTGAGTTACTACATATATAAGTGTCATGTATATGCCTATATACCTTTGGCATGTATGCCTAATACCATCATGTTGAAAGATAATTGTATACAACCTTAGGTGAAGCATACTTATAATTATTATTGTAATACATTAAAAGTCCTCCTAAATATCAGTTTCAGATTTAGTTATGTCTAACGTCGGGGGCGTTTATCACCTTGTTGACAACATAACGGTGACGAAATTCGCTTCTAAGGTAGTGGCTTCTTGACGAAGCTACAATCTGAAATCTATAAAATAGATGTCATTTTTTCTGAATGTTCATTGCGATTTTGGTTTCAGAAGTGCATTATTTCCAGTTTTAGATTTTCATTATGACCATTAACCAAGTATGCAAAGCCAGCTATTAGGGAAAATTGTTTCACAAAAAATTTATCTTGAGGTATCTAGTTATCGTTTTATTTAAAAAAAAAAAAAACTGAATTGTGACCCCTTAAAAGTCACTAATAATTTGTCTCGCAATACATATTTTTTAACTTTGTAAATCCGCCTTATACAAGATTTGATGTCTAAAGCACAAACTTGAGAGTAAAGTTCATATATTCGTACCAAATACTTCAATTCGTATAATTTTGGACATATTGTTTGCAATTAATATTTATTTTTGCCTAGTAATGCAAGTGAAAATGGAGTAAATTTGTTTTTACAAAAACTAGTTATTCAAAGGAAAATTCTTATGTCCACATCGGAGAATTTGAAAATATCCTAAATTTAAATTTAGGAAAATTAGGGAGAAACAACAATTTAAATACAAGTTTTGGCGAGAAACAACCTTTTAAAAAAACTCTGGCAAAATAAGACCTTAATTTTTTTTAGTTTTTGCGAGGAACAACCTTGACCCATTTTCCGGGCATTGACCAAGTATTTTACGGTTTCGACTCACTAAAACCAAACATGGCAAGGCACGTAACCCAACTTTCTAATGTTTCAACCCGATTTCCCTTCATATACTGATGAAGTCAACGTCGGAAAATACTTGGTCAATGTTGAAAACTGGAGAAAAAAAGGGTTGAAACATAAGAGACGCAGTTCACGAGCACCCACATGTTTGGTTTTAACGAGTCAACGCTGAAAAATGCTTGGTCAATGCCAGAAAATGGGTCGAGGTTATTCCTCGCAAAAATATTTTCTTCTTAAGGTCTTCTTTTGCCAGATTTTTTTTAAAAGGTTGTTTCTCGCAAAAACTTGTATTTAAAACGTTGTTTCTGACAAATTTTCCTTAAATTTAAAGTACTTTTTGGGAAGTGGGAAAGTTCTATGTCCACATGGAAGGTTTTTTAAGAGTTTTACTTGGTTTATATACTAAACTTAGGAGTTTAAGATTAGGGAAGTATTTGGTGAACAAGGATTGTGAAAATTGAATAAATATGATTATTGAGAAAAGATGTGATCAACATTGAGATTGGTATTGGTTGTCAGAGTGGAATTTAACATACTCCCTCTGTCCCAACAAGATATTATCATTCTCTTTTTAACGTTTGCCGATGCACGTGTTGTATCATTAATGTCTTTGATTACATATTAGTTAAAAATAATAAGAGATTCATTTCTCTAATGCATTCAGTGAAATGGATCAAACAGGACCCCACATGACTATTTTTTTTCTTATATATTAAAAATAATTTTAAAGAGGGAAATTCTCAATAATACCCTCCTAGTGCTGACTTTTCCTAATGATACACTTTCTTAAATTTTCGTTCTCAAAGATACCCTATTAATTATAACTTCTCTTAATGGTACACCATCTCAAGTTTTCATTTCTCAATAATACCCTCCTAGTATCGACTTTTTACTAAAATTTATGAATATGATCTACCATAAAATATTGATCAAGAAACAAAAAAGACTGAAAAGAATCTGGTGGGCCGATGGCTGATTAACTGTGAAGGAGACATAAATCATCATATCACTACTCATAGTTATTTATGTCTTTTTTACAATAATTAACCACCAAATTCTTGTTATTTAATATTTTACAGATCACATCCATATCTTTGTCCCTTACACCCTTTTTCTATATTTTTGTATGAATTTATTAATGTATAATGAGTTTTTCAGGTTCTTGTAGTTGATCTATTAATTTGAATGTAGGTTAATATGAGTTTTGTACCTGATTCGTTAATTTGGATGTGCCTTTTTCCTATTGGTTTTGTTGATGATGAACTTATACTACTAGTTAAACGTACTAACTTTTGTTAAAGTTAATATTAGGAGAGTACCATTGAGAATAAGAACTTTAAAAGATGTACTATTGAGAAAAGTCAATACTAAGAGGGTATCGTTGAGAATGAGAACTTAAGAAGGTGTACCATAGGAAAAATTCAATATTAATTAAGAAGATATCATTGAGAATTACCCTTTTAAAAATTATATTTACTTGTTGATAATGCCAAAATTGCAGATAAGAACATCTTTTGAGACAAAAGAAGTACTCCCTCTGTTTTTTTTTTTTTATCATTCTCACTTTCCTGTGCGCGTCTCCCAATGCACCTCTTTGAACTTAAATATCTTTTATTATATATTAGTAAATGAATCATATAAGACCCTACATGACTATATTTTTTCTTATAAATTAAAAAATTGAGAAGATTCCCTCTAAGTATGAATAGTGCCAAGATTCCAAGTGAAAAAGATAAATAATTGCATATAAAGTTTACAACAGTATAAATCTCAAATTCACAACTCACAAGTCACAAACTCACAACTTTACAAACCTATAGTACTGAAAATCCCAAAGTCAATTGTGTTGTGTTTTGGAACGTTGGAAATTTTATTGTTGCCCAATTTAAAAGTAAACGAGAAGCTCAGAAGCAGGAAGAAGGAGGAGCTTTTGATCAAACTTTCAACTTTCGCATGCAAAAGAATTCTCCTTTCTCTAGTGATTATTATCTATTGAACAATTAACCATAAAAAAGCTTGAATCTTGCTATGGAAAATCAAGTGATTGAGAAAACTGGAGTTGGGTCGATTTTGCAATTTGCTCCTCTTCAAAGTTCAATTGACGAGGGTTTTTGGCATCGATTGTGTTCTTTGAAGCTCAATCACTGGAAAACAGATGAATCTGCTGTCTCAATTACTGGTAATTAGACTTTACTTCAGTATTGCAAGTGTATTTTCTTCTTGGAATTTTTGAAATCATTCTTATGATTTATGTATGATTTTTGCTGTATTTTTGGATGTGGGTAATGATTGTTGATAGCCTGCCTTTGATTTTATGTGGTGGAAATAAAGGATTCAGCATTATTTTGTTAGAGCAATGTTACCCAGTTTTTAAAATGTTGGTTTTGCAGCATGATTGATGTTAATTTGAAAGGTTTGAATCTGAATAACATTGCTCTAGAAAAATTGGTTCTTTAAATTATGATTTTTGTCATGTCAGGGATTTTTTTGGTGCCATTATCTTGTATAATTGATGTTCCAATGCTGGTGATTTAACTATTGGTTGTGGTTTTTGAATAATTTGATAAGCAAGGAGAAATGGTGAATTGAAGGATATGGTGTTTGTATAGGGGTGGAATTGGGGGAAGGGGTTGAGAGGGTGTTGCTTGAGATTCAATTATCTTGTGGGTCTCTTATTTGAGACTTATTCCATCGACTTCTGATGCCTTCTTAGCTGGTGAATACTTAAGAGTTTGTTTGGATAGCAATAGGGAGGGAAAGATAGAGGAGGGAAGGAAGGGGAGGGAAGATTGGACTTCCAATTGGAAAGATTTGGTTTATTAAGAGAGGAAGGGAAATGCATCCCTCTAATTCGCTTCCTCCCCTTCCATCATGTTGTATCCAAACAGGGGAAAAGTGAACACGTTCCTTTCCCTCCAAATTCCCCTATCCAAACATGGAATCATTTTTTTATTTGTCATTCTTTTTCCATATTGCCTAATGGGATATTTGGACGAATGTGGTAGGAGGGAGAGGAGAAGAAGTTTTTCTTTTTTTCCTTTTCATATGTTTAACTAATTCACCCTTTGTTTACCAAGACTTTACCCATTTCTATTGAGCATACAATCTTACAAGATAATTAGAAGTGGGCCATTTTATTGATTGCGGGATTAGTAAGCAGTTTTCTGCCTACTAGCAATGCAACTACTCCTAGGCTTACTACTCAATTTCTATCGATCGTTTTGGGGGCTCAATCAATGACTTTATTCCTTTATTTTATATGCATGTGGGATTTTGAGATTTGGTTAGATGGACCCAACCAAAATAAGTATAGGAAATATATTAAATTAATCAGTGTACCAATCATAGGCATTGAAAAACCTACTAGGTGCCATATGTAGATGAGTTTTGCACAAATTTTTGGCTGTTTAAAAATGGGGGACTAGCCCATGAAATTTCAAAGCAAGGTTCATGAACCATGTTGGATACTGGGAAGGGATAAAACCGAAGGGACACTCTAAGGACAAAACCGAAAGGACAGAGGGAGAAGTACAATGAACGTTTCCCCCTGTACTTCCATAATGAAACATAACTCCATTGATCTTGAACTGAAATGAAGTTTGGAGATAAGAATAAGAACTAGACCTAGCCCTAATCTGTCTTTAGATAGTCTTTAGTGTATTCAATTTGACATGTCTCTTGCAATTCAAACGATAGAATGGATCAGGTGTACATGCTGGAAATCCCAATTATGCTAAAAAGTTGGTTGGTTTGCATGTAAAAACTAAATTCAAGGTGATAAGTGTTTTAAAGCATCATGTTGCAAGGATCCTAAGCCATTTGTCCTAGTGATCTTATTAGTCTTGAGAAATTCATCTTAATTCTTATTTCAGTAATACCAAATAATCAAAAGAATTAGAAGCTAAGTATTAGATCTACATCATGAAAAGATCGTAAGTAATAACAAATAATGTAAATAATCAAGAAAAGAATGAAATAGGAAGAGGATCTTGTTTTAATAAAATCAAACGATGAAAAGGGCCGTCAAAGGTTATATCTTTTTCGTTTAGGTCTTAAGGTAGAATCTCGAACCTTCAAATGATTTTCGAAATTGCCTGAACGTTTCGAGAGATAATTAGGGCTTTACTCAATGAAAATTCTGTCAAATGTTGAGAGGGGGGGGGTTTGACCCCTACTTACATGAGAAAATTAGGTTAAAAACCAGTGCGCTTCTAGTAAACTAGCTGTGCACAAACCATGAGAGCGCGCACGAGGTTGGCGCAAGGGTGGAGTAGCATCTAGAAGAGGCTGACTGTGGTGCTACGCAAGGGTTTGCAACATGTGCACACTTGTTGTCTCCAGCTGCTCGTGGCAACTTTCTTTTATTTGATGAAATTGCACGCTTAGGTTTTATATTAACCCATCTGGGGATTACTAGGCTCAAATTGGATTTGGATATTTATGTTTAATGACTTCAGGAAACTTTTTAGTCCGTTTTCAGATTCAAACCATTTAGACAAAGCGTTTAGTCCAATCATTAGGCACTAAATCAAGGAGAATTGAATCCTTCATTAATTGTCTATACTCCTGCTTTCTGTTTAAGTTTTTGCTCTCTTCTTCCCACAATAAATAATTGCCGTAAAGATTAGGATATGGGAACTGGAACTGTCTTTGGTGGAAGTCTTCTGTATGTGACCTTTTGTATTCTCAATTTGGCAGGATTTGTTGCACCATGTTCACATTATCGAGTATCAAACCACTTAAATCTTCTTTCTGAGTCTTTTCCATCTGAAAGTAGTGAGCACTCAACATCAATCATTTCACATCCAAATAGAAACAGATGTGCTGTCCCTGGCACATTCTTCAATACAAATACAATAGAAGGCTTCCGTGAGCTTGACAGACAGACATTATTAAAAGAAGAAGCAAAAAAGGTGTCATTTTTGGAGTGTCTCTATATTCTTTAATCTTGATTGATTCCTGTGCTTATCTGAATAGGTTCATTTTGTTGGACTGTCAGATTTGGGATGATATTCATAATGGGGAGATTGAGAAAGAATGTGCACTACTTTCTAGATTTCTTCTTATTTCTTTCGCTGATCTCAAAAAATGGAGGTTCTACTACTCTGTTGCTGTTCCTGCTTTGGTGCTTAATCCTCCTGCAACTTTGGCTAATCTGAAGCCTGCTTCAGAGTGGTTCAGTTTAGAAGAGGTATGAATAACATTGAAATGGTTCTATAGTATGGATATTATATACGATTTTCTGTCTAATATTTGGTTAGTTGGTATTATAGGCTGAGTCCGTGTCTTCTGCCTGCAATGAGTGGCGTAGCTCAACAATCACTGCAGGTAAATCCCTTTCTCTCTTCTAGATATGAAGTTTATCTTTTTCAGCTTTTCCTATTCTGTGCAATCTGCATGATATAAACAGTCTTTAATTTTCTTTCTATGTAATATTTGTTGACAAAGCTAATTATACTATGCAGGTGTTCCCTTCTTTCTTGTTACTATTGCCTCGAATTCGCATGCTAGAGTTAGGCATCTTAATGAATGGGAATCCTGTCGACAGGAGAGCGACAAGGTGTGGCAATTTCTTGATTTTGATTGAAAATTTTCTTTTACTTAAATAAGTTACATTATAAAGGATCTAGCAGGGAACCGGATACTCCTGTCATAATGCTTACACTCTTGGCATGCAGATTTTGTTTGGCTTTTACGATCCTTGTCATCTTCCGAATCATCCTGGCTGGCCTCTTCGCAACTTGCTTGCCTTTCTGTATGCGAGATGGAACCTGGAAACTGTCCACTTCTTTTGCTATCGTGAAAACCGTGGTTTTGCAGATATGGGGTTATCACTTGTTGGTGAAGCTTTGATATCTCCTCAAGGTAGAGTGCAAGAGACTGATTAGAATCTCTTTTCTTATCACTCACTTCTTTCCTTCCCCCACTGCCACCTTCCAGGCCCAATTATGGATTAAACCGATTGACTTCCTTATAAGCCGGTATTTATCTGAATATAATAGTTTTGTTGTAGAATGGAAGGATCATGATCATGTACCTAACACTGTGGGATGGGAACTTGATAGAGGAAAAAAAATAACAAGATCTGTTAACCTTGCTCAATCTATGGATCCTACTAGGTATGAAGTCAATATCTTCTTGCAACATAATCTGCTTTTGTAGTATGTGTGGGTTACCACCTTATGGTTTCTTTCTGCTGTCAACATTCACAGATTGGCAGAATCTGCTGCAGATTTGAATTTGAAGTTGATGAGATGGAGGGCATTACCGTCTCTAGACTTGGGTCTTTTATCTGCTACTAGGTGTCTTCTTCTTGGAGCAGGCACTCTAGGATGCCAAGTTGCTCGAACATTGATGGTGAGTGTGTAGTAGTATGGATCAGTATGCCATTTTTCACTTTTTCTATTATGCTAAACATGATTTAACATCTTTACAGGCTTGGGGTGTGCGGAAGATTACACTACTAGACAATGGCAAGGTGGCTATGTCTAATCCACTGAGGCAATCATTATATACACTGGAAGATTGTCTTAATGGCGGTCAATATAAAGCCTTAGCTGCTGAAAGAAGCCTAAAGTCTATATTCCCGGTTGTGGTAAATGGTCTTAAAACTCTCGTTGAATGACTTTCGCATCACCTATTTTAATCCGTTGACTTCACTATGGTTGCATGATTAGTCTTCTTCCCTCAATCTGGTGCATTACGGGCCTTTTCTTCTTGCCATATTAGGATGCAAAAGGTATCGTGATGGCTATCCCAATGCCCGGGCATCCAGTATCTAATCAAGAGGAAAGCAGCGTGTTGGATGATTGCAGACAACTGCAGGAATTGGTTAACTCCCATGATGTGGTTTTCTTATTGACTGATACAAGGGAAAGTCGATGGCTCCCAACCCTCCTCTGTACAAGTGCTAACAAGGTTGTTTCCCGCTAGACCTATCTATTGCTTCTTCTCTTCTGACATTTTGATCATCCATAGTTGTGTTCTATAATTGACCACATTTATTTCAGTAGTAATTTCGTTGATTTTTCTTATGCTTTTTAATACTTCCTTTTAAATATTTATCTGTGAAATAACATCTCTGTTTCTTTTTTTTTCAACTTCCTTTTAAATCTTGAAATTTAATTTTAGCTGGGAAGCTCCCTAAATCCAATGCTACAGAATTGTGTAGTGTGTGCTCTGATTTTAGAAAATCTTATTCTAGGATAAGGTCCCCACTGAATCCTCACAGGTTGGTAGGCCAACTTTACATAGTTGAGCGGCGTAAAATCTATTACAATGTGTAATATTCATTAGGTGTATAATTAGTTGATTAAATGAACCCAATGACATTAATTCCAGTGAATAATTATCTTGAAAATGTATGCAAAGAGGCAGACAGACTGTATTCCCGAGAAGTTCCTGAGTGTGAAAACATTTTTTGTTAATAGTGCCTATTTGCTTATTCCTGTCAATCAAACAACAGGAAGGATATATCGATCACTGAATTGAGAAAAATAAGTGAAACAGAGAGTTTTCTGTGCACAGATGATAGGTGGTAGAGAGTTGGTATATACTGTAGTTACATGCTTTACATGTTAAGTTTTAGTGTCATTTATATGCTTATGGTTTAAAAACATGAACATCTTCTTAGATATAAATGATGCATATCTTTGCTGACTTTTGCTCTTTGTGATTGTTGGGGACAGACTTTTGGTCAATTATGTGTAGAAGATTCTTATGATATTGTTATAATAAATTGGATTGCTTGGTGCTGACTGTTCGATATCTTTGCATTTAGATTACTGTGAATGCTGCATTGGGGTTTGAGAGCTTCTTGGTTATGCGTCATGGAGCAGGTCCCGTCAGTTCTTGTGAAGCGGCTGACACTGTGTCATCTGAGATGGGAAACTTATCTACAGGGGATGAAGACAAGGGACCTAGATTGGGCTGCTACTTCTGCAATGATGTGGTTGCTCCAATCGATGTAAGTCTCTTTTGCGGTTATGCAGTATGCAATATGTATCTTTTGTTTTCATCTCTTCTTTTCAGTAGGTGTTCTGAAGCATCTTTTGCATACCTACCTATTTTGCAGTCAACTGCCAACCGCACTCTTGACCAACAGTGTACAGTCACACGTCCAGGTCTTGCTCCAATTGCTTCAGCGCTTGCAGTTGAGCTTTTAGTGGGACTTCTACATAATCCTCTTGGGTAGATTTCTGTTCATCTTGTATTTAAGACTATGCCCTTTTAACTGCTTGTCCTTATTTGAACTATAGAAATGAAACTTGTCGATATTTATTATGTGGGATGCGCTGTTGTCTAGATATTGCTTTTCTTATCTTGCTTTTTCTTTAATTGTATGTCACCTTATGCATGTTATCAGATGATGAAATTACATTATAAGACTTCGTCATTACTATGGATTTCTCTTTTCGTCCATCACTATCATTGTTTGATTTCAGTTCTTTGAATGAATGAATCTGCACAGGATATATGCACCTGCTGAAACTTCAAGCTCGAGTGAGAGTGGAGCCAGTGATCAGCCTCTTGGTATAATTCCACACCAGATTCGAGGCTCTCTCTCTCAATTTTCGCAGATGATGCTTGTTGGTCACGCTTCAAACAGCTGCACAGCTTGTAGTGGAACTGTAAGTTCACACAATCAATCAACTTTAGCAAGGACAATATGTAAAAGACTTCTTTTACTGGGAACGAAAGCATTCTCATTTACGACAAACACCTCCAAAAATGACCACTGTAGAAAATATAACTTGAAGTATTTTCATAGTTTTGGATATGTTTAATTTCAGCTGCATCATTTTGCTATTCTGAACCTTGCTCTGTAAATTGAATATTCCAGGTAGTATCGGAATTCCGAAAGAACGGAATGGAGTTCATTTTGAAGGCAATTAACCACCCGACGTATTTGGAGGATCTAACTGGACTAACAGAGTTGAAGAGATTAGCTAACTCATTCGATGTAGATTGGGATATTGAAGACGATATTGATGACGAAGATTGTGTCGAAATCTGAGGCTAAATTTCTAAGTTGATCCGGTTTGCTATTGATAGTAGATATAATTGTATCTAGTATCATTTTATCTACTGCTATCAGCTAGTTAGGGGTGTAATTTCTGAACTACTACAAAGGAAGTACAGAGCAACAACGTAATAGAACGAATGGTAATTTTGGCTAGACCGTTGAAGCCAGCTACATGTTTGTTTTCTTAACAACAGTGGATGTAAAGAAGCACCCCGGAAAAAAAAAGCGCCGAAAATGATTTTTTTGTGTACCCATGCATAAGCTATTCTAGAAACTGTGAGAGTTAAGGTATCGATAAGGTCCTTCTCCTTATCTTTTATTAAAAAAAAGGCATGAGCTATTCTTTTATGTCCTAAAGTACTCTACTAGTCATTGATGTCTATTTCTATCAGTTAATTATCTGAATTTTTCCTTGAATAATGCAAAAGTGGGTTTTAATTCCAGAAATATGCCCAAATTCAATTTAATTCCCTGCGTACCGTTCACGTAGGACGGCACGCGAGAAAATGTTTTTTTTTTTTGCCCAGGTAAACCGCTACTACGAGTAGCGGTTTGCTTTTAAAATAAACCGCTACTTCAAGTAGCGGTTTATAAACATAAACCGCTATCTCAGGTAGCGGTTTATTTATATAAACCGCTACTTGAAGTAGCGGTTTATCTGGTCAAAATCTTCCAAGCACAAATCAAACTATGGCATATGTAAACCGCTACTTGAAGTAGCGGTTTATTTAAAAAAAAAACACCGGTCAGTGCTGCTTCCCCATAACTGGCCAAAATGCCAGAAACATACAAAAAAAAGTTGTCCAACCTGCAATTCCAGCACCAAATTCCATCCAACAACACCAAGTCTATGCACACATCATCACCAAACACCAAATTCATCCACATTTAAATTTATCCAATGATTTCTTAATTACGAAGTAAGATTAAGAAAATATGTCAATCACAAACAAAGTTTAATATTTAACATAGTGTTAACTAACTATACAAACAATAAATGAAAGTGCTAAGACCCCCTCTTCTTCTTTTGTGAAGGTCTAGATGAACTAGGTGTGGTCTCACTAGACTCTACAATGGCATCAAGAGAAGATGGAGTGGTGGCAGAACGTCGTCGGTAGGTCCTCTGACAGACTGGAGGCGAAAGCAAAGGTGTCGTGGTAGATGTATGGGCAAATGACATAGAAGATGTAGAAGTCGATGTATGTGCGGCGAAGTAGGCACACCCCGTAAGATGTGGCCATGTCCAGCTCGGCCAACAAAGATCAATACACGTCCCCTCATGGTCCGTAATGTCTCGTGCAAACAAGCGGCGCCCCATATCGGAGGCAATGACTCAGCGGCCTCTAGTACAAGTCTTCGCACCTATGAGCAACATCGAGATAAAGTATGTGCTCGCATAGAAAGAAAAATACATATTATATAGTCGGATAAATAAAAAAAAGTATAACTACAAATCATGGCACTTACCGTACTATATCTGAGACGCAGGCTCTATAATGTGTAGAAAGGAGGTCGCCTCAATGGATCCGTCATGCGTAACCTCGTAATGCGACGATACCATATCATATACTCCTCAATGGCATGAGTACGACCGCAAACAAAGTGCCACGAACAACACGACTCTCGCGCTCATCCCACTGCGCTATGTAAGGTCGATGTCTGAGCGGATAATTCTTGTTCTTCGACCTCCGATCTATGCCATGAAGGGTTGTGCTCGTATCACAAGGTGCTGGAATCATCTGCTCGAATCCAAACTGGCGCATAACTCGATCAGGAAAATGAAACTCCACAATGTCGAAACAAATAAGTGGAGCCAATGTGCGCCATACATGTCGATCAGCTCGACATATAGCAGGTAACAACTCCAGTCTCGCATCGGTATATGGCTGCCAAGTCATCTACAAAGAAAAAATGTTGCAAATATTAGGCATGTGAGAAATGTCTACCAATGTATATAAGTTAGGCATGTGAGACCCTATGTACCTGCTCGTCCGTCTGATGGTCAAGTGCATCCCTGTAGTAAGAAAGCCCACTTGCTAAGTGGGATTTACTGAGGTGTACCCGAAGCCAACTGAAAAGAAATACACATTAATATCCTTCTGAAAAATGAAACTAAATAATGTCAACAAATGTGAGACACTGCATATTACCTGACAGCTAAGGGGTCAACCCCCGGAACATGCTGGGAGCCTAAAATAGGAACGGCATCGTCAAACTGTGGAGGTGGGTCCCGCAACTTCGAAATCTGAGGTCTGCCGATGTGTATGTGCTCCCATGCCCAAAGCTGTAACAGCAACACAGGTCCACCTATCTCCCTAGCACCCCTCTGTGATGCCCGACATAGCTGTCGATACAAGTATGCAAGGGTCGCACTACCCCAGCTATATGTCCCTGCTACGTCGAGATCTACCAAAAGTGGAAGATAAAGAACCTGGACTGTATCTCCACTCTTGTCAGCAAAAAGAATGGACCCCATCAAGACAAGAATATAAGCCCGTGCGAATCGTTGTACTGTCACCTCATCAGCATCGTTCGGCAATAAGAAAAAATGAAGCCGAAGCCATGTCAACCTCAAAGACGAACCCTGGAGAACTTTGGCCTCGTTCTCCGGAGTAGTGGGCCAAATCCCTAACAACTCGTGCACTACTGCAGCCCAATTACCCTCGCCTCCACCAGTAACAGGTCGCCCGTGCACTCTGAGTCCAAGGATAACAGCGACATCTTCTAAAGTAATCGTCGCCTCCCCGACAGTCAAATGAAAGGTATGTGTCTCCTGCCTCCATCGCTCCACTAATGCCGTCAGAAGTGGTCGATCAATCTCCAAACCTCCCCCTACCAAACGATGTATGCCGAGAAAACCAGCACGCTCAACATAGCGAAGAACCCTATCGTGAACCTCCCAGTCACGAGTGAGACTATGATGATGCAACCGACACGATAAAACCGTGTCTGCTACGCCCCTCCAGGGCATCCTCACTCCGATGCTTGTCCTGGAGGGTGAGAACGTTGCGATCAGTGGGGCCGGGAAAGATGGACTGCGCCATCAGACCTAAGAAAAAAAAAACAACCAGTGCTTTATTCAGAAGGCAAACTCTTGTCCTATCTCAAATTCAGAAGCCACAGTCAATGAACCAGTGCATTTCCAAGTCATCCATGCATCTATTAACCTTTGATCAACTTCGTCAATTCTGAGCCAATCTTGTGAATGAACACCAGACTTTATTGCCTTGTCAGCTGTTTCCCTTGCATCATCGTCCTCCTCCCTATCAGAATCGACATGCTCCTCCTCATTTCCCAAAAAATCAACATCATTTCGATGTAGAGTATCGAGATGGAATGTGGATGGTATGTGGGGAGACGAACCAGGGGAACTGAACTCATTCATGTGCTCATTGACATAATGCGGGTCTGACAACATGCTAGTAAATGATTCAAATTGCATACTAGGAGCTGATGCCGGTACCTCCATGCTATCCCTAAAGTCCATTGTAGGTACATAACCCACATTACTTTGGAGATTTATCTCCTTGGGAACTTGTTCAATGTACACCTCCATTGCCATGGTTGACGTTTGTGTCACTGAAAGCCACATAGCACTTAGTGACTCGTCATCCTCTAGTGCAATTGGCACATATTTCCCCGGCATCGGATATCTCATATACAATTTCAGTTCCACATACATACGATCACATCCAACAACGTCATATACCCTATTCAGAATCTCTTGAAACATCATACCATAATTGATGAACATAAATTTTTTCCTTCCACCTCTATACACAATATCAACGTCATTTTGAGATAGTTCACCATTCCAATAAAGGTATAAAGGATATTTAGGTTGTTCCATATTCTACATACAAAAAACATAATGTTTAAGTTATTCTTATTCTACACATTCAAACAATATGAACACCATTCTTCACCTATACTAGTAGCATTTGCAACCTAAACACAATAATTCATGCAAAATCAACCATCAAAAAATGCTCAACACCATTTTTAACCAACCAATATCAGCAATATATCACCTTCCAATTCATGCAAAATCAACCATCACAAAATGCTAAATTATGCAAAATACTAGATTATACTAATCAAACTAAACAATTTCCATCTAACAACAGTTACAAAGCTAACATACATAACAAATATGACATGCTAAGCAAATTAAATTAAAAAAAAAACAAAAAAAAAACTAACCTGGGATGTTGGTGGTGCGGCTGTGATCGACGGTGGTGTTGTGATCGACGGTGCGGCTGTGATCGACGGTCGTGTTGTGATCGGCTGAGCTCCGGTGAGCGACGGTGGTGTTGTGTGGGTTGGTGGGCGACGGTTAGTAAGAGAGAGAGGGAGAAACAAATTTGAGAGTGAATCGTCGAATCTGAGAAATTGGGAAACCTAGGGGGGGATTTGGGGATTATAGTAAACCGCTACTTCAAGTAGCGGTTTCAATTAATGAACCGCTACTTCAAGTAGCGGTTTATTTTACTCAGTGCCAAACTATGAACTGGGGGTCAAGGGACCAGTAAACCGCGACTTCAAGTCGCGGTCAATTAATATTAACCGCTAGTTCAGGTAGCGGTTTATTTTTACATAACCGGTAGCGGTTTATTTTTACATAACCGCTACTTGAAGTAGCGGCTTATAAGGGTAAACCGCTACTTGAAGTAGCGGTTTTACTTAAGTAGAAAAAAAAAAATTCTCGCGTGCCGTCCTACGTGGACGGTAAGCAGGGAATTAAATTGAATTTGGGCATATTTCTGGAATTAAAACCCACTTAGTAGATATTTGGCAATTGGTTGTTGAATCTTGGTTGTTTTACTTGGCTGGTCTAGATAGTTATGTATGTTAGCCGTTTATTTTAGTTGTTTGATTATTTGTTGTTATACACTTCTTCCATTTTTTTCTTACTTGCAACGTATTGACTCTTACCCTTGCCAATACACAACTTTGACCATTAATATCTCTAAAAATCTATTTGTGAAAATTATAAAAAGTTAAAATCTTATAAATATACATTGAGATATAATCCAACATCTTGCATGCTAGAATCTGTATTATATATTAGTCACTATTTGCGATAAAATAAGCACATAAATAGTGGAAAAGTCAATACATTACAAGTAAAAAAACGGAGGAAGTACATGTTTGGTAAAATTATTATAAATGTCGCCTTCCTAATGCAAAAGCTAAAGATAACACTAAAAGCTAGCGTCTTCCTTTCGTCCAAAAAGCTCCTTTTCAGTTTTCAGCTAATAAAAACGCTATACTCTAAATATATTTTAGACCGTTTGACTATATTAAAAACCCAAAGCCATCTGCCAAACATCCCCATTTTTCCCATTTTCTTTACTATCATAATTCATAAAAATCTGATCTCTCTAAAAAAATGCATATCTGAAATCTCAGTCCACATTCCACAATCTGCAATAAAGCTTAAACTTACATAACAAAATGAAGATATAGTGGAATTCCACGTGAGGCAATACCGAAAATCGAGCTTTAGCTAACACACCCTTCCCCCCTTCTCACTCTTAATTTATTTTAACCCCCCCAAAAAATATAATTTCAAAATCTTCCAATGTCACACCTTCCTCGATTCAGATTGAGACACTATTGTTCCTTTGCATGTGCCCCTCAAATAAATTCCACCCTCATCTCACCCATCTAAAATCTACTCAATAATATAATACGCTTTCATTCTAAAATAAGTGAAACACTTCTCTTAAACAGCTCTCACATAAAAGAGAGCTGTAAGATTTATTTTCTCCTCACTATATAATCCAACCAGAAACATACTTCAAAAATTTCAAACCCATAAATCAAAATCTCACCAGCATCCCACCTATAATACGCTTTTGTTGTGAAATAAGTGAAACGCTTCTCTTAAACCGCTCTCGCATAAAAGAGAAACGGTAAGATTTGTTTTCTCCTCACTATATAATCCAACCAGAAACATACTTCAAAAATTTCAAACCCATAAATCAAAATTTCACCATTAGTCCAATACCATGCAAGAACAAGTCCAACTTTTCCTCAAAATGCGTCGTTTTTTCATGCAACCCAAAAAACAGCCTTTACCACATGACTTAAATGATCATAAAGATCACAGCAATAAGAGTAAAAGTGATTTAGGAGAATCAAACCAAGAAAAAACAGAGGATTTTCATGTTGTGCAAGGGAAAACAGAGAAAATTGACAAGGTTATTGAAGGTGTGGTGTTGCAGAGAGCTGTGAAAGAGCTTCTCTTTGGGAGTTGGGAAGAGAGAGAAAATGCAGCCAAGGAAATTAAGCGTTTGGCGTTAGAAGATGTTAAGATGAGAAAGAGTTTGGGTGAACTTGGTGTTATTCCTCCTCTGGTTGCTATGGTTGATTCCGGCGGCGGTTGTCGACGCCAATTGGCTGTTCAAGCCTTAACTATGCTCTCCGACGGCACTTTCACGTAAGTTTTCTGCTTACGTATTGCCATCGGTATATATTTTCAAAATATCAACTTTATAATTTTTACGTATACATAATTAAATTCGCGAATGTGATAAGTCCATTAGCAAAAGGAAGTGCTTTTTTGAACGTGACATGTCAACTATATATTCACGTGTAGATAGTTGCTAAATATTGTGGTTATCTGTTCAATTCGAAACATTTTTTCTCTTTTAAAAAATACAAATACAAATGCACAAAACAATACATTTTTTCCACTTAATTGTAGTATATGTAAGAATTAGTGATTACTTGATTAGAGCTTTTAATTTTATTTCTTTAAAGGTAAGATGAAGTTCCTTTATAAGTAGGGGAGCGGGTAAAGAATTCTGGGATTCCATTTTACGAGGAGCTAAAATAAACATCAGTTGAAGGAGAGACTCTAACCAACCAGATCGAGATTGATTTTTATTATCTGTGGTTAGAGTAGTATAGTGGAAAAGAACCTTGATTTGGTAAAATACTAAATTACTTCTGTTCTTACATCTTTGTATTAGCATAGAGTCTAATCGTGCTGACAAAGTGACAAAGGAAAATAAGCCAAGGTTTGGCGCAAGTTGGCTTTCTTGCTTGACAAATAGACATGCTAGTGTGCTTTCGCTTTTTGCCTTCTTGTTTTCTTCCCTTTTCACTAGTTATATTTTCAAATAAAAAGTGGGTCATTGACTAGAGAAACTACTACTAGTAATCATGATGTGGGATATTACCATATTTTTCAAACCAATTACTATAAAACGCCAAACATCTATACATCAAATATTAGAAAAAGTCTAATTGGCTAATAACTTAGCTAATTATAGGAGTTCATTCATCATACATTCATGTGTATCATGTGCATGGTACACCCAAAACTAAATTTTGCTCATTTGCAACTCTCCTTTATAGTAATACATTTTGCTCATTTGAATTATATCAAATAAACAATGAGCAAAAAAATAGTCTTGGGTGTACCACGCTCACGGTACACTCGAGTGTATGATAAAATTTGTAGCTAATAAGAGGTTAAATGTATATATAACCTCATTTTTTTGTTTCTCCCGATGCTTTATTTTATACTATTTATATACTTATATTAACTGAATTTTTTTTACTAATATGTACAAGAGGTTTGAGTACGTAAGAAATGTTATTGAGTATAGCTCAATGTATACTAGTAAAATGTTAATTTTTTATAATGTTAATTCATTAATTGATGATTAGAGATATTATTGTGAAAGTTGTGCGTTGACAAACATAAAAGTCAAAACGTTGCGATTAATAAAAAAAGGAAAAATTATACTTACAAAAAGTAGACTGTAATAAAACTTAAGGAATAACACTTTTCCGACATTTTGTTCTCTATTCATTAGAAAAGAACAGATTCTACCCATTCTAGTACATAATTTCATTTTCTAAGTAAAAGATAGATTGATTTTACTAGCCCCAAGTAAAAGTTTAATTCATTTTCCTAGAATCAACACTGTTGTATATCACCCTAAAAATATACATGTGAAGATATTTCTTCATTTGTATGTTTTCATTATCAAGATATTAAAGTTAAAATCAAGTGGGAGCTTTATGACTTTTCATTCCTTTCTAATGTTCCTGTTGAAAATTTAAAATTCAATCTAATTTTTTAACCCTTACACTTAGTATGGAGTTTAATGAAAGTCTACCAGAAATGTTACCATATTGAATCAATATATGAGAGCTTACTTGCTCATTTAGGCGTATAAATTATATTTATTTCAATTTGATTTGTATTTGTTAGTTTTTGATCTCTACTATAGATATCGTATGACTTTAAACTGACTTTTCGCTTAACAAAAATTAGGCACTATAAATTAGCCAATTAGGTGATGTCAGTGTTATCCTGCATTTTTTTTAAGATAAAAGTATATCCAAGGAATAAATCTCCCCACACTCCACCTTCCATTAATTACCAAAGATCACTGAACAGTTAGGTAATGACAATGTTGAGGGGATATTAATTAAGAGGGGGTTCAATTAATAGGTGCGATAATCGAAGTTCTTTCAGTGGAAATTTGTAGCACCGACGTACGAAACCATTTTTGCTAGGGTGTCAAGTTATGAACATTTTGAAAATGCATAGGCACTTGATCTGACTCCACGTGGAACCAATACTAGATATTCATTGCAATAATTTGGTGTGCGTAGAAGTGCCACAATCAAAGCATGGAAAGAGAATTTAATCTCAAGTCTCAAAAATTAACTTTTTAATCTTGGAAAATTCGAACATAATAAACTCAATTTTAAGTTTGACAAGATCTCACACTAATTTCAGATGTGTTATGTTATCACATGGATGATTATTGCATATATATATATAGTCATTTATTTGTCTTTCCTATATACTTGGGTTGCACGACACTTCATGTAGGTAGCATATTCTATATTCGACACATTTATGTTGGATAACAACACACATTAGAAATGCCTAAATATGTTTCGGACACTCCAATTGACGTGTGAAGTGTCCTATACTTTATTTAATGGACAAACTTATTAAGACACTGTGGGACATATATCAGACGGTATTTGATTACATCTTTTCTAGCGAGAATTTTTGCATGTCATGATTTTATTTGGACAAAAACAGTGTGGTAATTTAAATCGATTGAGATAATAACGTCACTAATACTATTTTTGTATTCATAGAATTGGTAGTACAATATAAAAGCTCGAAATTTTAAAAATAAAAAGTGGTCTGGTTAATTTTAAAGATAATTTTTTACCGTCTTTGTACTCGTGTCCGTATCCGTTTCAATGTAACCTAGATTAAATGAGCTATCAATAAAATGAAGGAAAGCAATAACAAAATCAAAATGCAAGAAAATCTTAGAATAAATGAATTAAGGCGGGCGCAAGGTGCGCCTAATGTCCACTAAGGTTAGGTCCCAATGTGGTTGGAAGGGTTGTGTGGGTGGTGGAATGACACCCACCAAGCTGACATTTGCACACTTCAAGCAGATAATTCATACTCTATTAGTTAAGGCATTGATTAATAATACTTTATAATATGATCGGCATATTCAAAGGAACTTACTTAGATTATCATCATAAATAATCTTGAAAAGTTGACACTTTTTTCATTTGTTTGCTGATCTAAGCTTCTTGTATATTCTGATCCTAATCTTTTAAATGGTGGACATAAATGAAGTTGACTTAACCAATATAATTCCAAGAAAGATCATATAATTGAATCATCACACATGACCTTATTCTACACCATATGGTTGCATTGTGGACTTACATATGGTCCTATTCAATTATATAAGCAAGCTCATCATATTTTAGAATATTAGTAGGATAAAAAGGTATAGATCTATACCGTATATTTTTGTTCACTTCTGCCTGTCTATTATGCTTTTGGAATTTGGAATATAGTTTTGTCTCTTGCTTTTTTATTTGATATTTTAGTTTGATATTTTAGTTTGTTTGACATTGCAAGTTGATTTATTGATGATTTCTTTCTTGTTTTTTGGTCTTCTTTTGTGCTAACTTTAGAAAGTACAAATCGTAATTCAAAGTTCATTTTGGATCAAACTATAATATTTTACAATTATTCAATATGATAGTTAAGGGCCCGTTCGGTATCACTATGGTTTTCAGTTTTTTGGTTTTTTGTTTTTGGAAGTCATATAATATATGTCCTATAATGAACCAAAAATTAAGTAAAATTTATTGGAAACATGATGATTTTTGAAAACGACAACTAAAATGTGAAAACCACTTTTCTAGTTTTCGTTTATTGTTTTTAGTTTTAAAAAAAGAAAACAAAAAAAAAAAACGATATACGAACAAAACCCTAAGACTTTAGATTAAGATACTTTTTAACTAATGATAGCTATAATAGTTATTATTTGATTCCATTTTATCTAACAAAATAACTAGCTCTTTTTCTTAAAGAAAGTTCCTGAGCATTAGGAGAAATTTTACAACGGGTTGGCTACTAGCATGGCTATATACTAGTTATTAATATAATAAACAAGCTTTATTTCTCGACTAGAAAATTTTAAAAATATATATATTATCACCCTTCCGCATACAAAAACTTCTTTAATTTTGAGAAGTTAGATTGATTATCATTGATATATATAGGGACCTCTATTAACATATTACTAGTATTTTGGCTCGAGGCGTGCACGGGTCAATTACAATAAACAAATATGTTATTATTCTTAAATTTCACAATTTATTTTACCACTTTTCGTACTTTTTGTCCATTAAGAAATTGAAAAGTTTATGTCATGACTCATGCATGACGTGATAAGTAAAAAAATATGAAAGGTTTAAGTTTGAAAATAAGCTTAAAAGGAATCGTGGTAAGAGAATATGACATTAATAGTCTCTTGTTAGTTACGTAATAAGAGTTTCAGAGATGTATATAATTGTTTAAGCCTTTTTAGTCAAGTATATTTATTATAAGACTTTATCATATTTTATTTCAAACATTAGACAATAAAGTCATAGTGTATTGATGGTTAAGCTCTTATTTTTCATTTCAAAGGTCAAGTGTTCGAGACCTTGCAATTACACAATATATATATATTTTAATTGAGGAGTACACATGAACATAAAACATTTGCATTAGAAGTTTGAGGAGAGTGTCATGTGGCACATAAATTTCCTTAGGCACAGCTTTTAATATATTTGTATAGATAGATGTCTAACTAAGACAAACAATTATGAGAAAGTCTTCTTGAAACTTTAGAATTATTTTTTAAAAAGTTGAAAGAATTAAAGATGGCTATAATTTGGGATTATTCATGTTATTTTTTCCTCTATTTAATAATCAATAGTAATATATTAAAAGGTGTTCCTAAACAATGAACTGTGCCCACGTGATGCTATTCCTTAGAGTGTTTACTTCATGTACTCCACATACGTACAATAAAAAAAATTAGAAAATGCATGATATAAAGATTTGATCCCACGTCTTCAAGTTACTATATTAATGTCTTAACCACTAAACCAAGTAATGTTCGGTGTTATAATTTCAAAATAAGATACCGATAAATAAAAATTATAATTACCCTAGGCATAGCCCGAGCCTAAAAACTAGTTGGTTCATAAGGAGTTGAGAAGGCATTAAGCACACATATATTCAAAGTCATGTCTTTGTTTGTGCATTCTTGTTGAATATTGGCATAGGCCGCACCCATCACAAGGAAAGGGAGTCCACTTCACAAGACAAATGAGGTTCTACCTTAAAACCATATGGCTATAAGGGGAGTAACCCCTTTGCATTATAAACCGAACTCATCTCTTCTTTTATCAATGTGGACACTCACTTCCGTGTTGTTCGCTATACATCATAGCTTCAAGCCTTCAACAATTCTTTTCCATGCTAATAAGTTTGAGTTGTTTTTCAGGAACAAGGCTCTAATACTAGAGGCGGGAATCTTAACAAAACTACCAACAAATATTGAAGAAGTTGATGAACCCTTAAGGCATGATCTTTCACAACTACTCTTGTCAATATCTTCACTATTCAACACTCAATACTCTTTCAACCAATCCACATTGTTTTCCTTCCTACTTAACATACTTCAATCAAATACAACCACTGAAAATTCCAAAGACGCATGTCTTGGCACTCTATACAATCTCTCTATTGTCATAGAGAATTCAGGACCATTGATCTCGAATCGAGTGGTGGACATTCTCTTAAGCTTACTATCTTCATCAAGGGAAAAAATTTCAGAACAAGCTCTTGCAACATTAGGCAACTTAGTGGTAACTTTGATGGGTAAAAAAGCCTTAGAAGATAACGCGACGGTGCCCGAAAGTTTGATAGACATACTAACATGGGAAGATAGGCCTAAATGTCAGGAGCTTTCAGTATATATATTGATGATTTTGGCTCATCAAAGCTCTAAACAAAGAGAAAAGATGGCAAAATCCGGAATTGTTCATACTTTGCTTGAAGTTGCTTTGTTGGGGAGCCCTTTAGCCCAAAAAAGAGCCATGAAGTTGCTTCAATGGTTTAAAAATGAAAGACAGGTTAAGGTTGGACCACATTCTGGGCCACAAACTAGGTTTGTTTCGCCGGGATCGCCGATGAGTGATGGAGAAACTAGTGAGGGGAAGAGGTTGATGAAGATGATGGTACAACAAAGTTTACATAGGAATATGGAGGTGATTACTAAAAGAGCAAATGCTGAAGGAGATACCTTTAAACTTAAGTCTTTGGTTATTAGCTCAAGTTCTAAGAGTTTGCCTTATTAAATAGCACTTTTCTTAAAAGGATTTTGGTATGGAACTTTTGGGATTCAACACTGGCTGGATATGCACATAGTTTGAAAGCTTTTAGTATATTTCTCTTCCTCAGAGAAATCTAAAAGTGGGAGGAGATTATAGTTTCTTCTAAAGAAGACTTGTGTATTATTTTGGTTGTAAATTTCATCTGTTGATATGACATATATTTTTATGTTTTTATCTTTTTAATATAAACGGTTTTTTCACCATATACCTCGACAAATTTTTTTTGCACCATATACCCTTTCAACTTTCCAAATTCACCATATACCCTCCACGTTTCAAAAATACATCCACTTACCCTTTTGACTAACGGTGTTAGACTTCCGTTAGTCATTAGGCCCTAATCCTCCCCTAACCCTAATTAACTAAGTTAAATCAAACCCTAATCTAATACCCTAATACTAACCTTAACCCTAAACACCCCTCCCCTACCCCACCCTAACCCTAATTAAACCCTAACTCTCTCTCTAACCCACCCACCAGCCCCCACCCAACCCAACCCCACTTACCGCCCCCCTCCCCAACAACCACCGCAGCCCCACCTGACCCCCCACAACCACCGCAGCCTCCCCCATGACACCCTCCCCTTCCCCCGTCGTCGCACGGCCCCCCCTCCCCTTCTCTCGTCGCCGCAGCCCCCTCCCTTCCCCCTTCGTCGCGCAGCCCACCCTCCCCCTTCCCCTCGTCGTCGCGCGGCCCCCCTCCCCTTCCCCGTCGTCGCGCAGCCCCCTCCCTCCCCTTCCCCGTCGTCGCTTGGTTCTCGGGCGTTACGTATTTGGCGTTTTCGAATTTTTTTTTTCATTTCAGGGGAGGGGGGGGGTTCGGCGGGAAAGGGAGGGGGAGGGGTTGCGCGGAAAGGGAGGGAGGGGTTCGACGATTCTTGGGAAGGGGAGGGGAGAGGGCTGCAGGGGAGAGGGGTTGGGCGACTGCAGGGGAGAGGGGTTGGGCGACCGCAGGGGGAGGGGAGTGGGGGCCGCATGGGAGGGGGTCGCGGGGGGGGGGAAGGGGGAGGGATGGTGGTGGTGACGGGGAAGGGCGACGGGGAGGGGGTCGGTGGGGAAGAGGAGGGCAGGGGGGAAGGGGGAGGGGGAGGGGTGGTGGTGGTGGTGGTGACGGGGAAGGGAGGGGGGGGGGGGTGGTGGTGGTGACGTGGTGGTGGTGACGGGGTGGTGGTGCAGTGGGGGTAAGGGGTGGTTAGGGTTAGGGCCCAAGTTAGTGGTTAGGGCCCAAGTTAGTAGTTAGGGCCAAAGTTAGTGAATTGGGTTAGAGTTAGGATTAGGGTTTGATTTAAGTTAGTTAATTAGGGTTAGGGGAGGATTAGGGCCTAATGACTAACGGAAGTCTAACACCGTTAGTCAAAAGGGTAAGTGGATGTATTTTTTGAAACGTGGAGGGTATATGGTGAATTTGGAAAGTTGAAAGGGTATATGGTGAAAAAAAAAATTTGTCGGGGTATATGGTAAAAAAACCGTAATATAAAATTATTTTGGCACGAATTCCTATTTGATTACTTATACTTCTTGTTATGGAGAGTATTGCAGTGAGTTAATGCTTAAAGGTTAAAGCGGGAGTCACTTTATATGACTAGGAGTAGAGGTCGGCATGGGCCGGCCAAGACGCGGGCCGGCTCGGCTCGGCACGGTTTGGGCCCGGCCCAGCACGAGCCCGCTCAAGGCCCGGCCCGTTGTCCGCTCCGTGGGCCGTGGGCCTGCCACGGTCAAGAAATTTTATTTCAGGCCCGCAACGGCACGAGCCCGCCTATATGGCCCGTGGGCCGGTCCGCGGGCCAAACGCCCATTTTCTTTGTGTTTTTAGCCTAAAACTGCCAAAAATCCTAAAAAACAACATAAAACACGGGCCAAGCCCGCAGGAGGCACGAGCCCGGCCCGCGGGCCCGTGGGCCTGGGTCGGGTCGAGGACAAAATCTGGAAATATCAGGTACGGCACGACACGCTACTCATGGGCTTGGGCCCGGCCCGGCCCGCCATTTCCTCAAGCCCGCGGGCCGAGCCCCATGAACAGGCCTGGCCCATGCCCAGGTCTAACTAGGAGTGTCACCAACTATCTACTACTCAATAGTAGACTCGAGTCTCATTTAGATGAGTTCTTTTCTATTATTATGAGTTTGTAGGTCAATGTAAAGATAGATGATGAAGATATGGCTATTAGGTTGTTGTGTTCTATGCCGCCTTCATAGAAACATTTTCATAAAAAGCTTGCTACATGGTATAGAAGATTTGAGTTTAGATGATATTGGGATGCTTTAACTCAATGAGATTTTAATTGACAATAAGTTGGTTTAAGTCTAGTTTGCTTTTTAAAATATGCTTTGATTGTTAATGGTGGTAAGAATTTTAGCAAATTATAGATAAGTTGCCCGCTTATAAAGTTTGTTTGGGCTGCCTGCTCGTGTTGTTGCGAGTAATTAAGTCTCATCTAATTCTTTGGAATTTCTCTTCATGACATTCAAGGCGTAATTGCAATTCTACAAGTATTGTTCCTAATAGTTAGGAATTGACAATCTCTCCCCAAGTAGTGACCACTCCTTTCTTGATTCCAGTTAGAGCTGTCAAAAACTGACTCGATTTGAGAATCAACCTTATCCTATTGTGACTGCTAATCAACTAGTACCCAAAAAAGTGGGTGAACTGTTATCTTAGAATGACATACGAATCTATCTTAGTAAATGTACATGAATCCGACTTCATATTAACTACATTTGACCCAATAATTTGTTATCCGACCTAATAATTATCTAACCCAAACTTGAGCCCAATCCAATATTATCTTCCACCAACTCTTTCCATACCAAAAATCACACGACTCTTCCCTCGAAAAAAAAATTCACACGACTTGATATCGATAAAACTGTATCCGATCTGAATCCGAATGCATAAGAGAGTAAGCGACCACACTCGAACCGAACTTAACTCAACCAGACCCAACCCAACTTAATATAATGGATAGGTTAACCCGAAATTCAAAATAACCTGATCAAAATCCGACCCGGATATCCAAATTGACACCTATGGTTCCAACCACAAAGATGAGAAAGAAAGAGTTGAGAATAGCAGTTAGAATCAAGTGGAGTACGGGACCAAAGACGCGCGTTATCTGAGCTCCCAACAATTTTGGGGTGCTGCAAAACTCTCCATAAATCAAAGGTCACTACTTTAGAAAAACTAACCCTTTTCTTTAAAAATGGCGGACAGTTTATTAGGACCTTCTCCTTCATTCTATCCCTTATATAAGCCTTTGTCTTTCTCACATTCCAACTCTTTCTTCGTTTTTCCCTTTTCTTCACATCATTTTTCCCACTACTATTTCAAATCTACCATTTTTAGCACTTCTACTAGATTTAAGTGCACTTTTTCTTCAAATTCTCCATCTTCATCATCAATGGCTTCCTCTCAAACATCTCCATCTTCCCAATCTTCATCCTCTCCACCCTCTCTTCTTGTTTTTTCAGGTATGTTCTTTTTCCTTCTTTGTAAATTATTGATGTTCTAGTTGTAAGTTGTATCTCTTTGTGATGTTATGTATAATTTGATATAATCCCAAAATTTGTAATTACATGTGGGTTTTGTTTAAAATTTGTCATTGTTGTCTTAATGTAGGTATTGTTACATGGGTGTTATGGAATGAGGATTGTATTATTCATTGATGTATCTTCAATTAACAATGTATTAGTGGGAAGGGAAAATTGAGAAAATTGAGCTTGCAAGATATATATTCTATAGGATTCGATAGTAGGGTTTCGAAGTTTGTGACTTTGGGTAATTGTGTGTAGTTGATGTTGGGTTGATAGAGACCATGTAATTGTGAAAAAGTATACACCTATCTTTCCATATTATTTTTCCACTTAATTAACTTTTCTAGTATGTATTATTAGTCAATCAAATTATCAATGCCTATTACTCGTAAGCTTAGAATGCCGATGTATGAGGTTTGAGTATCAATGCAATGACGAACAGTTTTTGAATATCCGCTTAATCTTAATAGACAATTGTTATGGAATGGAGAATTTGTGAAATTCGCTTGTCATTAAGAATCTCCTTAGGCGTGTTATTAAGTTGTAGACTTGGGAAATGATGAGGATCTCGCAAATCTTTAGAACTCTTGATCTAGGACAATTTCAAGTGTTAACTGAAAATGTATCTGTGTCAGCCATCGTAGTATCAATTAAGTGTTGCAATGATTAGTAAGTTGAATTCTTTTCCTTTGAAAATTAAGGAGTAGGGGAGTTAATTCTTGATTCATGTATCCAAAGATTTGAGCGCATCACCTAGTTTGTCAAACCACTCTCTTCAAGCTTGGTTTAAGCAATTAAGGAACTTGATGAATCTGCATCTTTCTGCCCAGAGTGAGATCTTTCTTGAGGTTGTCAATTGTCATGCTGAAAGGCATTGTTTACAGCTTGTTGATGTAACTTCCAATTCTTACAAGAACCCAGATAAAACGATGATTCTTATTGTATAAGTCAAAAAGTTCCATAAGATATATTTCTGTCCTTTTAGTTCTTTTTTCCCCTTCAGCAACTAGTTTCACTTTGCGAAGTTCCAACCTTCACCAGCTTAAGCTTTACCTTACACCTTTTAAGGATCTATTTCTATCCTATCTAGGGGCAAAGGGGAACTAAAGAATTACCTGGAATATGAACATCAGTACTCGTCCACTGTCAATTTGTTGGATATTCCTTGAGCTAAATAGCTCGTGGAGTATCAGCTATTGTGCTAAGACTCTTGATCTTCTGTATTAGTCTAAGTAGTTATAGCAGTATTTTCATTTTCTAAGGCAGTTGGCTATGGATTTATCTTGTTGAACGTCACAAGATAAAATAATTACCATTCAGACTTTGTTATGAACTGGCCTAGAGGTAGGGGTGATTTAGTATTGCAATATTAGTCAATTAAAAGTAGCTTGAGGGAGAAGGAAGAGTGTTAGTTAGAGGAGAGAGAGACAGAGTAGAACCAGAAATGTTATGAATAGAGGAGAGTGGGAAAGAAAGGCATCCAGAATATATTGAATTACCACTTTAGTTTGCTTAGCTTAGTTTGGGAGTGAATCAAGCCACTCGAAAGCTTGTTAATATCTCTTAATTCTTTAGTTTCCAGTTTATTAATTAATGTCATCATTTTCTCCCCTTATATCCCTCTGCCCAGATTACAATTCATTACAGATTTCTGTGTCCAACAGAATTCATTTCTGTCTTGTCCATCCTTAACAAAGTTAAGGAGTCTTAATGGGCTACCTTTTGAACTTTGGGTTATGACATAATAACATCAAATGTCCTCCTAAAGTAAATTCTCAGTTTCATATCCTGTAAAAATGTTGTAAGTTGGTTGCCTTATAGATTACCAGTCTGATAAAATAAGCCTCTTTGCAATTGTAAAGGTAAAGAGTTCTTTTGCAAATTTGAGATTAGCTTGTGTACATCTTAGCACCCTATCCTTCCTTAGTTAGGAGCCTTATTTGAGGCATTCGAGTAATGCTATTGTATGGTAGCAAAATCCTTGTCAGATGTACATACTTTTACGCGTGAGAAGCTTCCTTTTTTTGATGTAGTAGTAGTTCATAATTCTTTTACCTTATTGTCTTTTGATTTGCTGTAGGGGGTACTGCCTTTAACGGGGTTGTGGAGGAGTTGAAAAAGCTTACAACTCGTGTTTCCCATGTTCTTCCTGTTTCTGATGATGGTGGAAGTACAGCTGAGATTGTTCGTGTGCTTGGTATAGTATTTTTTAGTTCACGCCTGCACTGTTTCTAAATTATACTTCTCCTGACTTGCAAAGTGAATATATACTTCCTTTAGTTGATTCTAAGACCAAGAGATACAGCTTATTATTGCCATATGCTATGAAAGAGCATATTATGCTTTCTAGTTTCACAAGATCATGCAAAATTTCCAGTGCCTTCTAACATGAGTAAGAGAAAATTATAAGGGTATAAGTGGGTGCGACTATCACGAATTGAGGCCAAAGAGGGACTGGCAACTTCATTTGTTTGGCATCTTCCATAACGTGATCAGCAATATATATGTATAATGCAATCTACGAAATAAGTTAACTGCGTAATAGCCTAATGGTTACTTTTAAGTGATGAAATGATGTTCCTTTATTCAGCCCCTTTTTTTACTTCTAATTTTTAAAGCATCATTTCCTATATAGCAATCAATAGATGAAGATAAAATATGTGAAATGTTAAGGTGGTCCGGCCGTTGGAGACATAAGATCAAGATGTTTGAGGCTCTCTGACCAAAGTACCGCAGAGGCTCTTGCTGTCCGGCAACTATTAGGTCATCGTTTACCTCTACATGCTAAAGAAGCAAAATCAGAATGGTACGATAGATAGTTGTTCAGTAGAATTGTCAGCTCTGCTGTATCTTATTTCTCTGGCTATTCTTTGTTTTTTTTAACATGTACTGGTACTACTACTTTGTACACATCCTCTTGGTGACTAAGCTCTATGACTTTTTGATATAAACCAATATGGCTGCTTCATATTGTGAGTTTTGAGCTCAATATATGTTATTTCTTAAAAGGAATTCTCTTACTTGAAACTTCGTTAATGTTACCCATGTTTTATCTTTTAAATCCAGAATTTATATTGCTTTCTAGAATTTTGGGATTGAGTGGCTGTCTAGTCTTGTAGTTTCCTTACATTTACTATTATAAAGTCTTTCTCATGAATTTCTTGGTGCTTCTATGACGGGAGTAATAAGAATTCTGTGCTGGGAATTTAACAGGTACGACATTGTGGAAGGAGAGCATTCTCTCTGGGAGGGAGTATCGGTACCATACAGGGAAACAATTCGAGCCTTTTTAGTTTACTTTCAGCATCAGGTATAAATAAATTCTTAACAACACACTCTTATTGAGAATCTCAAATTCGGCACTTTTATTTCTGTCTACTCTTTTTGATAATTTAGGAGTAAAAGAGGTGTTCCTCTACCCCCCCCCAAAAAAAAACTAATTTTGTGTGTTCCCGTGATTTGCATCACCCTTCCGTGTCCCCCAAAAAAAGAAAAAAAAGAAAAATTTGTGTTCCCATGATCCGCATCACCCTTCCATGTTCACAAAAGTGGGTGCTAGCAGTGATGGGGAATATATATCATATTGGAGGGACGGAATGAACTTTTAATATTAGATTGGCAAAAGATTTGGAGCACATTGATACAATACATAATCAGAAAAACAGCTGATAACCTTGTCATTTTTCGATAAGAATACTATGTGTTGTCTAAAAACTCTTCTTTGGATTGAGAATATACTATACTAGTAAGAAAGATATTCCCTGTGCTAATTTGTTGAAACACTATGATGAGACACATTCATGTAGAAATGTCAAAAACTGACCCTACCTGATTTTGACCCTGAACAAGCAAACCAAATGAAATTGAGTAAGCCCATGACATTTTATTTCCGGAAAATTATTCAAAACAGAAAAATGAGGTTGACCCACGTGAACCCGCAGATGCTGATAATAAGGTTGATTGTGCACATAACCCGAGAAACACACCTGACAAGAAACCAACCGAAGTTAAGTGAAGATCTCTAAAGCCCACTAGATGTTGGTACCAAGAACACTTCAAAGCAATATAGTTTGACTGACTGACCTGAACTTGACCCAAGCATCTTGTTGACATGTTCATTGATTTATGTAGTCCTTCATTTATAATTTCATGACTCGGAAGCTTAGAGAATCCTGAAATTTTGTCTTTGGTTGCAGATTCTCATGAGATCTGAGGAGAAATTTTGTTTTAGCAATGGCAGGTACAAGTTTTCCTTTAGTTAATGAAGTAGATATTTTGAGCTTTCTACTGTTAAGGCATGTGGCGTTATTGCTTGAAATATCAAAGCAGATGTATATGGTTTTCATTGAAAGTGCAACTGAGGATATTCCACCCTTCTAGCCATCGCCAGTATCATGATCTGATAACATTTGAGGAGGCAAAAACACAAGAACAAACTGGTCCCAGATCACCTCTTAGTATCTTTTGTATAATCCATTCTTCTAGTTCTTGTACAAGTTACCGTGACACACCTGATGAATTCCTGCGTCTGCCTCTGTTGTGGGGCCCTACCAGCTTACCCTTAATGGCAGTAGTTGAATGTTTGAAAACCAGCATGTAAGAAATGTAGTCAGAGGTAACTCAACTTGTGTTGTGTCAAATCTTTCTCAATTAATGTAACTACCTGTGGTCGTGGTTTTGAGTCCTGCTTTCTCCTTCTAATCTTTGTATTTCAGTTGGCAAGTTTGTCTGATGCTGTGCTTATTCCTTCTATAGACAGAGGCATCTTATCTCTTAGTTCTCTATGCCTCTCTGTTCCTATAAAATAAATTTCTCTTTTTGGGTAGAATCTATCTGTATGCCATTCTTTGTGTTGTGATATTGAAAATTTGGCCGTTGAGTGCCATAGATTATCTGGGTTTTATGTAGAAGAGGATCTGTGACACCATTTTTATTGTTTGGGGCATTTAAATTTAAGAATATTGCACAAAACTCTCGAACAGAAAATTTTATGCTGATATCTTTATGCTAGTGCCCTTGGTGGACTAGGAGTTTTGTTGCCAGCTGTTATGAAGCTGTTAATGTCAATATTGTTTTCTGTCATGGAAATTTTTGGTCCATCTTTCTTAATCCAGACGCTCTATTGTATTAACCTGAATCTTTTTCTGCAGCATTGGGAACTTCTTCTTTGCTGGAGCCCGCATATTCTTTCAGTCTCTAGAGTCTGCAGTATTTTTGTTTTCACGTGTTTCCGAGATTCCTAAAGAAAGTCTTGTTCTCCCGGTTATATCCACCAATGACAGGCTGACACTGGGCTGCGAGCTGTGGGTATGCTTATTTAAAATGCTTGTTTTTTCTCGATTACATGATTTCCGCATCTTGCACTTTGGGGAAGAAGAATTCATTCTGCATTACCAGTTAGCTCTATACTTCCTCCATTTTTTTATAATAATTGCTACATGTAGGGGGGGGACAAGAATTGAGGAAAAGGAGAAAACGGGAAGGGCAGACCACAAAAACCCATGTGTTATGTGCAATAGAAGAGAATGGTATTTTAAGGGGAAAAGGGGAATGGGGGACCACCCTAACTTTCCAAAAAAGGATATGTAGCAATTTATATGAAAGTTCCATAAAAGGAAACCTAGTAATAATATAAGAACACAGTAGGTATGAGGTAAGTTAAGCAACGCATTAATAGTACAGAGTGATGTGGACATTTAGAATGATTAATTTGAAACAGCCACAATAGTTAGTGGGCACAAAATTTGAAACTGTGGTATACTCTATTATTCTTCTAAAAAAAATAAAAAATCAAAGACCCTATTTTTCCTTATTGATAGCAAATATTTGTTTTTGCTGGCCTGAATTTGAAATTATATATGGGTTACTATATAGGAAATGGACTTTGTTATCACTTTACCCAACTTTTTCGATAGTAGAAAGTTCAAAACATTTTGATTACATTACATTCATAAAATTTTTAATCAGTGATCAGAATGTCTTCCATGATTGATGAGGTCCTTTGTTCGGGCATGTGAGATGTCAACTGGATGATACACAAGTTAAGGTAGTGGAGAGTTTGGATTATGGAGATTTTAGAAGACTCGAGGAAGGTCAAAGATGACTCAAATAGAGGGCTTTAAAAATGATAAAAGAAAATTGGTGCGGGGGCATTTAACATATGAAAGAACATAATGGAGCAAGAGAATCTATGTGGATGACCATCGAAGATGATATATTGACTCATCCAGTCGATCGCTTTCTATTAGGATCAAGGCTTTGGTGGTGGTAGTGTTGTTGATTAGAATGTCTGCCATGAATCATGATTGATGAGGTCTTAAGTTGTGATATATATATACTTGTATTAGCGTGTTAGGTGTTTTCTTAACATAAGATTGATTTTATGGCTCTCACTTTTGCTCATGTTTGTTATAAGGATGGAAGAACAATTCGTGGTCAGAACGAAATATCTCATCCAACCAATGGACTATTGGATCCTATAAATAAGGTATTTAGTTATCTTCTTGAAAGTTATAGGTTATTTTTCTGTGGTGTATCTGTTCTCTATTGAAATCATCAAGTGCTTGATGCTTAATGAGCAATAAATATTTTTCTCCATGGGTTTTGTTCGAAGATATGAAAATGGATGTTTTTATGTTAGAAACAGAAGCCTAAGCTCATGGAATTGTTAAACTTGGAGCGGTAGAATAAAATAGATAAAATTGTTAGATATTTGAAATTTCATCTTGTTACTAGGTTTACCATTTTGGGTTTAATATGCTGTCAAGTAGAAGTACAATCGGTTAGGATTGATCAAAACCAACCCTCTATGTATATAATTTAACATGCCAACTATCAAACAACTTATTACAAGCAGAAGACAACCAATCAGAAATGTCGCAATATCCCTTGCAGTCCAGGTTGCCTAGATGGTCAAGGAACTTGTGTGCGCGTGCACGCATGTGTGTGTGTCATTGTGAGAGACCAATTATTAGATAATTCATGGGTACATCCAAAAGGTTGAACTGTACAAATTACAAGTTAGCAATAAGATTAAGTGGCTCCGCCTTGTTACTTGGACACCTTCATCTACCTCAGGTGTCGCGTGTCATGTTGTGTCCTGTTGGACACGACATGACACTTGGATAATTTATATCAAACCAAAAACTTGACATGCTTTTATGAAATGGCTGGGTCGGACACCTGAACACCCGAATCTGAGTAGATACTTTATCCGAGTCTACGTAACATAGGGCTCCGGTGTATACACGGGACCCCTTCATTCAAGGAACTCATCATTTCTTTAATCATCTACTTTAGAGCAGAATCTACATTTTTTTATCTACTTTTGTTTTATAGATTTATACATTTTCTTTTGTCGTGTTTTTAAGGCAAAATGTTGAAAAAAGAAAATATATAGTAGTTGGGAATTTCTTGTAAACAAGCAAGCAATAACTATGTAATAACACTTTTGACTAGTATGCACAGGTATTCTATCTAGATGCTAAATGATTCTTGTCAAATAATAGATTTATCTGAAGCAGAACATATATGCAGAGTACTGTATATATATGTGTTCCTCAGCAGTTTTCTTTTCATTGCTTCTTTCTGTTTTTTTTTCCTGGTGTGCTTTTCTAGTCAACTGAGTTTCCTCTAAAATCTTATTTGAGCTTATACTTTATTGACCTGAATCCTTAGAAAAATAATTGTTAAGATGAACAGAAGACATAAATCCTCAAATAGGTTTCGCTTAATTAACTTGTGACTTGGTTGGGTAGTCTGATAACGTAAGGTGACTCAGATTTTTAAATTCTTTCAGTTTCAAAACTTTCCAGTAATTTGTAGCATGGTTTCACCGGATATTGGGTGGTACTTCTGTTGTGATATACTGTCTAAAGCTTTTTTTTATCAACTATTGATTTTTGTGAATAGAACAGCTGTTCTGTTGAAGCACTTCCTTCAAGAATAAAGCGGGTATTCTACATGTCAAGTGAGGGGCAGAATCTGTTGCATGAGGTAACTCACTAACTGTTACCCGTTGAACTATACAATGCCTGCATATGAAGTCTACAATTGATACTGTGATCAACGGTCAACCATGAATTACCAGTACGACTGTTCTTTTTTCTCTGTTATCTTTCTATAGTAGATTTAATTTATCTTGTTGTTGACTTTTGATTTCCATCTAGTAGCAGAAAATGGATATGAATTTTCATCGTTTGAGAAACATGTGATTAAAGTAGCTCTTGCATTTCTTTTGATCCATGGAAGTGTGAGGAATTTATACTGGAAGTGATGTTTACTTGATATGGGGCAGGTTTTCCCTCCGCCAAATCCTGCTGTCCTGGACCAGTTGTGCAGTGTCAATTGCATTGTCTATGCCATGGGATCCCTTTTTACATCCATCTGCCCTTCATTGGTAATTATATAAATTCTACCATAAGTTTTTGATGTGATTTTTAGAGTCCTATATAGGGGTGTTGATGAGACTAACTGGCTCGTGAAATACTGCGTTCCACTCAAAATTTTAATGAGTCGAGTCCAACTAAGTTTGACTTGGAAGCTTGTGAACAGGCTCTGTATACTTTTCAACTTTTTTTAAAAAAAAGAAATTACATATCATAAAGTCTATCTTGAAATTAATAGTAGGTACTTGCACGATACTGTGAGAAGCTTGACATAAGTTGCAAAATTTTGGATAATTTGAGTTTAAAAAAGCTCGAGACTCACCTCAAGCTCGAATGTATTGCAAGTTGAGCCCAACCATCTTAAGTTGGGGCTCAGTTTGGCTGGTTAACACCCGTAGTCCTAGATAATTTTCGCTACGATTGCATCTGTAGTCTGTACTGCTGGTCAGTTTGTGGTAGTTAATTTTTTCATCTTTCTCATTGAGTATGAATTTCATGTATAGCTTGAGTAAGTTGGACCTGGAGCATCTCTGCCATATTGCCTCATGATTTCATCTATGTTGTTCCGAATGGATCAAGAAATATTTGGTAGTTTTTAATCTTAAAGAGTTCATAGGTTTTGATTGTATGCATAGCATATATGGTAACAAACTGACACTTCACTGAAGGTGTCATTCTCATACTTCTATCTCATGAGTATTACTTATCTGAATTTCATAATTTCTGGTCGACACCATGTCTAAGCTTATGTCATATTCAAAAGTTCATCTTGAACCAACAAGATGCATGATGTATCAAATGTTAGTGTTTGTTTGTTACAGGATGTAATTGCTGAACTTCCACTAGACATGATTATGTATAATGTATATGCTCAGCTATATATGGTGTCCATGGGTGTAATCTTTTTACAAAGATACTGAATTTTGGAGATAAAAATGTACTCTTTTGCTAAACAAAAGAGATCTTATTTAAATATGTACAACAACTTCCTATTTTATGGAATTGCCGTTGACTGCATAATATGCACTGTTCTGATCATGAGCTGAGAAGTATCTATTTCTATCAGCTTTCAGATGATTTTGCTATGAATCAATATTTAGGGGGTAAGGGTAATTTAGGGAGTCTCTTTATTAGTTAGCTTGAGGAATAAGTTAGATAGTTTGTTAGGGAAAGTAGTATAAATATAGAGCAAAAGAGAATGTGAAAATGATGTTGAAAATAGATGAAAATTTGGGTGAGCTTTTAAGAGTTCAATTGGGAGAGAATCAAGCCTCTCGAAAGCTTGAATATCATTTACTTTTTCTGTAATTTCAGTTTATGAATCAAATACTCTTCTTCTTCCTTATTTTCTGCCATTAATGGTGTCCAACTTGTGTTAGTTCTTAACAGATTTTTCTGACATCAGGCCTTGTTTCGATTTAGGTATTAAATGGGGTCGGGGAAATCATATCGTCAAGGTCTTGTCCAAAGGTACTCTTTTAGTTCAGAATTGATACCTTATAAGATTTGGCTCCAGCTGTAATCCATGTGAAGAACTCATTATTTGTAGTTGTGAGTTTTTTTGGGTTGAGCATTTGCAGTACTTCCCTTCGGTGTTGAATTGCTTCTTGTGGCTTGTAGTGGGCAGTTGATGCTGGCTGTAATTTTTTCTCTAGGGATGAACTTTGTAGAGTTTATTGTTTTTTGGTACAGATACTTCTGTTGAATGGCACACATGATCGAGAAACAAGTGGATTCTCAACGTCATGCTTTGTGACTGCAATTACTGATGCTCTTAATAGAACTCATGGAAATTCTAAATATTGCCTCAATAATCCTGTAAGTGTGTGCATCATTATTGCTTATTCTCTCTTTTGTTTTGTCATTGCTGGATGATAGTCAAAGGATCACCATGAGTATCACATACTTGTTTATTGTGTGTTATTAGTACAGCATTTCTGAATTTTGTTGCTTTCAAGTTGTTCAGCCTTTTTGGTATCACATAATTCTTGTTCATGAAGAGATGATGATAAACCTAACTCATTGAGAACTAGATGTGCCAGAGAGGCTCTGATGTCTTATCTTTATCCTAAATGGGTCTCTTTGGATCCTTTATCTTGTTTGATCCTTTCATATAATAAATCAAAGCAGAAGTTTGATTCTGATGATATGTGGGACTCGGTAGGAGCTTACAGACTAACAGCTACTTTAGCTTAACAGTTTCCAAACTGATTGTGGACAACATCAAACAACACCACAACCCTGCTCAAGAACACATAATGTGATCAAGTAGGATCTTGTTTATTTAGTAAATCCTTTTATATCGGAAGAGATCTTTTGAACAGTCATATGATTAGCATATGCATGTCTTGAATAATCAATTGCTTTCAGAGGATGATTGTGTCTTACTATTTGAGTAGTAAATTAATTTGTGTTCGGACCCTTCTTGCTACTTATCTGTTTACGTCCATGTCTTTCCCGCAACTAAATTGAGGATTTGTGTAGTTTTCTTATAAATATCATTTGGATGCGTTTGCCTTTTTCAGTGAGTTTAGTATTCTCAAGATTGTTCCGCCAGAGTATGTAGTATCATCTTCATACTACGTACACTTGGTTGGTAAACAACAAAATACGAACAAAAAACAAAGAATAAACTTTTACAACTTCGAATTACAAGGTTCAGTTCGACTTCATAGACTTTGGGCTTCTGGAAGTGTGTGCTTGCCCAGGAGATGGATTGTATTTTTTTGATTGATGTATAAAAAACTTAAGAAACATAAATGTGAATTTGTCTTCATAAGGCAAATACTTGTGAGTTGTGATCTTTGAACCATTGAAATAATTTCTTGAACTAACCAGAGATCGAATTTGGTAAATTGCTTCTTTTGTGCAGCCAAGTATGTATGTTAATACAATTTTGGTGCCAAGAAATGGTGAAATTCCGGTGGATGCAAGTGCCTTGAGCAACCAAGGGATCTATGATGTGGTAAGCAGCCATATACATCTGGAGAATCTTATTAGCAAGCACTGTGCAATACAGCACGCTACAACATTACACTGTAGGCTGGTTTGCGTATTTCTGGTTTCTAAATGCAGCTCCCCCCTCCCCAAATGATTAAAAATCACGTAGCCAAATGGACAACTTTCTTGGTTTGTACCTCCACTAATCCGCTTTGTCAAAAATGTTGGTTAAAGGCCTCTGATTAGTAACTTCCTGTTAGATTACAAACCATTGGTAAATCCGTAAGATAAGAATTTATTTAAAGGGCTTGTGTTCCGTGATTCCATCTAATATCAGGCACCTATTGTCAAAGTTGTTTGACCTTGTTTCTAGCGTACTATCTTTGGTATTTGCTTCTCTTATATAGAAGCTGGGAATGCTATCTAGAGCAAATACTGCCTCCATATGGTGATCGACAGATCATAATTAACATGCAAATTTACTCAAATTGTTGCTATTCCTGGAAGTCTGCTTAACTCCAGATCTCCTGTTCAATACTGGCCTAGATTCTTATTCTTTCAGTTTTGGCAGGTCACTGTTGATTCATTACAGGATCCAAAAGTTGGCATAACCTTTGACCCCAACTCATTAATACAATCATTGGCGGATATACTGACTAGCGAGCTGAAATGTAAAGCGAAGTAATGTTCAACTCCGTTGCTTGGAGTGTTTACAGAGGTAAGCATCATTCGTTATGAGTTCATGCCTTTCTATTCATGACAATTAGTTAGCTCTGAGAATCTCTGCTAAAGTATCTCTGTTTACAAATAAACCACAGGCTACAGTGACCTTGTTTTTGACCTACATCAGCCAATAGTAACGAATATATTTGATGTTCTACCACTTCTGATATGCATTTGAGTGAAGATTTTGGAGCAGGGTAAATTCTTTTCTTGCCACCCTTGCTTTTCAATTGTACAGAGAACAGCCAATCTGGGATCTGAGCGATTGCCGGGTTAGAAAGTCGACAGTGAATCTGCAATGCCATGTAGTTTTCCCATGGTTATTGTGTAACTCTGTAGAATATTATCTAGGTTCTGATGTAATTAGGAGGAAGTTCATTATTGTGACACTCTCGAGTCTCTCCCCTACCTTGAATAGTTGATGCAATCAGGTTTTGCTTAGTATGCATTATTTGCTCAAGTCAATTATGAAGTTGTGGACAAATTGGTGGATTCAATGAAAATTCATATTTGTTATAAAATGTACATCCTCTGTTTTTATTAGTTGCAACACTTTGACTTTTGACGTTTGGAAACACACAACTTTGACCATTAATGACTTAAATTATCTATCACTGAAAATAAATATTGAGTAAATCGAACATCTTTGATACTATATAAGTCAAAAGTTTCCAGTCAAGGTTAGTATATAAAATAGTAGTACGCAAGAGGATATTGAGAAGGAATAATGAAAGTTGAAGTTTGGCCTAAAACCGCATTGGATGTTCAAACATAGGTCTTTTTTTCCACCTTAAAAAGATTAAAATTTCTTTAAAATAATCAATGAGCTAGGGAGAGGATAGGGAGTTGTTATTAAGTTTAACTAGTTAACAAGCCATTACGATGTACATGTACATCTTATATAAGTAGTTTTGGTTAATGACTAACAGATACAAGTTAATAAACGAAGAGAAAGGGTATATGAATAGAAAAGGAAAAAGGTCAATGCACAAACTAGGGTAAAAAGTAGATAGCTTTGTGGACTGAGGGAATGAAGTAAACAAAGAACTAACGCTATGTTTGGTTTTTGAACCGAAGTTTAAAGAGTGGAACAGGAGCTGTCAAACTAGAAGACTCATATTTTTAGTGATGATGCTTCAGAACAAAAGGCTTCATATCAAGAGAGTAAATGTTTACAGGAAATAATTTGACACCAAATCAAGGTTTACAGGCACACAAATTTACACTCTCATACAATCATACTTAAGTACTGACTCGTTTCCCACTGCTTGGGTTTGACTTGGTGCAGAGAATTTTGCGTCCCTTGGCACGTCTACGCTGTAACACAGCTCTTCCACTAGTAGTCCTCATTCGCAACCGAAAACCATGTGTCCGAGCTAATGACTTCCTAGATCGGCTTCTCTTGGTTTGGCAAAGAGCTGCCTTCCCAGCCCGCACCACCAACCGACGGCATCTATTGGCACCGGCTCCATGGTTTGATGCCAAATCCAATCCCAATGACAATCCTGCAACCAATAAAAGGTCATTTACATTAAGTACACAAATCAACATTATGTCTAAGACGTAGCAATCTCCGAATTTGAGTATAGATTTCTGAACCATTTTTTGTGCAATAGAAGAAGCAACTCAATGTGCCACATTATAGACTAGATTTGGTAGCTGCTTTAACTCCCCCTAAAGTCACACATGAACCTCTTCAAGCATCAAAATACTTGGATACCGACTTAAAGCTTTGAGCAACTTGGGGGTGCCTTAGTTTTGAGTTAAGAAAACCATGGTTACTTATCCTGTGTGAATACGTATATAATTTTCCTCTGAACAGTAAATGGATAATTGGAAATTGAGATCAATTTTTGTTTGGGAAAGTAGATAATCTGTTATAATCTACAGACATGAATACACTAAGTTTTCCACACAGAGAGAAAGTAAGAGGGGCGATGTAGAAGATTTGTCTGATAGAGCCAAGCTTTCTAGCTTGCTGCCTCTAGGCTTGACACCAGGACAGCTGTAGTTACCAACAGAGATTTGTTTGGTAGAAAAGCAATTTGAATAAAGAGTCTCCTACCAGCCAATCCCTTCAAACAAAATTTAAAGTTGAACACTAAGCGATCATATATTTCTTGTTCTATGGAAGGCTTGATTCAAACACGACACTTCATTTTTGGTGAGGTGGGGGGACTTGGGCCTGTTCTCGAGGTGCCTTGATAAGGCCATAGGCCCACAAACCAGGAAGGGTAAAAGTCCAGCACTTTGTAAAGGGGATAGGATTAAGAGGAATGGACGTTGGGAACCCTACCCATACACTCCCTGATGGAATTGTTCCTGGTCAGCAGGTAAATACACTGAGGACCATACTATGGCGTTGTTCCCAAAGGGGGACCTCAATGAAATATGTGATTAAAGCAATTTTTAGCCAAGCAACAAGCAATATCTGTTGATATTTGGCCCGCTGAGCAAATCACAGCAAGCTGCAAGACCCCAACCCAGTTCATTATATTGAACACACAAAATGGGAGTCCCTAAACTAAGTGGAAGCTTATGTAAAATATTGGTGAATTCTTACAGAACATATAGGGGTGAAGGAGAAACCACAAAAGTACTAGTGAAAGCTTATTGTTAGTCCAATTTAAGAAAATTCATACCCCCCCCCAAACCCTCCCCCTCGACAAATTACCCATTTCCTTTTTTTCATGGTCTCCAAGATACACCTTTGACCATCCTTTAATTACAAATTAATAAATTTTTTAAAGAAGTTGATATCTTGAGAGTGTGTGAGGTGAACCTCATAGTGGTGAATCTCACATGATCCCACACAACTATAATTTTTTTCTTATAATTGGTGAGAATATACGTTCAAAGTCTGCAAAACTCAACTTCAGAGAAAGCAAATGAGCAATCCATTGGCGGACAGAGGAAGTAACATAGTTTTATACCATACTTAAGAGATAATCTCCCACGTAATCCTTAGATGTCGTAAAACCTAAATCAACTTGGTAATAGTGAAAGAAAACAAGAATCTATCCACCTCTTTCGCTAAATATCACTCCATTATTTCTGCAAACAACCATGTAAGCTAATGAGTGAAGTATATACGAGTGGTTAATACTCCTAAACCACAAGATTGCTATTCACATTCTAATTTGCAACCCAAAATACTTGGACTCAAGTCTCACAAACAAAATGATACCCACTCGAACATTTCAAATTCACCCAAGAAGAAAACCTTGTTCCATCCTCCAACCTCCAATCAACCCTAAGCACCCTTGTTCCTTAAATCGACATCGAAATTCTTGCTCCCATCAACTAATATATGCAAGGAAAGCCAAAAAAAATCTATCTTATAATCAACAAACAATTCAAATGCAATGCCACAATTGCATTTAACAACATAGAATTGGTAAACCACATAGAATCCTCAATCATCTAGTGCATTGCAATAATCTTGAAAATTCCAAGTACCCAAAGAATCCTAATAAAATCAAATTTGCATTACATTGAACAAACTTCTTCTACCACATAGAAGATTTTAGGCCACAGAAATCAACAATCACTGCATATTACAACATCAACAACAATAACAACAAATCCTTTGTCCCAAAAAAATGATGTGGGGTCGACTAACATGAATCGTCATAAGAAATCGTTTCCGTGACCAAAAACACATAATCCCTTATCAAAACATTAACAAAAAAATTTAAAAAGTACCCAACATGTTAATGTAAATTAACCTGAGAAAGAGGTGGATGAGAGAGAATATGAAGGAGCCAAAAAAGAGCAATGAAGAGACCCAGAACGAGTTAAAGCGCCATTAAAGGTGACACTTTTAGTGGGTTTTCCTGAAATTGAAGAAGTACGGTTAAGTCTGGCTCCTCCTACTCCAGTTGAGAGCCATGACACCATTGAAAGCGTCGCCATTTTTATCTTTCTTTCACCTGCAAATTTAATTCAATTCTCTCTCTTACTTATCTTCTTGAGAAAGAGAGGAGAGAGCAACCTTATAGAGATTATTGTTGCTGGGCCTTGAATTTGATCATCATTTATAAGCTTGTGAGTTAAATCTGTGGTTTGGATTTCTATAAGTTGTGGGCTGTTGATTGTATTATTTCAGGGAAGTTTGCCCAACTTTGGGAAAGGATGTTAGTAGCCACTACTAGGTGGAGTGGATTATTTACCCAACCTGAATCCGACCCAAAATCGCCTCGAAAAAATTGGATCTTAATCTGAACTGTTTTTTTATTTGAACGACCCGAAAGTCATTACATGTATACAAATATATCAAAAGGTGTTCTTAACAAAAGAACGGTCTTACGACACTTCTTGATGTATGTCTTGCCTAGCACTCTTACCATATGATCTCATTTAAAAATATTAACAATGTGTAGCTACTAGGAACCGAACACATGACCTTTGAAATGAAATTACCAATCCACTACAGTTGCAATGTTTAATGTTTCAAAGTAAAACATAATAAAGTCTTATAATTATATATAACTATAAAGACATACATAAACTTTTTGATCTCTAACACTTTTATCAAGGTAATAACAATCTCTTGCCCCGATTCCATTGACATAGTTATTTTTACACCCAATTCCTTAGAGTTTTTTTTAACAACTTATCATGCCATAACGTCCATTTTCCAATTTCTCACTAGGCAGAAAATTATGAAAAGCTAATAAAATCAATTATGAAATTTATGAATAACAATAATATATTGATAATTATAACTGAACCGGAGCATTGCCCGAGCCAGAATACTAGTTTATAACAATAAAGTGTGATTATAGGCAATTAGTATCTATAGCTACTATACTATAGTATAGTTGGTTTGAGCATTATTGGAGTTAAATCATTTTTACACTCAGAATTGGCTATGAATGACTATATAATTATCAAGAAATTTCATGTGTGAAGTATTTTGCATAATTTTGTGTATATATTGCACTTCAGAAAAATATAAAAGTACGTATTATTTTTCCTTAAGTCGCTCAGCTCAAATACGAAGGCTCTAGATAATGAACGAGTACTTATCGACCCGATATGAAGATAAACGAAATCCCACCCGACTCAGTCTACCTGTTTCATAGGTCTATATCAAGAGCCCCATACACGCAATTTCATGTTGTTATTTTGTTTTTTTAGATTGGTAAGATGAATAACTTGGGCCTCTCTTGTACAGGGGCATGACCCGATGCCTACACACAAGGAAGAGGAATGGTAAGGGGAATTCTCCTCTAAGTGCCCCTCATTTGGTGGCATTCGAAACCCTGATCACTTTGAGATCATGAGGTGAAATCCCCAATGAGTGAGCCAAGCTAAGCTTGGTGTGTGTGCAATTTTATGTTGTTATGGTGAGTATATGAGTAAGTATTGTCTCATACACTGTATTAGGCACCCTTATTTAATACTTCTATGCAGGGTATTGGATAAAATCACATGCAGATCTTCTATAAAGGCTAACTGGGGACTGGCCCCTGATTGTAGATGTAACGCCCCGACTTTCATACATCCTTATTAAGTTAATTAATCAGGATTAGCAGCGGAAGATCTAGCTTAGTCGGCGCGTTACCGCCGTACTTTCCACTAGGGGAAAATACAAGGCGATATTTAACATTAACTTACATGGACATTACTTTGATTTGTCACTCTTTAAAGAAACACTATAATAATAGACTAATATTTTCTGGAAATTTCGGTAGAGTTTACTTTTGTAAATTGGACAACCCAAGATGGGAAAATGTTTAAGAAACACCGTTACAAATAAAATATTTCCAAATCAGTAACTCAACGCTTTCGCGAGAGCAAAGAACTAAATAGAATCATGAGCACTATTGCTCATCCAAAACTAGATATAAAACTTAAACCATTAACTATTGTCTAATACAAAGTGGAACGTCCTCGCCTCAAAAGAAACGTAACACAATCATAGCTGAACTCTTAGCAAGTAAGTGCTTCTACCTTGGAAAAGATGCTCCCGAACTTCGACCTGGGGCTATTGTAACACCTTGCCACCCACCAAGTGACGAGGCCACGGTAGTGACAAAACAAAACATTGACATACACATCGAGCACAATGCTGAGTACTAACCCATAAAACATTCTTAACACATGCTTTGGTGTCTACGACTCTCACGTATCAACATGTTCACGTCGTTCATAACCATATCACAACAACATAGCAACATTCACATTATTCATCATTACTCATCATGTTTCATGACTTTTAAGTGATGTAAGAAATCCTAACATAGTCGTAACATCATCATAGTTCTTTCATATCAAAGCAGAAGACATACTTTCATATCATTAGAAATTCATAAAGCTTATAGTTTGAGTCATCCGGTTTTGTCATAGGTCATAATCATCTTTCATTCACGTCACTAGTAATGATCGTACTTTCTTAATAACATAGTTATTTCATAGCATTCATTTATAAACATCACTAATCATCATATTCGTAAAACATTCCAGATCTCCTAATCCAAACATAATGTGTGAAATTATAAAACATATTCGCAACCATAATCATACATTCGTAACATCAAAGTCATCATACTTCATATCATTAAATCATTTAATAACATCATCTACATAGCCAATATTTTGTATCATAAGTTTCATCATAACTTTCCATCTTACTTAAGTCATATTAGTAACTTGATTAACATCCGAGCTTTGTATAATAAGAAAGAGCATGCATTTACTAAGGGAAGAACAACATAAATTACTTCATAACATATCATATCTGTTCATATCATATCATAAGCTTTATCATTATCTTTTCATTTACTTAATCATTTTGGTAACTTGGCAAGTATATCAGAAGGGACGTCTCCCCATAACTTACAGAAAGGCGGCCACAACATAGGTGACACTTTTGTTGCCCACATTTTTAACAGAAAGGCGGCCACATCATAGGTGACACTTTCGGTGCCCAGATTACTTTTAACAGAAAGGCGGCCACATCATATGTGACACTTTCGGTGCCCAAATTACTTTTAACAGAAAGGCGGCCACATCATAGGTGACACTTTCGGTGCCCAGATTATGAACCAGAGACGTCTCCCCCGAACATATAGAAAGGCGGCCACAACATAGGTGACACTTTCGTTGCCCACATTTTATCAGAAAGGCGGCCACATCATAGGTGACACTTTCGGTGCCCAGATTATTTTTAACAGAAAGGCGGCCACATTAGGGATGGAAATGGATGATGGATCATCCATCATTCGCTTAACCCGGTTTTATTAAGCGGGTGAAAACCCGAAATAAATGGATGAAAAGCTGGTGGCGGGTGAAGCGAGTGGTGGATGCGGGTCGGATTTTTTTCATCCGTCACCCGATCCATCACCCGCTTAACACCCACCCATCATCCATATTATCAATTACACATGTTTATTTACTTACTTTATAAAAATTTTAGTTGAAAATTTTAATAAATATGTATCTTATGGCATATTTTTTTTGTAAAAATTGTTTTATATCTCCTCACCCGCTAACCACCCGACCCACCCGTTTACCCGATGGATGACGGATGGATGGATGCGGGTGATGGTTTATGCGGGTGATGGATGGATGCGGGTGGAGCAGATGGATGCGGGTGGCAGATGCGGGTGAAGCTCCACCCGCCCCGAACCCGATCCATTTCCATCCCTAGGCCACATCATATGTGACACTTTCGGTGCCCAAATTACTTTTAACAGAAAGGCAGCCACATCATAGGTGACACTTTCGGTGCCCAGATTATGAACCAGAGACGTCTCCCCAGAACATACAGAAAGGCGGCCACAACATAGGTGACACTTTCGTTGCCCACATTTTATCAGAAAGGCGGCCACAACATATATAGGTGACACTTTCGGTGCCCAAATACTGCCAATAACCATCTTAGCTTTATCATGTTTCGTTGTTTTTATGCACCACAATTACATTACATAACCGTAATCGTAATCATGATACGTAACGTAACCATAATTACATTATATCCGTAATCGAAATCATGAAAAGTAATCATACGCATATACTTTTGCATAATCAGATATTATAATTATATCTCATAACTTTAGGTACTTTCTAGCATACATAGCAGAAATGTCATCATAGTCTTCTCATAGTTTCGATCATTTACAGAACATAGCATAAGACTCTTTTGATAACATCTAGGTTTCACTAGTAGAATAATTGCTTATTGCTGCGGTGGTATTGCTGCGGTTTTACCCATACGCAGCAATATATCACGTAAAAAGAAAATGTAAAATATAAAATAAAGATATTGCTGCGGTTTCGGCCAAAAACCGCAGCAATATGGTTTCAACGGAAAATTTTTGGAAAAAATTTGACTTTTTGACCAGACATATTGATGCGGTTTTTGGCCGAAACCGTAGCAATATATTAAAATATTATTAAAAAATAATATTTTTATTTATTGCTGCGGTTCTTGTCAGGAACCGCAGCAATAGACTTTTCAAATTACTAATAAAGGCGCCGAACTAGCTAGGGTTTCCTTCTCTCATTTAGGCGCCCAATCTCTTTCCTCTCACTCATTCACTCTCACTCATTAATTGAAATTTTCTCTCTCCTCTCTCTCTTCTCTATTTCTCTCTCATGGAAATTGAAGCTTTTGCAATGGAGACTAAACGAGTCACCGAGTTTCCTATGACTCACCGACCCAGAAAACGACTGCATTTAGGCTGAGATGTTACTCCTGAGAATACTAAGGTATCCGATCTTTTTTATCTTTGGTTTTTGTTTTTTCGTACTTTTTTTTGCTAGATCTGGTTTTAATTTTTTGCAAAATCAATTATTTTCATCCGATTTCATGTGATTTCACGTGTTATATAGTCTTGTTTTTGGTTGTTTTGGTTTCAGATCTCATGAAACACGAAAACTCCGTCGACCGTTCGAAGCTCGTCGCTCGACTCCTCGTTCGTCGGCCGTTCGAAGTTCGTCGCTCGATTCTCCCAAACCGGATTTTCGTATTTCCTTCGTCGACCGTTCGGATTTTCGTATTTCGTATTTTCGGATTTTCGTTTGAATGTCAAATTAAAAAATCAGATAATGGACGGTGATGATTTTGATGACGTTGATGTTGAGCAGTGATGATGGAAGAAATCCCAGCGAAGAAGACGAGAGGATGAAGTATTTGGTGGTTTTAGTTTTACCTTTTTCATTTTGTTTTCCTTTTTCCTTTTTTCTCTTTTCTTTCTTTTTCTTTCCTTCCCTTTCTTTTGTCCTTTTTGTTATTTATTTTCCCTTTTTCTTTCTCTTTTTTTAAATTTCTTCTTCCTTCTCCCCTTTTTACTATTTCCTTTTTGTTTTCTTTCGGATCTGGCGAATGGCTCAAGAAATTTACGCCTCAAGAAATGAAAAAAAAAACTGTACTGCGTCTATTGCTGCATATTATAACTGTGGATTGTTGTAGCTATGTAACATATTATAATTGTACTATAACTACAAAAAATTTACGCCTCAAGAAATGAAAAAAAAAATTTTTTTTTACCTGCACTGCGTCTATTGCTGCGGCTTTGGGAAGAAACCGCAGCAATAGACCTGTATTTTTAATATTAAAAAATACGCATTCTTTGCGGGTTTTACCGGGAACCGCAAAGAATATCTTCGACCTATTTGCTGCGGTCAAAAACCGCAGCAATAGGTTAATTACCTATTGCTGCGCCCTTTATTGCTGCGCGGCCAAAACCGCCGCAATAGGCTACTTAATGACCGCAACAATAAGCATTTATTCTACTAGTGTTTCACATATGTCATTTCTTAGTATATGATTCACATTTGCCATTCATAATACACATAAGTCACTTATACGTACTTTCATATCATTTCAAGAAAACATAAGACATACTTGTTCGGTAACGATAAGTCATTCAACGTCTATATCATTAAGCTACTTTAAACTCAATGAAAGACTAATCTGAATAATCATAAATCTCTTGTTAGAGGTTATCTAACGAAAGTTAACTTTAAATTGGTAAGCCAAATTCATTGAACGTACATTAATTTAAGGTTCATTTATGACCTTTGTGTTATATCCTTATTAGTTGATTCTAGGTTACCACCACTCACAAGTCACAACAACCTACCTTCATTGGACACCTTCATACTTAAGCACAACATTCTGATTACCTTCTTGTCTGAAAAATCACTTTAACATAATTATAAGACTTCTTTAACAAGGTCACTACTTACACCCTATCATTTGGTTAGCCCATGTGTGAGAATACTTTAATTAGAAACTTATAATAATTCGCTCTTAAGAGTCCAACCAGATCGTTATATAAACTAGAACAATTCCACATCACATACTAACTATTCCATTTCTTAAGTTCACAACCAACTCCAACTTCTTGAACAATAATGACAGGGTGATTTAGTCGTACTTAATTCTCTCACAAGACTACATATACAACCCTCATGAATTAAACACAATTACTTTCACCAGATTACTGACATCCTTCAATTAAAATTAATTAAATGAAATCTCTCAAGTTAATTCTAATAAGCAAGCATTTCCTCTTTTTTCTCTCTCTTAAATATCTCCAATTTTTGTGTCCTCCTCAGTCCTCACTCCTCACTATATGTGTGCTTTCCAAACCTAGCTCATCCTCCACGATATTCCATCTAAGTCTCAAGTTCGGCGTCTAATGCGGTGGTTGTTCTCCTGGCGGAGGTGCGGCAGCTCACTTCAAATTTATCTTTTTTATTTTTAAATTCTTATCCGTGTTTTTGTTCCGTTTGTTTGGGTTTTTCTATAATTTCTCATGTGGGTTGGTTTGATTTGTCTTGAAAAACCAAGATAAGTGACGAATGTTTCCGAATTTTGGGGTTTATCTTCAAACGAATTGATATATCTGTGGGGTTAAAGATAATTAAATAATTTTGTTGCCCTTTCATACGAAATTGTCTGAATTCCCTCAAAAGTCTAATTTTTTATAATTTAAAATGAATTTTGATTCATCTCTGAAAATTGAACTTTAATTAAGCCGAGAAATAAGAAAACTTTTTACTCAATAAAATTGAATTATGTGAAAAGAAGATTATAGATTGTTCTGTATGTCAATTCCGTTTCTTTGTGTTTCTTTTTTTGGTTTTTTCCTTATTGTTCAAACAAACAAATTGCAATTCACTATTAGTAAGAAAAACCTTTTTCCGTTTCCTAATTCAACTTGCAATTGCTCTGCTTGCTATGCTTGATATATAGTTGATTGTCAATGGCACTTAACTTCTCTTTGTGTCTAAAAATAAAATCACAAAAAAAAAAATGAATGTTAGACTTTAAAATTGTAAAAGGATTATGAAGAAATTAAATTTTTTTGTGCTTTGTAATAACCTGATCTGAATTGACGCTTGTTTTTTGGTTGGATTCTAAAAGGGGAGAAGAGGACTCTGTTTTGAAGCAGAGCCACTGTTGTGGATTGAAGTGTAGTTTTTTTGCCAACTGCCGTGCAATTTTGTTAAGGGATCCGTTCCCCCCATTTTTTTTTTCTTATTTTACTTTTCTCATTTAAATTTGAATTGTGGTAGAATCTGTTAATTTATTTTGTTTTGGGGTAATTTGGGCAATTCAGGTGGACACGAAAGTCCTCAGGAGTTGCCTTATATAATAGAGATATGAGAGTACGGTCTATGCAAACATCCTGCACTAATAACTAGGGATGTCAGTGGGTAATGGACCCTACCCGGATCCGTGGATCCAGATCCGTTTTTAGCGGATCTGGATCCTCAAATTCTGGACCCTGCGGATCCGGGTAGGATATGGATCCTAGTTTTTGAAAACGGATCTGGACCGGGTCCTAAATTATTACCCAGATCCGGATCCATTACCCGTTTTTGAAAGTTATTTTAAATTATATAATTAAAAGGGTAAAAATTAATGTTAAACTCTTAATGTTATTTATGCTTGGATTTGTTATATTAAGGTTGAATGCTTGCTTACTTCAACATCGACAAATGAAGATGTTAAATGGTGTTGTTTTGTTCTTTAAAATCTCTAATTATTGTGAAAATTAGGGTCGTTTGAAGAAAACAGGTTAGGATCCGTTTAGGACCCGGATCCGTAGGATTCATTGGATCTGGATCTGGATCCTCAATTTTATTACCCAGCGGATCCGGGTAAGATCTGGATCCTTGCCTAAAAAACGGATATGGATCTGGATCCTAGAGGACCCTGTCCAGATCCTACCCATTGCCATCTCTACTAATAACCATAATGTACTGATATATATGACCAAATTTTGCTTACATGATGCTTACAATCAAATCTAAATTACGGCCATAAAGTTCACATCAAAATTCACCCATTAATAAGAAGAAATCTTCAAATCATCTATCCTTTATCAATTGTAATCACCAACTAGAATTCAGATTTTCATCCATTTCTTTGCAACCTATATGAATTGCAACTCAATCAACATCACACAAATTCTATAAACCGAATCCATACTCAATAATTCATTTGATAACCATATTTTGAATATAAATCAGAGTAATCTAGTTGACAGAAGGATTGGAAAAAAGTGGTAGTACTAGAAAACTAGGGAGGGAGGGATGCGTCAAAGCATCGCCGGTGACAACCGGCGACAACCACCTCAGATGGCGCAAAACAGCAGCAGCAGCCACGGAAGAAGGGGACAGCAACGGGAAGACGGAGAGGAGAACAGGGCAGCAGCACCAATCAGCAGCAGCGAAATAACAACTACCGCAGCAACGAACAAAGAAGGAGGCGGCGCAGCTCCGACGAGCTGATGTAACGCCGGTGAGGCGGCGGGCACAAGGAAGAGGGAGTTGAGTGCTGAACCAAATCTCTTCATTCCTCTTTCTTTCTTACTACCTCCGTCCCAGAATAGTCTGAACACTTTCCTTTTACGTTTGTCCCAAATTAGTTTGAACACTTCCATTCTTGGCATGGTCCCACCATTAATATATTATTTCTTTCACAGATCTTTGGCCCACACTCTACCTTTTATCTATAAAAAGTTACCCAACTTTCTCTCTCCTCTAATTAAAAATACCCCACCAACTCCTATCACATCTACTTTTTAAATAAAATAACATTTGATAACCACACTACAACTTATCACCTTAAACTACGTGTCCCAACAAATGTTCAAATCTTTCTGGGACGGAGGGAGTATTTTCTTTTAGTGATTAAAAGTCAAACTTTGACTCATTAACAAGGGTTGGGTTTTACTAGATTTGGGCTTCAAACATCAATATTGGACTTTAACTAGAAATCTTTACCTCAAAAATCATATATGAAAAATAAATAGGGTTTTCTTATTAAATCCATAAACTATATTGTAAAATCGTTTATCATAATAAATGTATCATTTTTCTTTTGTAATACTAAAGTAAAAAAATTTATTTCTAGAAAATATGCTTAACAATGATTATTTCGGAAAAGTTAAAGACATAGTTAAGCTAATAAACATGATTAGCAGCTAATAAAACGATATTAAAGTTTGGGGTATTACATTAGAAGCCAAAATAAAAGTAGATTGCCACACACAGCACAAACATCCTAGTGTTTCTACTCTTCTTGGTTGACCCTCTCTTCTTTCTCTTGTTTCTTTTCTGATCGTTAGCTTGAGATGCAAAACAAACTACTTAGCTTGAGTAACGTTTGACACAAAACAAAGAAAATATTGGGATTGTTGGACAATCGGCTGGTTTAATTGGCTTTGTTTGACTGGATGGAAACATTGACTGTATGTATTGGCTTTTTAAGTTGGCTGGTTAAGTCAACTGTTTGCAAAAGTATTTGGTAAAATTAGTTGTGGCTGTTTGTAACACCCCCGCCAACCCGAACCCTTTTTCATTTAATAAAACTCGAGATGGGGGAAAATCCACGAGGGTTCGACTCAACGGGCGTGCTACCGCCACATTTATCTCCTTGGAAATAAATGCAAGGCTAGATTAAAGCATACTAAATTCAAATAAATTAATCCTTACAACCAAGTATATTGTTCATTAAATATCACTAATTACTTAAGTGTTCCAGAGTTCCAGCGGAAGCTAAATCATAAGCTAAGTGGATGACAACTCTTATTGATCTCCCTTTGTTCCCCCGTCGATCACCCACCTGCACAAATACATTGAAAAGAAACAAGAGAGAGAAGCTCCCAAAAATCAGAAAAACTGAGTAATTCCAACTCCATCCCGTAAAATACTTAAGTTGAAAATAATTTGTAAAATAGTACTCTGGTTAATAGGGTTGAAAAGCATAGTACACATACACGTATATATACAATGAATAATCGCATAATTAATTCAATTAATCCAATTATTTAAGGAGAGGAAAGAGAACGCCAGTAAGTCGAGGTCAATCCCCTGTAACTACTTACTTCAACATTGTAGGCCGGGGTCAATCCCCTGTAACCACCTACGGATAACATAATGGCCATAATAACAGAGTCCCTAGTGTGCACACCCCTTCTACTTGGATCACAACAAGATAAAAGGAAGACAGTAACAGAATAATCAGCATAGTAACCAGAGAACCTGTAGGGGCCGCTAAACCTCTCATACAGGGCAACCTGTTCATCATTTTCCTCCGATATTTCGCTTTACGTGATTAACATCTTTTAATTCAAGTCATCACATAAATCACGTACACTATTACGTCATCGTTGTTCAATCCAGTGTGAATATATTTCATCCGTCATAATCCCAATCCATTCATAGCGGTTTCAATAACTCATTTCACAACCGTCACTTGAGTTCATTTATCACTTCAGATTCATAATCATTTCATTATCACAAGTTCTTACTAATTCCAACTTTTATAAAATTTCAATAATAATAATAATAACGGTAATAATAATAATAATAATAATAATAATAATAATAATAATAATAATAATAATAATAATATTAATAATAATAATAACCATAACATTACTAAATGACATTAAGCGGTTTTAATAACGTTATAATAAACATATTTGTCATATCGTATATCGTCCATAGTCATGATTCATAACCGAAATCGATAGTCGTCGTCCATTTTGTCATTCGTATTCATAATCCGCATTAAGTCGATAATCCATAATTATAGTCCATACTTATATATTTTATAAGCACATACTAATCACATAATTAATTCGTTTTACACTAACGGGATCTATGTTTAGATGGACATCGGGGATTACCTCGTGACGCGTGCCCAAAAATTAAGTTCACGAACGGATTAACACTCTTGATATTCCTCGTCTACGCAATCGGAATCTACATTAGACGTTAACGAGATCTAAGTTAGTTACCTAAATAACCCCTTTATATATATATATATATATATATATATATATATATATATATATATATATATATATATATATATATATATATATATAAAATAAACAATTTAAATAATTCAAATAACTTAAAGAATTCTTAATGATTTTAAGAGAGTTTATAAATCAAAGTTTATGGTTTCAAATTATTTATGAAATCATTTTAAGTACTTAGAGATGATTTCAACTTAAGTTTTCTTAACCAAACAAGTTGTTTTTAAAGTCATAAAGATTAAGTTATTATAATTATAAGATACTATTCTAAACTAATTAATCAAAACTAGACTTTGTTTTGTTTTAAAAAGTCAAAGTCATTTAAAAAGGGGAAAAGGGGGGGGGGAAGGAAATGGGGTAACTGATTCCAAGAATCAGTTCAATAAAACTGAAAAAAAAAGGAACGAAGAAGGGAGGAAGATAGGGGAGGAACGACTCAGGGGAGAAAAGAAGAGGAAGGTGGCGCAGGTGGTTTCGGGCGGTGGACTGCTCAGGCGGGTGGGTGGTTTTCGGTGGTGGCTGGGCGCGGGCTGCAGCCAAGGAGAAGCAGAGGGTGACGCGAAGGGGCGGAGGGTGCGGTTTGGCTGCGCAGGAGCTGGCGGTGGTGCGGTTTGGGTTCGATTGGTTCAGGTGGTTCGACGTGGTGGTTCAGTGTGGCAGAGGATGGTGTTAATGGTGGATTCAATTTTTATTTTTAATTTCCACAACAAAATCAGAAATTAAGAGAGAAAGGGGGAAGATTGAAGCAACCTTTCAAGTTTATTTGCTTGAGCAATTTGGTTGAATGTGTTAGAATATATCATGGATATATTCTAGGCATTAAATCATTTTGTATATAATCTCTTATTATTGTATATTTCCCTTATTAGTTGTTAATATTATGTTTCCTTAGTTGTAGCTAATCAGTGGCTGATTTGTAGCCTAACATCACTCTTGTAATTAGCATATATTGTTTGCAACGTTGGAATGGAAAACTCATGGGATTGATTTCCTTCACTTTTAAAAAAAAAATGATTACTCCGGCCCATCTTCCCCTCCTGACAGTCCACCATTCATGCGACCCACACCCTTGCCCAATCCTAACACCTCTACTGGGCCTCCCAATTCATTATCTACTCGCATGAATACTCGTGCATCTCATGGCATTTTTAAACCCAACCCCAAATACTCCTCCAATTATCACACTACCACCACTACATATATTTCTCCTGTTCCAAAAAATCCTGTTAGTGCGCTTAGTGACCATAATTGGAAAAGTGCAATGTTGGATGAATTTAATGCTTTAATTGATAATAAGACTTGGGAATTAGTGCCAAGGCCGCCTAATGTGAATGTAATTCGGTCTATGTGGATTTTTCGTCATAAACATAAGTCTGATGGTTCTTTTGAGCGCTATAAGGCTCGTCTTGTAGGTGATGGAAATACTCAGCAGCAGGGTGTTGATTGTGATGAGAAATTTAGCCCCGTGGTTAAATCTCCCACCATTCGAGCCGTTCTCAGCATTGCTCTCTCTAAATCTTGGCCCATTCATCAAATGGATGTCAAGAATGCTTTTTTACATGGTCATCTCAATGAAACAGTTTATATGCATCAACCCATGGGTTTTCATAACAAAAATTATCCCAATCATGTTTGTTTGTTGAAGAAATCTTTGTACGGGTTAAAGCAGGCTCCACGGGCTTGGTACCAAAGATTTGCTGATTTTGTTGCTACCATTGGGTTCTCTCACAGTAAGTCAGATCATTCCTTGTTTATCTACAAAAATGGTTCTGACATTGCTTATATTCTGTTATATGTGGATGACATCATACTTACAGCTTCTTCTGATCGCCTTCGGAAGAATATTATGAAGCTCCTGACCTTTGAATTTGCTATGAAAGATCTTGGGCCTCTGAGTTTTTTCTTGGGTATTTCTGTTACTCGGCATACCCATAGTCTCTTTTTATCTCAGACACAATATGCTGCAAAAATTATTGAACGTGCCGGCATGTCTAATTGCAGTCCCTGTCCTACTCCTATTGATACTAAGCCCAAACTTAGTGCTACTGCTGATACTCTTTATGATGATCCGACCAAATATCGCAGTCTTGCAGGTGCTCTTCAGTATCTTACATTCACTCGGCCTGATATTTCCTATGCCGTGCAGCAGATTTGTCTTCATATGCATGCTCCGACTAATGAGCATATGAGTGCTCTAAAGCGTATCATTTGCTATCTTCAGGGTACTCTTTCCTTTGGTCTTCACTTATACAAGTCCAACATTACTCGTCTTATCTCATATACAGATGCAGATTGGGGTGGGTGTCCTGACACTCGTCGTTCCACCTCTGGTTATTGTGTTTTCCTCAGCGATAATTTGATTTCTTGGTCTTCAAAACGGCAACCCACTCTCTCCCGTAGTAGTGCAGAGGCCGAGTACAGGGGCGTTGCCAATGTTGTCTCTGATACATGTTGGCTGAGAAATTTACTTCTAAAGTTGCATTGTCCTCTTCCAAAGGCTACTCTAGTTTACTGTGACAATGTGAGTGCCATATACTTATCCGGCAATCCAGTTCAACATCAACGCACTAAACACATTGAGATGGATATTCACTTCGTTCGTGAGAAGGTGGCACGTGGCGAAGTTCGTGTGCTTCATGTACCGTCCCGTTACCAACTTGCTGATATTTTCACAAAAGGGCTTCCACGCGTTTTATTTAATGATTTCAGGGACAGTCTAAGCATACGTGAACCTCCCCGCCGGCTCAGGGGTGTGTTAGAATATATCATGGATATATTCTAGGCATTAAATCATTTTGTATATAATCTCTTATTATTGTATATTTCCCTTATTAGTTGTTAATATTATGTTTCCTTAGTTGTAGCTAATTAGTGGCTGATTTGTAGCCTAACATCACTCTTGTAATTAGCATATATTGTTTGCAACGTTGGAATGGAAAACTCATGGGATTGATTTCCTTCAGAATGTGTTTGGGTTGCTATTTATAGAGCAACTTTTCAGAATTTTTAGAGCTTAGTCAACCTCCATTAATGGAGGAAGTATGGTGTGAGATTTTGTTTTCTGATTTTGGGGGATTTTTGGGCAGAAGAGTTGAAGTTATGGTTGAATTTGTGTTTGATTTTCAAAGTTCTCTGACAAGAACTGTTGAATTTGTGGAAAAAAATTTCCTTTGGCTTGATGATTTTCATACGTGAGGAGGGAGATGGTGATCTGATGATCACGTTTGTTTTTTTGTTTTGTTTTGTTTTCCTTTTTCTTTTTGGCTAAAAGGCATATGGGTTATGGACTTGGTATTTGGGTTTGGATTGCTAAGAATGGATGGACACATGTACAAAGATACCCACAATAAAAAATAAAGAGTTTTATTAATTAGAAATAATGAAATGAATAATAAAACAAGTAAATGATTTATTTTAAACTTGTTAAATAAATCAAAACTAAATAAAATCATTATTTTAATAAACATAGTTATCAAATAAAATCGCATTATCATAAAATAAATTTTAAGTGGAAATAATATTAAACCTTAATAAATAATAAAATAATCTTTGAAAATCGGGGTATTACACTGTTGGCCGTTTATTAGAGAGTTTGTGGGCCAACAAGTCAAAAGCCAATCCACAAAGCTGCTCCAAAAAGCTTTTTTATTTTGGCTTAGAAGCCAACCAAAAAACAATAACCAAACACTTTTTTGGCCATTTGACCAAATCGAAAAGCCAAAAGCCGATGAAAAAGCCATTTTTCCGAACATGGCCATTGACTATTAATACCCTTAATTTATGGAAGAGGGTTTATTGAGAGATTAGGCATTGGGATTATACATGCATGCATTATAACTTGATTCACTTAGAGGAGGATTTCCCTTACCATTCCCCCGTCCTTCCAAATGCTTTGGCCTCTGGGTATGGTCTTGTGCGAGGGCTGTCCACAGGTTATTCTTCTTACCAATTTTTAAATATATATAGTAAATATTGTGTATGCACATGCAAGTTGCAACTCTATTGTCACTTTACAGGAATATATTGTGTTCACTTCCAATGTACATGCAATTGATAATTGCCCTCTTTTGAACCCACCTAAGCCCTAAGGCTGCTGAAAAATCCAAAGCAAATATGTCTAGCTGAGTTCATTGCAAGAGCTAATATATAGGCAAGGCAACGTACACTTGATAGCATGGCTCAGGATAACTTCTGCAGGGTAGAATTCAAAAAGCTAATTACCATGCAATATTTTAATTTAGGATTACATTTTAATAAATTACTATTACATTGTTCTCACATTATCATGTAGCTATTATTTCAGGTGGCTTCATGTGATGCCTTTTTCCTTTATTTTGATGAGCTCTTTTCAACTAAACGAACATGAAACCCATCTGGAAATTGTATGCCTGGACTTCGAAGGATGTTCCCTCCTTCAATTGCCTGCCACCTGAGAATTTATTTGTAGACAAGTAGAGGTCATCAAATTCTCATCATTCACATACAAATGCATAATTGTGGGTCAAAGTGTAGTCAATATATAGTATATATAGGAAAAAGGTAGTCATGTGGGATATTATTAGATTCATCTCAATGTATAATATTTAAATATCGTTTTTTTTATTAATACATAATTAACAATATTAATGGTCAAAGTAGTGTATTAGACGAAGACCGTAAAATTGTAAGTATTGTTGCATGAATTATGAAGGACAAAGTATATTTTTGTTTATTACCTATACTTGGTAACTAAGTTGTGTAGAAATACGGACATTTGCACCTTGCTGAAATCTGCACCGATACATAATCTCATACCTCCCCCGAAAGCCATGAAATGTTTTGATGCCCCACTTATTTCTCCTTCCTATAAGCCAAATATATTGCTGCTTTACATTTTGTTTTCTCTATTATATGGAAGAATGTAATTAAAGAACGAATTGTACATGTACGTAAATACTAAATAGCCTACTTACCTCCCATCTCCATGGATTGAAATCAAAGGGATTTTCATATATGTCTGCGTTTAAATGTACTGCTGGAGGACAAACCATGACACCCCAACCCTTTGGGATGATAAAACCTACATTTAGGGTCAAATATAGGATTTAAAAATAGAATATGCACATATCAATTGCAATGCAACTAGCTTTCAAATATGTGCAAAGGACAATCTAATTTTTTAAAAGAGTATGTATGTGGCATTAATTCTAAAAAAAAAAATTAAAATATTTTATGTAGACATGTAGGGTAAAATGAGGGGGATAAAAATGATTTTTTATTAAGCAAGAGTAAGAGAAGAAAAAATGTTTACAACTTATATCCTTTCTCCTTGCACAAATTTTAAGAAAGACCCCTCAAGGAGAAGAAAGTTAACGAATTAAACAAGGCCATGGTCTCAAAAAAGTAAACAATTAGCTAGGCTAAAGCCTCAATCTAAGTCTTATCCTGGGTCTTAACTACTAATTTCCCTAGGTATTTTATACAAAATCCTATCTTTGTAATATTTTTTTTTTGCATATATCCTAAACATAAAGTGCATATTTTTTATGCATATATTATCGTAATCAGTTGCATATATGTTAAGAGAATGTACACCGTTTTTTAAATCAAACTAGATAACTTTTTACCATAAAATATAATTTTAAAAAGGATAAATTTCATAAAACTACCTTTTATAATCAACTTTTTTCAAAAAACTACCTTTTAAAAATTTTCTTTCAAAAAACTACCTTATATAACAAATTTCCTTTCAATATACTACCATTTTACCATTAATGGGGTTTAATCACTAATAATTGAGTTACCCTAAATTGCTTTTCTTTCTTTCCCTCTCGTTTCTTTCCTCTTTTCTCGCTACTAAGCACCGACAAAGAATAACAACGACGATTGTCATTTATCGATTATTATTAAATATAAACGTAAAATGGTAGTATATTGAAATAAATTTGTTACATAAGGTAGTTTTTTGAAAGAAAAATTATAAAAGGTAGTTTTATGAAAAAAGTTGGTTATAAAAGGTAGTTTTTTGAAATTTTGCCTTTTAAAAACAAAAGATGCATATTTAGATCCAAAAATATGCTCATTCGTTCAAAGTTGCATATGGATTCTTCTTAATTCTATATACATTCTCATTAGATATGAATTATCACCCATACATATATAATAATACATAGTAGATTTTAAAACATCATAAATGTATTATGGTAATATACATCCTATTCCTTATCGAATTCATATATTTCTTAAGAAAAGAAACCTTATCAAGTACTCCCTCTATATTTTTTAAATTTTATCCACTTGAATCTTCACGCTATTCACAATTAGAGAAATACTTATAAATACTTCTCAATATATAAGAAATTAATATAATTACGTGGGTACGGTGTTCTTGTTTGATTTGTCTCAGTGAGTATTTTTATTAATACTCAATCGTTATAAATTTACTAATATGCAATGAAATATATTTAAGGTTAAAGAAGTGCATAGGGAGAATTTTTTTGGATAAAATAGTAAGATTGTCAAATGTGTACAGTCTACCAATAATTGAATGTACACTTGTCTCTACCTACACTGATTAATCTATAACAAGAATTGGGGTTGGCTCAAGTGGTGAACTTTCCCATCTCCTTTAACAAAATTTAGGGTTCGATTCCTGCCTCCAAGCAATTTGCTTGGGATTTAGGGGGGAGGGGAGGTTGGTGGTTGTTTGGCTTGTAATGCACCTCTGGATGGGGACCCTGTACGAGGGCAACCCAAAGATTTCTTCTTACCTATTTAATCTATTACAGAGTACAAATGTTTTAAAAAGTACAACTATACTATGTTTTCCGTCATTCTCAAGCACTAATGATCACATTCATCTTTAACTTTATGAAATGCTAATAAGTCGGTTTTTAGTTGCATTTAAGTAGGTCTTAAGTCTCATTTTTCATGTAGTTTTTAGTGCATCTTAGGTCTAATTGCATGATTTGAGCATTCTTTTGAACCATTGTGTTGTTTGGAGATACTTTTGCCTCTTATTTGTGAATTTCACGTTTTATGGGCGGTTGTGACCAAGAGAGGATAAGTTGGCTCATAGATGGTCTAGTTGATGATTCCCGGATGTGAGAAGATGAGTTTAAATGCTTTGGGATTGAAGGAATGATGACATTGAAGAATATTGTCTTCGCGGGACCACGCAAGATTCCGCTCGCCCATGCACTAAGGTGCACGCCCAAGCGGATGGTCGCTTGCCCATGCAGACATGTGAACGAAAAGAACAAAACCTTATGTCTCACGTGCACGCCCAAGCAAGATCTCGCTTGCCCGTGCACCGTAGTGCACGCCCGTGCCACTTTCCGCTTGCCCGTGCAAGCTGTTGCCAGCACAACATCCGCGAACTTCTTTATTTCCGTTTTTAGTTTTTGTAAACGATATTAGGTTTTATTAAACAGACTTTTGAGGAGTTTTTGATTATTAGAAAAGAGAGTATTACTTTTTAGAAAACTTTTTAGAGAAAAACTCCATTATTGCACCTTGATTACTACAAGTTGGCTACTTTGGATTGATTCATTGAAGTAAAGACTAAGTTTTTCTACTTTCCTCTCTTCGTTTATTGTTATGTCTTTTAATTTATTTATCAATTGTTTTGTTATTTCAATTATGAGTGAGTAGTTCTATAATCTAGCTTTAAGTTGAACCCTAGCAACGATTGATGCATGAATTCCCCCATAATCCCAATTTAATGTGATTAGTTATCCTTGCTTGATTGAATTGTGCTTATTTTCATTATCATACTAGGGATAGGTGATTTTGAATTGATTCCTTATGTCTTATTTTCAATGGGAATTGAATCTAGATGGAATTGTTGATTCAATCAAGAGTATGAGTATCTCTATGGGAATAAGTAGATAGGATTACTAGGAATTTGTTGTGATGCCATGATTAATGTCTATTTCTTGCATGATTCCATGGGAATATGTAGGATTGCTTGTTTAGAGTAGCCATAGGTACTCGGGAGAGGTCTTTGATATTTTTAGGGTGCATTACTCCTTTTGGATTATTGATTATGTTAGTTGGGATGGGAACTATTCATGTATTACTCGTGCTAGTGGGGATACTTAATTCTAGATGTCTTTATTAATTGATTTTACCTCGTGTGCTATTGCTAGTTAATTGTTATAGTTTAGTGTTAGTATTAGTTCAACATCTCTTCCACCGTTGTTTGTCACTTGTTTAGTTAAATTGAGTCAAGATATCTAGTGTTTAATACTGTTTGTCTCTGTGGATTCGACCTTGACTTGCCTTACTACATAGTTAGGAGGTTAGTTAGGAATTATCTTTGTTAGGTGCGCGACACGCCTATCAAATGCCTACCAAAACATTTTTATCTATTAACTAAGGGCCCGTTCAGAATTACTGTAAGTTTTCAGTTTTTGGTTTTATAAATATAAAAGTCATATGATATAAGGGGTATAATAAACTTAAAATTAGTCATACTTATACTAAACATGACAATTTTGAAAACTGACAATAGAAAACTGGAAACTACTTTTTCTAGTTTCCATATTTTAGTTTATGGTTTTTTTAAAAAAAAAGAAAACTGGAAACAAAAAACGATGACGAACGAGCCCTTAGTTTTATTTCATTTGTTTTTTGGTTTTCATAAAAAGATTTACATAAATTCTTGGGTGTAATCAGTTACACCATAATTTATAGTGTAAATGACCCACAAACCACCACTTCTTTTGTAAAAAAACTCAAATGACATGAGATCCATGTTATTATTTATATGGTCCCATTCATTCTTGTTAAAGTCTATGTTATTAGGATTTTTTGATGGAAATAATCCCACCTTTAGGCGATCTTCCCAAAACGGTCCCAGCTTTTCAAAATTTGGGAATAATCCAACCTTTAAGATATGTTTGTCCAAAATAGGCTGTTACCTGTTGGTAACCTACAATGGCAAGTTTCATTCCCTAATTACATGATTAATAACAAATTTGATCTATTTTAAAATAAAATTTTTAATTAAACATAAAAATATAATTATAATCATATTAACTAAAAAAAGTTTACAACTGGCTCTCCCACCACCCCACCCCCACCCCCACCCCCACCCCCACCCTACCCCCACCCCACCCCAATTGACCCCTCGACACCCCAACATCTCCTCCCCTAAAACCACCGCTGAGATCACCACACCACCTCACGGACCCTCACACCTCTCTCCCTTACCACCTCCACTCTCTCTCCTCCCTCACGCCCAACCAACCCCCCCCTCGCCAAAACCCCGCCCCAACCCTCGACACAACCCCAACCCGGTCCCACCCTCGCCAAAACCCCACCCAACCCTCGACACAACCCCAACCCAGTCCCACCCTCGCCAAAACCCCAGCCCCACCCTCGCCAAAACCCAAGCCCCGGCGCCACCCTCGTCCAAACCCGAAGCCCGGCCCCACCCTCGCCAAAACCCAAGCCCCGGGCGCCACCTTCGTCCAAACCCGAACCCCCGGCCCCATCGGTTAACCGACCCGGCCTCGGCCTCGTAAAAACCACCCTCGTGGTTCTCGCCCGACCCCCTCCCCTTCCCTTCTTTGTCGATCTTACCGGAGTTGTTGTCGTCGTTCACCGACGCATCTCTCTTTCTTCTTCTCGCCGTCGCTATTGGCTATTCTTCTGCTGCTAGTCCCGCTCCTCTCTCTATCGCCGTCGCTATTGCTTTGCGTATTGCTTGTCGATCTTGCCGGGAGTTGTTGTTGCACCGGTTGTGATGGCGGCTTGTTGCCGGCGAGCAAGGGAAGGGGGAGGGAGTTCGGCGGCAAAGCGGGGACGAAGATTTGGGGGTGCGAGGTTTGTCAACGGAGGAGAGAGAATATGAGGGGGGTGGGCGGAGCGGGGAGTGGACATGGGAGTGGGGAGGCTGCCGCAGAATTTGGGGTGGGGGGTTGATAGAGCTAGGATTATGTTTTTTTATTTTTTTAAATTAAATTGATAATTCCTTTTAGAAAATAAACAAAGGGTCAAGACATATTTTTAACCGGTCAATCAGGTCATTGGTTAACATGGCCCAGTTTGGAAAGATATAGGTCATAGTTGGGATTATTTCCAAAATTTGGAAAGGTGGGTCTGTTTTGGGAAGATCGCCCAAAGGTGGGATTATTCCTATCAAAAAATCCATGTTATTATGCATGTTACACAATAAGTTATGGTGTTACATGTTATACCCAAGAGGCTAAGATGCACTCCAAGATTTATCCGATACAGTCCTGTTGCTTTTAGCTTATATAGAATACTTCCTCTGTTTCTTTTTACTTGCAACAATTTAATTTTCACGATTGTCATCAATGCATAACTTCAACCATTAATATTTTTAATTACCGATAATGGAAAATCATGAAAAAATAGATTTTTAAAAAATATACATTGAAACAATTTTAACAAAATCTCACATTAATATGTTTTTCCTTAACTACAAATTACCAAAGATAAGTTAAGTAAATTTTGTGAATAATATAAAATTCAAACCGTTGCAAGTAAAAAAAAAATGAATGAAGTATATTTTAACCAACATTAGATGAATATATGACTCAAAATAATGCGTGGATGATACATACCCTTGAAGCTGACATCTCTTAGTGCTTTTCTGAAAATTCCAGGAACTATGTTCGCAAGCCTAAGTGTTTCGTTGATGAACTACAAATAAGAAATCCGGTTTAATGATGTAAGAAGCATAGTATATTGTATAATATTATTGAAAACAAAGCAGGCGTCTTTCGAAACAGGGAGCTTACTAAACCTTAAAAGTGAAAGTCATTGATTTGTACTCTTTCCATGAAAGGCGAGAATCCACATTTTCACGACTCTTGCGAATAGCCTCATGTTCTTCCTGTAAATGGTGTAGAGGCAAAGTTTGTACATATAATAATAATTCTCTTTGGTTACCCTCAACTTTTAACTTTTCTCTTTGGTAGCTTTTTTTGAATTTTTTCTCTTTGGTAGCTTTCAACTATTGTATATGTTAATTCCGTAGGCTTATTTAGTGTTTTCCATTAAATGTCCGTTAGTTAAGTAACCTAGGTTTGTTAATTTTTTGCCACGAGTTTTGATACGATCTTAAACGGTTGATTTTGACCTTTAAAACGACTTTTTTTTTAAGAAACGGGCACCACCAAGCATCCTTTATGGGTAATGAATTTCGACAAGGCGGTCAAAATGGTTACCGATACGGTATTTTTTGAACACGACTTTTGACACGATAATAAATGGGCGATTTTCACCTTCAAAACGATTTTTTTTTGAAAAATGGATGCCAACAGGCGCCCTTTACTGGCACGAACTTCGATAAACCTGTCAAAATGAGTACTAATACGGTATATTCTGAGCACGAGTTTCAAGAAGATCTCAAACGGTTTATTTTAACAATCAAAACGACCTTTTTTGAAAAAACAAAAGCCACTGAGCTCCCACTAAGGACACGAATTTCGACAAGCCAGTCAAAATAACTACCAATACGGTAAATTTTTGAACACGGATTTCGAGGTGATATCAGACGGGTGATTTTGACCTTCAAAACGACTTTTTTTAAGAAAAGGAAGCTACCGAATATTTCAAAAAAATAGTTTTGAACGTCAAAACTGCCCGTTTGATATCGCCTCGAAATTCGTGTTCAAAAAATTACCGTATTAGTAGTCAATTTGACCGGCTTGTCAAAATTCGTGCACATGAATAAGGGCGCTTGGTGGTGTCCATTTTTTCACTAATAGTCGTTTTGAAGGTCAAAATCCCCCGTTTAAGATCTTCTCGAAACTCGTGCCTAAAAATTAACTAACTTAGGTTAAACAACTAATGGACATTTAACGGAAAATACTAATTAAGCGTACGAAATTAACATATACAATAATTGGGGGGCTACCGAAGAGGAAAAAAAAATTCAAAAAAAGCTACCAAAGGGAAAAGGGAAAAGTTAAAAGTTTGGGACTACCAAAAGGAATTTATATAATTTGCTAACAAATGTCAATTTAGATGTTACGTTTCTGATATATGAGCATTAGAGGCCAGCAATAAGTACTATATATATTTTCTAAAATCCCACCATTCCAGAGTAGACAAATCTTTTGTCCTATTTTTTGTACCATTATATGTAACATCAATATTATTGGTTCACATCTTGAGATTTAAACAAACTTCTTATTTTTAAAAAATAAATAAGGCAAATTATAATTGACATCAACCAATAAGATTGAGTGACACAAATAATGGTACAAATAAGCGTGACATAAGATTTTTTTCACTTATAATGTATAGTTCCCATTTCTATTTTTCACTAGAATTAAGGCATGTGGAACATATCATGATTTGCGGTTAATATATACTCCCTCCGTCCCATAATATAGCGCTTACTTCTCATTTTTCACGGGAATTAAGGAAAATGGAATGAGTGGTAGGATTTCCAAAAAAAAATATTTAATGAAGTGCTTTTTTGATACTTTTGTATTGAAACTAGTTATTTATTTTCTTTTTCCTTTAAATAAAATCAAAAGGCAATAAATGTTCCTTGGAATGATGTAAAGCAATAAATGGGGTCACATGTTTTGAGAGAAAAGTAGGAGTATTTTGGAAAGTTTGTGTTGAAATTAAGGATAATTTAGTCCAAACAAATTGACAAAAAAGAAAATAGGCACAACATTTTGGGACACCAAAAAAGGAATGTGAGCACTATATTATGGGACGGAGGGAGTATTATACTTATATTGGAAAAGTAAATGGTTTTTCATTTTTTCTATACAAAATAAAAAACCAAAATAACATTAATTATTGAAAGCTTTTGGTAAATTGTGTTGATTGTTTCAACCAATAAATTTAACTTAAATGAATAAATCTAACCAATATCTAAGATTACAAGAAAGTAAATAATTACAGTAGAAAAAATTAAACTAAGGACATTTTGGGGAAAACCAAAAAAGGAAAAAGAGAATCATATTATGGGGCAGAGCCGTAGAGGGAGTACGTATTAGTTTATGAATTGATGATGAAATTAAACGTTGATCAATGTCATTAATGTCAGGTCGTTATTGCTTAATGTTTCCACTTTTAACTCCTTATAGTTAGTACCTTAAGATTGAAAGTCAACGTTAAGTGTTTTATTTAGTAATTGTGTTAGGGAATATTGTATATTAAGGAGTTCTTTTATATACTATTACGCAGGGCGGGGCTCGGCCGGCGCGGCGTGCGCGACAGAGACCCCCGCCAAAATAAGGCCCCCCAAAATTATGATATATGTTCTTATTGTTATGATACATAAATAGTAAAATTGGGTTGGATGAGTGGTAAGTAATGGGTAAGTGAAAGGGCCTAATATTGTTGAAGTCAGGTGTTCGAATCTATTTGTAAGTACTAATGTGTTTTTTTATTTTTTTTAGAATTTATTTGCACCCAACTTTCCACATTCCACTATACTTTTCTAGAACTTATTTGCAGCGTCTCCCAAACCCTAGTTTCCCTTACCTTCATCTTTTCATCTTCACTCAACAATTCCCACCATAGCTTCCTTCAAAAAAAAAAAAAACAATTCCCACCATAGCCATTAATACTTCATCTTCCAATTTTCATACAAATTTCTCCAAAATCCCAGATCTTCATTATTTAGTCCTTTAATTCTCAAGTTGGTACTCCGCACTCGGCAACAATGCAGTACTACACGCTACATCCAAAGCCTCAAAAGCCAATTCAATGGTATCTTTCCTTTTTATTTTTACTTTTTTTTTGGATTTGTGGGATTGTGCGTTTGATCTGCTTTGTTATGGTTGATTTCATTGATTAAGGTTTGAGAATACAGAGAAGAAAAAAGAGGGTTTTTTTTTTTCAGTTTTCAATTTTATTCTTTTGCCTAATCAGTAAATTACAGGTCTTAGTTGTACTTGAGTTGTAAATGTAAATATGTAACTGATTAATTTTTTTTATTGATTGTCGAACACTGCAGAGTTAATTTACTGCTGATTATTTGAAAAGAGTTGGATTAGTTTTTCTTTTGCAAAAATATCAGAACCGGTGCTATTTCTTATTACTATCTCTCTATTTAGTTTTTGTATTTTTCAATTTCATCATATGTTTAGACATTTGGTATGCGAGTTTGCTTTCTTAGTAGATATTATGACACTCTCCACCATGAGTGAAGTAAAAAAAAATTTCAGGGCCCCTTTCTAAAAATACGCACAGGGCCTCCAATATCCTAGCCCCGGCCCTGCTATTACGTACACAAAGTGAACAGTGAAAAACGGATAACATTACCACCAATGCTTGGAGCACGAGAGGGTGGTCTGTGAGATATTTGATGGCTAAAGTTAGAGCCACGGATGTTGTCTCATAGCTGGCAAACAGAAGCAGAAACATTAGATCCAAAGCAATTTCCTGTGTTAGGAGTGTTTGCGCCTTAGATAGCTCCTCTAGTACATAATCAAAAAAATCTTCATTGTGGTTCCTGGGATTCATTTTTCTGTCATGGAACAATTTTTTCAACGTCTTCATTGCCTTCTTTCTTCCCTGTGGCCACATTGAGAGTTGTTTAGTTTGAGGTTAATTAGTAGATAGTAATAGATGAGATCACAAATTCTTATATGTGACGCACTGCACCATTAATTAATATGAGTAACACGTTTATACTAGGATCACTCACTTTTATAATAACATTTTCATAGTGTAAAAGGCACCCCTCCTTTCAATTTCCTAAGAGAATTGGATGGTCCATTTTCTAAATCAATGGGTGGGAAGGTATGATGGGGAAAAATAATAGGATGTTTTTGGGAATTTATTTTTTTACTATCTTATGTGTCATAATCTTAAAATAGAAAATAGATGAAAAAAAAATAGAGAGGATCCTAATACCTTAAAATAACCGCATTTTTTTATTATTATTTCAAAGTAACCCCTTCTTAATAAGTTATAATTAGGTAATCCCTGAATTATAAGGTAAGTAGCCGGTCCATGATATGATAAACAACTCCTTTAATTTATAATTTATTGACCCCTAGATGCTAGGGTAAGTAACCCTTAATTAATAAGATATATAACTTCTTCCTAATATAATACGTCACCCTAAACCACAATAGTCAATATATCAAGTAATCCCTATGTAATTGGGTAAGTAACCCCTAGATAATTTATAAATAAACCCTTAATAAATTAATAGGGTAAGTACCTCTTAATAGTGTACTCTCTCCAATTTTTATTAGTTTACCCACTTCTTTAGGCATAGAATTTTAGGAGAAACAAGTATGTAGTTCATAGAAGGAAAGAAAAAAAATATTATTGACATATTATATTGAAGTTAATGTTGTGGGCTAAGAAAAGTAAAGTGAGAAGATAAAGATAACAATAAACAATTGATAGCACCATTGGAAAAATGGAAAAAAGAGAAGTGGGTAAACTAATAAGAGAACCCACAAAAGGAAAGCAGTCTAATAAAAACCAGAGTAATAACTAATAAGTACGTTAACCGTAACTAATGGTAGGGTGATTTTTTTTGATCCATATGAGCCACGAAGGCAGTACAAAGTACAAAGAAGGGGGAGGGGGGATTTGAACCTGTGACCTATCGTTCACAGCACCTCAATCTTAACCACTAGTAGGGCTGTTCAAAAAAATCCGATCCGATGATCCGATCCGCGATCCGGTCGATCCGATCCGAAATTTAGGATATCCGATCCGATTTTTAAGATTTCGGATATTTCGGATCGGATATCCGAAAATTTTTGGATCGGATTCGGATCGGGAAAAAAAATATTTCGGATATCCGAAATATCCGAAAATTTCAAAATTAATGAATTTTTTTATTTTTTAGAAATACAGAAATGGGCTGCTCAAGTGCTCACTGCTGGCCTGCTGCGCTGAACAGTGCAACTTTGCGTTTTACTTCTTTTTTCCTAATTCTAAGGATTCTAGGGCAAAATTCGGATATCCGAAACTTTTCGGATCGGATTCGGATCGCGGTTTTTTCGATCCGAAATTTTCGGATATCCGAATTTTCGGATCGGATCGGATAATCCGAAATGAACAGCCCTAACCACTAGGCCAAGACATCCTTGGTGCGTCGCACAAAATTAAGATAGCCTGAATGATGATAATATCGTATTATAATGTTATTGTGTCACACAAAATTAAGATAGCCTGGTTGATGATAATATAGTATTATAATATTAATGAATCTGTAAATTATGATATATTATATCACATCAAATGTTGATGGCAATGTTTGTCTATTTTGATATTCCTAAACAACACTTTTGTCTTACATAAATTTATTATTAGCATGCATTATAAATTTGGAGGCAGTATTGAGTTTGAAAGAAAATATATACAAGAAAATTATCTAGTGATAATGTTGTATTACTAAATGAAAAAATATAGAAATCTTAATGTAAGATAGAATAGTGGTACGCCCCACTTCAAGTCAAAGTTGAAAAATGCTCCTAGAGACTCATGTTTTAAAAATTTAAATATCTACTCATTTTCTTATCATATAGACATTTTTATGAAATCTTAATTATTTACTAAATTATGTATATATTCCTTATTATTACCACTATTTATTACCTCGTAACAAACGAGCCATAAATACTTTTAAGCGCTATGTAGTTTACCTGTAAGCACTTGTGGTATGCTGTGCCAGGAATGTTCAAAGGAAGGGAAATTAATCCTTTCATAAAATCAGCATAGTTTTTCATTAGATCCTCCGAAGAGTTTTACGTATCGTGGTCGATTAGTTTTTGGTGGCCGTCGATTGAAAATCATCTGCATCAAAACAAATTACCAATAAAAAACCAATAAAAAACTAACATACTTTTACTTAGTTTTGCACTTTAACATACCTATGCATATAACTAGCTAGTAAGTAAAATTTATTTGGATTTTCTACATTATATCTTTCTGATTCTTCGAAATCTATGTTGTACTACAACCTATTACTCTATTAGATTTCCAAAAGTACTCTCAAACCTACAATTTTTAGTACACGTGCCTGCCCATGAACTATGTGTGTCATTGATTTCGTTATATGTTTGTAATATAGTGCAACTAATCTAATTTATACATTGTTGAATTGTTGGAGAGAATATTTATAAGTTAGTTTAGTCCCACTAGATTACAAACAATTCAAATGAATGATGCCTAATTAACGGAGGGAACCATGCATTAAAGAAAAGGTAAACTTGAGGTAGTTATGTGTTATATTAAAAGTGTTAGAGTAAAATGTATAAATCAAATAAACGCAAGGTTACAATATAGAAAATCCTATAATTTTTTTGAGAGTCGAAAGAAAAACCCAATAAATTTTGATTAGCGTTTGTTCATTACCATCTTAGTTTTGAGTTTTAAAAGACTATGACAACCAAAAAAAATGGTTTTTGTCATTCCTCAAAATAAACATGTATGATTGGTTGGAGGTTAACTAACTTTAAAGTTCATAATGCAAAAAAGAGGAATTAGACATAATTTTTTTAACCGTTTACCATAGCCGTTGCATCTTTGAGCTCAACACTGTCCATTTTGTACCAATGATTTAGATGTTTAAGTACTCCATCTTCGACATCAGTTATCATCTTCTTTAGGCTCTCAGGACCAAACAGATTTACCACCATGTTTCTAAGGTGTTTGTGCACGAATCCATCTAAGGAGCCGATATTTTGTTGACCAAAAATTTCAGTAAAAGTGGCTGGATACCAGCTTTGAAAAGATTCACCCTCTTGTTGAAATACAATGTGATTCAGCTCTGCGTCCGCTGAGACTATAATTGGCTGTCCAACCATATTGGTTTTGAACAATGGTCCATACCTAAACATGTAGAATCAGAGTACAAGCACATAAATGAGTACAAGACTGCTTATATAAAACTTTGTCTATTTATCTTTGGACAGCACACTTATAAATTAACTTAATTAGGGTATCCTGTGTTTCTGTGTTCTCTATTTTGTACTTCGAATGTTTTATTTTTCAAGTTGTACCCTAAAATTTTTTATTTAATTAATCTATATTGTGCCCCTCTGTTGAGTATAAAAAACTGAAAATAAGAACATGAACGGAAAAATTAATATTGACTCAATAGAAAGGAACTACATATATAAAAAAAAGTTCAGGGTACAACTTAGAAAAATTAAAACATTTGGGGAATCACTAAAACACATGATACCTTATATAAATGCCTTATTTTACATTATTAAATATAGAGTCATTCTGGTTTTGGATGACTAGCTGAACCCCGTTCGTTTGACACACACGAGTACGGACAACAAATAATTTAAAAAATCAAAACATGGACAATATAAATATATACGAGTTATTGGCCTATCTGGATCGTTTACAAATTGATAAAAAATATCATTTTTCTAATAATAATAATAATAACAATAATAATGATAATTACAAAAATAATAATAATAATAATAATAATATTAATAATAATAATAATAATAATAATAATAATAATAATAATAATATAATTAATAATAATAATAATAATAATAATAATAATAATAATAATAATAATAATAGATGTTAGAGTTTGTAATTGTTATATGTGTTGATTTTTTTAACACAAAGTCTTGGGTGTCACTATTACACTGAAAATTCTATTGTGCTCCCAGGAGCACGGTGCACACCATGCACCCAGTGAATTTGTTCCATTTCCGATGAGTAAATGTTCTATTTCAACAAATGTTCATTTTAGCATATTTTTCAGCAAAAAAATATGTTCTATCTTCCTTAAAAAATGTTATATTTTCAATAAGCAAATGTTCTATTTCAACAAATGTTCGTTTTAAGCTTATTTTTCAGCAAAAAAATATGTTCTAATTTCCGTAAAAAAATGTTCAATTTTCAATAAGCAAATGTTCTATTTCAACAAATGTTCGTTTTAAGCTTATTTTTCAGCAGAAAATTATGTTCTATATTTCGTGAAAATTGTTCTATTTTCGACAAATGTTCTATTTTAAAAAATGTTCTTTTAAAGTTTATTTTCCAGCAAAAAATTTTGTTCTATTTTTCCTGAAAATATGTTCTATATTTGATAAGCAAATGTTCTATTAAATAATTGAATTCTAGTAATGTTTCACTTCAACAATAAAATGTTCATTTTCGTAATTGGATTCTAGTAATGTTCCACTTCAACGATATAATGTTCGTTTTCGTAAGTGAATTTTTGTAATGTTCCATTTCAACAGTAAAATGTTCGTTTTCATAAATAAATTTTTGTAATGTTCCATTTCAACAGTAAGATGTTCGTTTTTGTATTCGTAAATGTTCGTTTTTGTATTCGTAAATGTTCTATTTTATATTGTGGGAGCACAGTTCTCATTGTGCTCCTGGGAGCACAATGCACGCATTACTATTACACTATATCTTAGGGTATAACAATTATCTCGCACGTGCAAAAGAATTTCTACCCCTGTTATATCTTTCGTCTTTTCCTTTCAACCCACACCTCTCTTTCTCTGTCTCTCTCTCTCTCTTCAATCCTTACAACATTCCCCCAAATTCTTTCGATTGCAGATTTAACATCTAAGCTTACCACGATTCCTTCGCTTTCTTCAATAGCAAAAATCTCCAGAAGAGAAATTCGAATGAGCGAATATACCGTAATCAGATAATCCAGACAAGAAAAAGATTAAATTTGAATGAACGAATTGAATATAAGAAGACGAATTCGAATGAAATTAGGTCAAAAAGACAAATTCGAATAAAAAATCGTAACAAAAATGTCAAAAATCGAAGCTGAGTTTTAACACTTCTTCTCTCTATCTCTTTCTCTCCTCCCTGCTTCAGATGATGTCGAAAATGACTGATTCGTGTGTTGAAAAGAATTAGCAGAGAGAATTGGTTTCTTTGTTGTTGTTGATGTTGTTTTTCTTGAAGTTAAGGTTTCATAATTTGAAATCAAACTCCAAATTCGAGTTGCTCAGAGAAGTCGTGGAGGTTGTGGCCTGGTGGGAAGAGGTGGAATGGTGAGTGGGTATGGTGAGTAAGGATTCTCTCCAGTGATTACACCAAGGGTTGGGGGTGATTTGGAGATTCCATCCCAAATTTCTCCTCTCAAAGAGTAGCACTGGCCAAAATTAAAGGGCGAGGAGAGAGAAAGTGAGGCACGCACAACATAATGACATGGAGAATAAAAGATAAAGGTACAAAATATAAACATTTGGTGAAAAATAGATATTGATTTAGGGGGAAAATGATATACAAATCAACAAAAATGATATCGTTTTTTTATAAAATGATATCAGTATATGTAATATTGATAAGGTATATAAGAGTCGGAAAATAATAATGAAAATAGGGAAAAATGATACATATTTGCTAGAATATTACATACAAGTGAATAATAACGATATGGTATATAATGAGTTGACAAAATAATAATAAAATAGGTGAAGATGATACAAGTTTGCTTAAATATGACATAAAAATGACACAAAAATGAGTAATAATGATATGGTATATAAGGAGTTGACATATTTTAATATAAGTGGGGAAAATAATATAAATTTATCGAAAAATGACATAGAAATGAGTAATAATGATATGGTATATAAAGAGTTAACAAATGATAATAAATTAAGGGGAAATTATACAAGTTTGCTGAAAAATGACATAAAAATGAGTAAAAATCACATGGAAATGAGTAATAATGATATGGTACATAAGGAGTTGACAGATAATAATAATATATGGAAAATGACACAAGTTTACTAAAAGGACATTGAAATGAGTAAACATGACATATAAATGAGTAATAATGATATGGTATATAAACTATAAAGAGTTGACAAAAAATAAAATAGGGGAAAATGATATGAAATAGCTCCAAAATGATACAAGTTTGCTAAAAAAATGGCATAGAAGTCAATAATAATGACATGAAAGAGTTTTATAAATGACATGAAATAAAGTTTATAAAAAGTGACATGAGATAGCTAAAAAATGATATGAAATACGCCAATAATGACATAAAATGATATGCAGCACTGATATTAGTTCACTCATGTGAGATGTTGTTATGCAATAAGTTATTGTGTAATATGTTACACCCAAAGACACACTCTAATTTTAAAAATCAGTTACTGGATTCTCATAACCACTTCAGCCTTAGCAATACTCATGATTTTTAACCCTTCTCTTTTTCTAATTCGCATTATTTGACTTTTCATTTCAATTTATGGAATTATTGTTGTGCGTGGTAGTATGAAATATGAGGAAACATTTAAAAAAAAAAATAATAAACTATTGTAATAATAATGTAAGTTAAAGTTTTCCAAGTAAGGTATTCCAGTTTGAAATTAAGAAAAAGTGATCTGATTAAAACTTTTTGGTCTGGTCAGTTCTCATAGTTTGACTGAACTTTGACCACATTATTGCGCTGATTCATAAAAAAATATCACGTTGAATATTGCTAGATTTGTCATCTCATCAGTGTGTATATTTAGGGTCGCAAACAAGTCGAATCGAGTCGAGTTTTAGCCTATTTGAGAAAGCTTGATAAAAATCATTAGCGTTCGAGCTAGCTCGAGCTTTCAGAAATTCTTTGTTCAAGCTTTGGCATGTTCAAGTTTTCTCCGCAAACGTGCTCATTTAAATTTTTAGTTTCAACTCGAGCTTGAGCGAGTTTAAAGTGAGCACATGTTATCTTCTGAAATGAAGAATTCTTTAATTGGCCGAAGTTTAAGAAAAAATTCTAATTTGACCGGATTGGATATAGATATTCGAATCCGATCCAAGAAAGGATATCCGAATTTTCGGATTCAATACCGATCAATTTTTTGTTGATCCGGATCTTCGAATCTGATCAGATTTAATATGTGATAATGTACACCCTATTTAAAAATATACTCCCTCTGCTTTTATTTAGTTGCTACATTATTGTTTTGGAAATTGAACCACTAACTTTGATCAATTATTTTGATTTTTTTATAAGTAAAAATATAGTCATGTGTGGTCTTGTTAGATTCGTCTCGATGTGTAGTTTCATAATATCAAATTTTTATAATTTTTATTTCAAAGAAATAAGAGATATTAAGGGTTATATAATGTCTTGATAACCGCGCACCAATAATATAGCAAGTAAAAAAAAGGCAGAGGGAGTATACAGTTAAGTGATAGTCTTTTTTTTTTTTTTTAATGATGACGTAAACACTCTTCTTATATCAATGTTCTTAGGAGGTGGTAGCTGAGATCTGAGATGAAATCCCGTCTACATCATTTGCACGTGTATTTCTCTACACCAAAAAAATAAGCTACCTTAGTTTAACATAATAATTATTTGTTCTATAATAGTATATTAACCTGATCATCCGTTGTTTGACAAAGGGAAAGATATCGGAGGAAGTCGATGTGGTAAAAAAGTGACGAATTTCACCAATAAGTGGCCAGCCCATTGAACCCGGTGGGAGTTTGCCGTTGTATGGTGGATTCCACCAGCTATACAGCCAATGTGTCACGCTTATGATGACGGCCGCTGCTACCACGCTCAGCGCCAGCGGAGACATCAAGTAGTACGTACTTGCTGTAACTCACGTATACAAAGAAAGTGAGTTCACAAATTGTTATTAGAATTAAGACATGATATCCTATGCATGCATCAATCATTAATTTGTTGGTCTTAGAAAGATATATCTGCTTACGATATTCGAGTCAACGGGATCACTTGAAATTTAAGTAGCGTAAACAAAAAGTAACTTATGAGCTTATTTGAGAGAACTTATCATCTTTAATTTGTAATTTGGAATTATTTATGTGAATGAAAAAAAAAACTTTACTACTAAAATCTTACTAATAAAAGTGACAATGCTTGTCTGAATTTGGTGTCCTAGTCGGCCCGGTCTACGAAAGACTGGTATCGGCGTTGGCAAACTGAGTATTTACACTTTACCTGGTTTCATGAATTATGAATTCCACCTTGAGAGGAATAGAAGTTGAAGGCTTGAAGCTATCAACTACAAAAAGAATTAATTGAAATTTGAAACTATATCTAGAGATCTTTAACCTCTTTTTTATTATTAAGCAAGCTAGTAAGTCTTACTCTCTTTCGCGTTCTTTTTATTGCTATTGCTAGCTTATTGCCTTCTAGTTTTATAGGCCATTGGCCAATTTGACTATTTGAGTTTGTGTATAAAACAGTGGCGCTGCGAAAAACGTGTATTGGAGAGATGTCAAGTTGAGTGAGTGCCGTGAGTCCCATCAATTCTATAGTTAGAATTCTAGATTTCTCCCTTATCGTTTCAATTGGATGTACTATGATTATTGGTTTTCTATCATCTTTGGTCCCCCATTGTCGAAATTCCCACTGATAACCTGTACTATATATGGAACATTTCTAATGTGTAAATCGTTTTTTTAGTTTCAAAAATAACCCTATACTTAATAAGTTAATGATACTTCTATTATACAACTGTGATATTTTTTTTTTTTGATCGTTTACAACTGTGATATTAATGATGGTTAAATCAATAATTTCAGAAGGTTCCCCTAAAAGTTAAGATTATTTTGGAATAATCCGAAGTTGGGATTATTTTTGAAAAGACGGGTTAAAGCCGGGATTATTGTTGTCAATTTTTCCTGATTTTATTAATGGTTTGATTAGTCGTCATTGATATCTCTAATTAATTAATTTAGGTTTATATTGTTAATCTTTGCAATCTGATGGAGAAATAGTACCTTTCAAAGACTTACCTACAATTAGCAGAGTGAATATGAGTGCAAGAGCATCATTAGTAAGTGCGAAAGTGTTAGTGCTCGAGAGAGACTAACCCATTTTTAGATATCCAACTAATCGAATTGTCTATATATATTGATAGATTATAAGTATAAACATGGTGAACCATTATCGTAGATCTTTTTATTTTGATTTTTGTATTTTATTAGTTTAAAACCTTAAATCTCATATTTATGACCTTATTTAATTAGTTTCTCCATGGATTCGACCCTGCTTACACTACTATATTGAGGTTTTGTTACGATTTATTTTTGACAGGTGTATGACAACCTATCAAATATACACATTATTTTTAGGGAATAGTATATTTTAACTGAAGTGACACAAACTTTGGTTCTACTACAACCAGTGACAGCATGAACCACACTGATTATATCAGCTCAAACTTGACTATATTTTAGACAGCTATAGCAGTATAGCACAAAGCACTCATATTTGCATTTTTACTAAACAATAATTCTATATGAAAGAAAAAAAATCTTCCATTATATACGGATTTATAGTCCACAACATAGGACATTACAAAAATTATGGACATTATAAATTGGACTTATTATAGCTTATTACCGTATTCAACCAGGAGTCTAGGCCTAAAGTTTAATAGTATTATTGATATTATTTAATCCTTGGTTAGATTAAGGAAAGGATATTACAGCCTCCCCGGCTATGAAAGTTGCTACTCAAGATTTCAGGTAACGTCTACTGCTAACACGCGCACTCTCTTTTAAACCAAATTTCATGATGACTTTATATATTATTTAAGCTAATGTTTATTTATGGATTGCGGGTTATAAAATGTTTTATTATATATAGTATCGTTGTTATAATGTTTTATAATATATGATGTGCTTACGGAATGATTTGATGGTATGCACGAATTGAAGTATTAATCATATTACTATGCTAACATAAATAAAAAGATATGAAACATGATAAATAAAAGTGAAAGATGGTTCTTGGTAGTACTATGTTATGTTGGTCATGCACGTACCGTTATATTACTTATATGGCGGAAATACTACCTTCTGTTTGGAGGCAATTGTTCCTGGTGGCCCCGCATTATGCATGGCCTTATGCCATCTTCTGTTTGGGACAATGTCCCTGGTGGCTATTACCCTATGATAATGATGATGATATTTTGTGGGAGACATCCCTGCTGTTATACTCGTCAAGTTACCAATAAGATAATTATGACAATGTGCATGATAAAAAGTATAATAATTAAGTTATGGTTAAATTGAATATTTATGAAATGCTCTTACTTTATTTCTCCTTCATGTGTGCAAATAAAATGAATTAAATTGAATTTACAATGTTAGAATAGTATGTTACAGAGTTTGGGCTCATGATGTCTTGTTTCGTCTCAGCTCCGTATTTATGAGGCATGTCCTAGTTATTTTCTAATTGAGGATCAAAATTTGCTTAAGAAGTCGTGTTAAAAAAACAAATAAAGAGCATTTTTACTCATGATTTAAAAGATGGTAAAAGAAAGTTATATATGGGAGATGACTAAAAAATAAAGAACCTCACTTAGGATTAAATGATCATCAATTGGGTCAAGCATGACCAAACTTATTTTAGCTTAGACGGAGATCAAATGAGTCATGAGGATTTGAGCCAATAGAATTACGATACATTTAGATTTTTTTTCCTTTTTCATTCAGAACTTAAAATTGCAATATCTGTGAACGTACATATTTTAAAAAACCCAATAGACATAACTTTTTAAGATTCATAAATAGACACTTACTTCTAAATACTTTCATTTTTTCCTCCAAAAAAAAGTAATTTCATTTATCTTCTAAATATGGTTGAGTATAATAAAAAAAAATGTAGGATAGAGAAGGATGATGATTTTTTTTTCAAAGCAAATAAATCATTATGCATCACCAGATAATGAAATGAGGCACCAACTTGTACAATGCTAAGGCGATTAAATAGTCAAAACACTGTCATACCAATATCAACTCCCCTCAAATAAGAAAGAGGTTGCGAAAACTTAAATGATTTATATGGATAAAACTGAGATGTGATTGTAGGAGAGATAAACTCTGGTGAGTGTGATAAATAACAGGATAGAGAACGTTAATTATGCCAACTCTTTGGACTGAATTAATCATTTCGTTGAGTTTATCGTATGAGTTTATTGTCGTCGTCCAAATTCTAGCTACTCCTGCGGTTGTATGCTGCGGTTGTATGCTCGACGCTATTGAAATAGTTTGGTATTGGTTTATTGGTTAATTCAACTTGATCATCAACTATTGACTGTGCATCATGTAACTTGTAAGCACGATTAATGCACGACCCGTATCAACTGAATCATATGGTTGAATTTAATAAAACGATTAAAATCAAAAACTATCTTTGATCAAGCTGGCAACCGATTATACTTTAAAAAAGCTGGCATAGTACTGACAAACATTTAATTAGTTGAAGAAATATCAATTCAAGTTTGTATAAATAAGGGTGTAATGCGAACTAATGAAAAACATACCTTTCATTAAAACAAACACGTAAAAATAACATACCAAATTCAATAACATTATATAATGAATGCAATGAAGATTTCCTTTAAGTCCAAGAAGAATATACTAGCTCTTCTTCTAATCCTGGCTCTAGGTAAGTATATTTTCTTGTCTTACTAATAATTATATATTGTTTAATTATTCGTTTGGTGGTTTAATTATTAGCTCTACGTAATCTATACTAATATATTAAAAGGCGTGTGTGACAACGTATACACGCCACGTGGCACCTCTGTTACTCTACTGGGAATTGTCCAACGTACATGTCGTATCGATTAACAAAAAGTAAAATTGGCTTGCAACAAGATTTGAACACGTGACCTCTTGCTATTATACATAGCACAATTACCATCTCAACCAACTTTTAATCATGCTTTCAATGTCCATAGTATTATATTTGTACCTTTTAAATGTTGAGTTTTCTTTAATATATTTTAATGCGAATGGAAAAAAAATGCATATCAAGTTCGGAAAACAATACCACCCGGGACAACGCCCGGGCCCAAATACTAGTTAATTAATTATTTCAAACATTGGCAGTGCAAAACTTTACTGGGAAAGCACTAGGCTCAAATTGTGGTGTTCAGGCGGAAGACTGCAGGGGTTTTTTCTCCTCTTGTTGTCCGGATTACTATTGTAGCCCTGGTAATGGTTATTCATGTAACAAATGTAAGTGACATATACATCTTGTTAATATTTTATTTTCTAAAATTTGTTTTAACTGAATAGTTATCTGATATTTATAATTGGATTTCTTGTCTCAAAAGAACTGTTTAAGGGGGTTAAAATAAAAGTAGACCTCGCCGAAGTGGGCGTTACCGAAACCCGAATCGATGCAAATCGATCTAAGCTCGACCAGAAAAACATAGGCTCGAAATTGACCCGATGAATGAATGTTAATGATCCTCAAAAACCCATATTTAAATTTATATCAATAATTTAATATGAACAGTGCGAAAATCATGCTTAGCATATATGATTATATGAATAGTGTGAAAATGAAAAACTTAGCAATTACAAACGAACTAAAGGAGTATTAGATATGTATCTTTTTGAATGCTAATTACAATGTTGTATGTATTCAAATTTCGAACTTTCTTTTCTCTAGATCCAAACCCCAGCTGCAAAGAACTGGGAGAAAGTTGTGGTGGTCTTACAGGAGGTTCATGCTGTGGAAAAAATGATTGTTCAAGCATTTTTGGTGGCACTTGTCAAAAGCCATGATATTCAAAACGCTCGCTTTCTACCTACATTTGCGGTCCAGAGGGCTGCTGAAGCTTCGTTTGAGTTCATTTTTCATCATGTTTGATTAGTTTTTTATTTGTTCTTTTACTACATTGGTTTCTTGACTCCATCAGAGTTGTATTTGTGTTTTTTTTTTTAGTTTGTAATTGTGTGGAACGTTGAATATTGATGCATGGCTCATCCTAACTCACTCTATATATGTTTAGTGATGACCAAGTTGTGATCTCTACCATATTAGAGAATGTATGCAGTATGCGTGTTAATAGACTATTTGCTCTTTGGCTATACTCCAATCTCTTGGTTCAAACCTTTTCAATTAATATGCCATGTTTTGCACTAAATTCAGGCACAAATTGTCTTCCTATCTACACCAACAAGAAAAACAAAGCAAATTGACACAGGGTAGGCGAAAAGTTGCAACCAATCAAACTTCATATGAAAGCTACAAGCCTTTGCTTCTGAAAACAATAATGAAAGGATATTACTATTAAAAAATTAACATACTTTTACTTGGTTTTGCACTTCAATATGCCTATGCATATAACTTGCTAGTACCCGTCAAAAAAAAACTAGCTAGTAAGTAAAATTTATTGGGATTTCTACATTATATCCTTCTAATTCTTCGAAATTTATGTTGTAGCACAACCTTTTGGAATTCCAACGGTACTATCAAACCTACATTTTATAGTGCACGTGCCTGCCCACGAACTATGCGTCATTAATTCCGTTTTATGTTTGTAATATAGTGGAACTAATCTAACTTGTACATTGTTGAATATTTAGAATAGAGAATATTTATAAGTTAGCTTAGTCCTACTAAATTACAAACAATTCAAATGAATGATGCCTAGTTAATTAACGGCAGGGGCACCATGCATTAAAGAAAAGGTAAACTTAAGGTTACTATGTGGTATATTAAAAGTGTTAGAGTAAAATGTATAAATTGAATAAACGCAAGGTGATAACATAGAAAATCTGATAATTTTTTTGAGGAAAAAAAACCCAATAAATTCTAATTAGCGTTTGTTCATTACCATCTTTGTTTTCAGTTTTAAAAGACTATGTGTAGGCGTGTTTTTATTCGCCTACACGGTGTGACCGCGTATTTGACTACCTCATTGTAAAGGTTTTATTTAAAAATATTTTGAAGTCGTCAACAAGTCTTTAAAGAAAGACTCATAAACCTAATTGGATATTGGGAAATCGTAGGGACAACTTAGGGACTTATCCAATGTAGATTTTTCCGTCATGACTCCATTAATGGTCAATGAACCAAAGATTGAGTTTGTGGGTGAGGGTGTAAATATGACCAGGAATTAAATTCGCCAATTAATGGCCTCCACTTAATATTCATGACAAGATTTATGCAATTGGCTACAGATTGGTATCATGACTAACACAATTGTTGAAATGGTGCGTTGGATTCAAAGATGCAGGATCAACAAATTAAAGAAGAGTGTGTATTCAGTAATACTTGCTGCTGTCATTTATAATATTTGGTCTGTTAGGAATGAAGTGTATTGGGAACATAAAGTTGTTTATGTGAATAGAACTGTAAATAGTATACATAGGTCTGTCATAGATAGAGTCTACAGTATCATGCCAAAGAAAACTTCTAAAGGAGATAGAGAATGGATGAGGCAAATCACTATACAGGTGTGTAATTAGTTGTTCCTAGCTTTGTTGGGGAGGGTCCAACCTAGTTGGTTTGTCCCCTCAAAGTCTAGTTGTTAGGCTGTAATGGTTTTTTCTTGTGTGAAATATATCTTTCTTAATTAGCAAAAAAAAAAAGATTTATGCAATTAAGTAACCAAGTAATATATTAATGCAATCTAAAATTAATCTATGTCGGTTCATTAAACACGCAAGAGACTAATTATTAGGTGACATGTTATTATGCAATCAAATTACTGGGAACCTAATCCAATTATCAAAAATATATGAGTTTAACGTTGGAACGTTTATTTAGGTCTTTGATTAGAAAACATTAAATCATACAATCATGCATATGACATAATATGAATAATATATAGAAAATATGTTATTTGTGACTTGAAATCTTGTGAAAATGGTATAAGATTGAATTTGAATGCACATATCTCTCAACATATAAATGGTTTTTATGTGATTCAAATTGGAAGTGATAGCTTGTTCCAAGAGCTTTCAAACGACAGGTCATATACCCAATTCCGTTGAGAAACGAGAAAGTTATGGCTATTTTACGAAGAACTGTCGAAATTGGAATTTCGCCTCGGTTTTGGCCTGACCGGGCAGCAGCGCCCTACCGGGCGGTTTGACCCGGGCTACGCGTTTTTTCACGGGTTATTCTAATTTTTACCCTAAGTTTATTAAGCTGTCATTAGAGTTATACTAGGAGATTATTCTAGGGTTTATTAGGGTTTCCTTATTATGTTATAAAAGGACCCTCTTGGTGATCATTGTTTGACTGTTTGATACACATTTTTTAAGCCATTAAGAATTTTAGGACTCCTTGTATATTCTTTTTGTTTTTCTCCATTATAGTGAAGAAGCTCTTGAATCCCCCACCTGTGGACGTAGGTCTATTTTGATCGAACCACGTAAATCTTTGTGTCTCTTTTGTTTATTTTCTTTATCGTTCTTCTCATTCTTAGCTTATTATTTCATTGACTTGTTCCGCATTAATCAAACGCTACACCACCCGTTTCCTAATAAAAAATTTATATAAAAAGAGGAGTAGATATTAGAATATACAAGAAATCGTTAATCCCCTTGAGATCTACATTATGTCAAGTAAATTGTTAGTACCAAAACAATTCAATTGAAACTGACCCTCAGGAATAATACCTTTGTCGCCTGGGTCTTGTATTACGATCTGCAGGATGAGCAGACTTGAAGCTTGAAATATGAAATTTGAAGGTATAAATGTATTTGAATGAGTGTTTGAGTGTTTGAATATGTATTTGAATGTGAGTTGTTAAGTTTTATAAGGTATGAAGTTGTGTATTCAAAGTATTAAAGCGTAGGGAAAAAGTATGAAAAACGAGTCGAAGATATGTAGCTATTTATAGACAAAGGGAACCGAAAACGACGCGGAAAAGATAAGCAGTGGCGGATTTAGTAGTGGTCCCTATAGGTCACGTGACCAACTATTTTTGAAAAAAAAAAAAAAAAAAATCATTTTCCTCTCTCACACGCGAACACTAACCCTCATTCCCTCACCCAGTTTCTCTTTCTCTCTCGTTCTCCTTCGCGAACGCCTCGACGGAGATCTTCCCTCACCCAGTAGGCAGACGGCGACGGCGACGGTCGACGCCTCGACGGAGATCTTCCCTCACCCGAGTGGCGGACGGCGGTGGCTCTTCACACTTCGGGGCCTCGGAGGCGCGACGTAGATCTGCGAGGTCGCGAAGTGTCGCCGTGGGCGAGACACTAAACTTCACCCTTGCGACTCGTCGCCGACTCGCCATTGACCCGTGACTTGGTGAGTTTATAATTCTTTCAGTTTTTTTATCATTTTTGTTCGCCGGTGAGATTTTGTTAGGGTTTTGTTCAATCACTTCAAAGTTCAATGTTCGACTTCGATCTATTTAGGTTGATTTAGGTTCTTTGTGGTTCTTTGTGGTCGATCTATTCGAAGGTCATTGAAGAGGAACTTGAGGTCATGGACAGATGGACTCATGGTTCGAAACTTCGAATTTAGGTTGATTTAAAGGTTCTTTGTGGTTGATTATTTAGGTTGATTATTTAGGTCGAATTTAGGTTCGAACTTGAGGAACTTGAGATCTATTTAGGTTGATTAATCTTGGCGAGGGGCTGTAGATTGGTGATGATGTTTGTGGTTGAATCTTACATCTTCACTTCTTCATGTCTCGATTATAGGCGGCGGGCGCGGTGGGCGGAGCGACGAGGCGGCGGCGGGAGCGGCGCCAAACTTCGGTGACAGGTATTCTTCTAATTCAACCTTCTTAATCTTCGCTTAATCGCTAGGATGTCAATTGGATTTCATTAGGATTTCATTACGATTGTGTTGTGAACTTGTGATTTGGGAATTAGATTAGGATGCCAAATTGACAAATGATTGTGTATTTATGTATTTTTGTCAATTGGATTTCATAACAATTGTGTATTTGTGTTGTGATTTGGGAGTTATATTAGGATGCGAAATTGACAAATGATTGTGTATTTGTGTATTTTTGTCAATTGGATTTCATTACAATTGTGTTGTGATTTAGGAATTAGATTAGGATGCGAAATTGACAAATGATTGTGTTGTGAATTTGTGATTTGGGAATTATGTTACTAAGGTTAGAAATTAGAATGTTTTAGAAATCATTTTTGAATGATGTATCATGTATTATGTGCTTGATTGTATTGTGTTGACCTTTTAATCTCATTCAAATTATTAATTGATTTTATTTGAAGTAGTTTTTTTAAAATTCATGGATTATCTTATATGGATACGCGTATTCGAACCCGTACCCGTACCCGTCTCTGTGCAACCTAGTCGGTAGTGACCAACTATTCATAAATTCCTGAATCCGCCACTGAAGATAAGAGAATATCGTGCGTTAGGCGCACGCCCGCAGCGCACTCACTTTGCATTGGAATTGTGTACGGCATCGACGTAGCGTGCGCGCAATATGTTGCGTTAGACGCAATGTTGATCTGGTCAGTTTTTTATCGTTTTAATATTCTTTTTATCTTTTGATGAGATTTATCCTTTACAATCCAAAATCAGCTATGTTTAGGAAAAATCAGAATTTTGAAATATCCTTTAAAAATTAATTACCAGGAATAATTAATATTAAAATATTAAGAATATAATTAATTATCAGGAATAATTAATTGGGTCTTTAAAATTGGGCTTGGATTGTTTTGAACCAATAAATAGACTTTATTTTTTCGAAACGCTTTTGGGCTTAACTTGTCAGATTAATCTTCCTTTGTACTAGACCAATTAGGTAGACGGCATGTTTCAGCATTGGGTACTCAGCTCTGGTTTGTTGGACTGAATAAACCTGAACTGAACTGAACTGAATTTGTTCGAACCGAACCGAACCGAATAAACACGAATCGGGCGAAGTGAATGAAAACTGTGAGAGGAAACTAACCGAACTAAAGCGAATAAACTTTGGCCGAACCGAACCGGCCCGAATAAACCTGAACTGAACTGAACTGAATTGAATTTGTCTGAACTGAAATGAATTTTTATTAATTCAGTCCAAAAGAATAGAGCCTGATCAATGGGGAGAAACGCTTTTGTGTCTACCGAAACACCTATTTTGACTGAGGCTCGGGAAACCGAAAGTCAAAGTATACAGTGTTGGGACGGAGAACGATTCTAGATGCTCTGCAGTCTAGAACTGATCTATATATCGCCAGTTTATGCGAAATAAAATTAGTCTGCAAGACAATAACTACAAGTAATCTAATTACCTGAAGTACAAGATGTTAGCAGATAGGTGCACACAACACCGAATAATGCACGTAACACTAGGGGAAAAACCTTAAATGGCACAACAGTACTGATTCGATCAGTTCCAACAAAGCAAACCAGATCAATTTAATCAATTTTTAAATGCGCTAGTTTGAGGATCAGTTAATGGATTCAGTTGGCGTCAAGGACCGGATCAGCTAACTGATCCATGGCCCAAATTTCCCGCATAATAAGCCCAAGTGTCCCATCTCTCACTCGTATTTTCCCTTCCCCTAACCCTCAATCTCTAACCCCATTTCCCCTCTCTCACTCCTAATTCCCCTAACCTTAGGTCTTTGTTCCCATTTCCCCTCTCTCACTCGTATTTCCCATTCACTTCTCCTCTTTCCTCTCCTCTCCTCAACCACCACCATCATCCCACCTCTCCTCTCTCCTCTCCTCAGCCACGAACCCACCACCATTGCTCCTGATCTTCAGCCAGCAACCCACCATCGAACAACCATGAACAAGAAGTGCTCCTCTCAACTCGCAACGCACAACCACAAAACCACCAGCGCCTCATCTCTCCTCCGTCAACGTGCACCACCGTCATCGTTGTCGTTCACTCAACAATTGATTCTCTCATCGCCGTCGTTCCAGATCTAGGTTTGTTCGTGTTTTAGTTTAAAGTAAACAATTACATAATTACAGGACACAAAAAAGGGTTATTATTGTGTAATTTCATTTTTTTCGCTTAAGATTTATTTTTTTCGTTTTTAGTTCAAGATCTCTTCGCACATATATAATATAAATCCGTTTTTCGTTTTTTAGTTCTAGATCTAATTTTTTTTTCATTTTTTAGTTCAAGATTTAATTTCATTTCATTTTTTCAGTTTATATGTAATTTCATTTATTTTTTCCTTTTTTTAGGGTTTAGTGTTGTATTTTATTATCTGATTTTTCATTGTTATAATTTCTAATCTAATTTATTATCTAATTTTCATTGTTGCAACATGTGTAATTTTTTGTTTGAGATTGTATATTTTTGTCGATTTAATTTTGTTAATATAATTCCTTATATTTCGTCGAATTAATTTTGTTAATATAATTTCGTTATATTTCGTCGATTTGATTTCGTTGTATTTTGTCAATTTAGTTTCTCTAATTTTTCCTTATCGTTGGCTAGATATTGGTGAACTTTTAGTCTATTAATTGTTTGGATGAATATTGTTTTGTCTCGTATGTAATGTTGGTTGTATTGGAAAATCTTCTGTTTTTTGGGAGCCATGGCTTGAAGTGGAGCCATGTGTAAGCTGTGGTGGAAACCCTGAATTTTTTTTTTATTTGTGAATTGTGGAGCTTAACTGATTCGGTTCCATTGCAAAATCGGATCAGTTAACTCACCTAATTGATCCGGTTTTGTGATGCAACCGGATCATTTAATTGTCAACTGATCCAGTTTTGGACCGGATTAGTTGATGACTCCTAACTGATTCGTGTCCATCCGTTTCGGTTGTCACCCCTGTTTTAACCGGATCCTTTGATATTTTTTCCACTTGTGTAATGATGCAGTAATGCAAACTTATACTCTCTAAGGATGCATGAGACTCTATGCAAGGATCGGGGTTATGCAAAACTGAAGATGGATAGATAGAGTAAATGAAATGTCATGGAAGGTCAGGGTTATGCAAGACTAGAAGGTTTGGATTGATAGAAAGAGATAGATAGAAGTGGATTGACATAGATTGTTTGATTTTAAAAACTGTTTTGGTAATGAATCGGAGTCCGCAAGTGAGATACGAACTCTTTGGGAGTTTGATTTGGAGGAATCACCACATATATAGGAAGCCTCCACTTTGGGAAAATTTGGCTTGAATTAGGCACTCTTAGCCTATATTAGAAGCTACTTGTCTTGTATTGAGCATTCAAAGAAGCATTCAAAGTTTCTTCACTCGGGAGTTGATGCAGGCAAAGTCAAGTATCGCTAAAGACCATGGAATTATCGGAAAGTTTGGATTGAAAAAATAAAAGGCTGAATTTTGTGACTCAAATAAATGTAGGAGGGAAAAAGCTTTGACGTTGGTACGTTCAGACTAGAGTCTATGTCGGGATCTATAAAGAGTATACTTCTGAATTCTAGAAAGTTAAATCATTATACCTTGATTAGTTTATTTTATTGAAGCGGTCGGACCTCGGGATGAGGATTCCTACATATCCTTGCGGAATCCGACCATTTGTAGTTCTGGATCTGATTTTTTTCTTTTGAGCCCTAACTTTTGCATAGGCCGCCTTTTCGGATTTTCAGCCAAGCGTGCTTGGACATACCTTAGAGAATGAGTTAGGTTTGATATGAAAGGTTGAAAGGTTTGAGGTTTTTGATGAAAGTTCAGTTGGTTGGGCTATAGTAATGATCATGAATATGGATTATATAGGCTTTAAGGATTTGAGAGATTGAAGGAAGAGGGGGTAGAACTTGTGTGCAAGCCTCTTAACTTTACTTTACTTTACTTTTTTTTCCTTTGACTTTTTCTTTTTGCATTGTGTGTTCTCTTTTGCTTTTGCTTTTTTATTTTATTTTTCGCACTGTGAATTTTTTCTTTCTTTCAATTTTGCCTGGCATTGATTCCTTTATTGTGTAGTGAGGCGTGCACACCAGTTTTTTATGGTTTAAGGTATTATAAGGTTAGAAGGCTTTTTGTGGAGTATTGATCGATTTCGAAAGGATTATTGGTTAAGGATCATGGAGATGGTGGCTTATGAATTTTTTATTTGTTTGCATGGTATGGTTAACGATGATGGTTTTCTGGAACGATGGAAGGAACTCTTAATCCAAAGTATGTTCGTTTTTTAACTTTTTTTTATTTTTTGCTTTGTTATTTATCAAGGTCATTAGAGTGATTTGAATTTCATCATTGAATTAGAAGCATATATAATGATGAAAACGCCAATGAAAATAAAAATAAAAATAAAATGAAATGAAAATGGAAAGGTTATCATAACTGAAGTCCTAAAGTGACATAGACTCGATGGGAAACGATAGAAATGGCTTAGGGTAAGAGGGAGGAGTGACTTTCATATTCATAATATAAAAGGGGCAAAACATAATGACATGTTTCTTGTCTGGAGTGAAAGACCATGACATACCTCTAGTCTGGAGTTAAAGACCATGGCATGTCCAAGGGAAATGTTTGTTATTCGACCACGAAAACCTCACTTTGACCCCAATCTTTAGGAAATCTGATAGTTAAATCTTTGGATACGTATCCCTCGTTTTTCCTACCGAGGTGATACTTTTTTTTCTCTGGCTTATTAGTTTCCTGCAAGTGGTATGGGTGCTCTTAATAAACTTGACCAAACATCGTTATTGAGGCATAAGATTAGGTTTATTAGAGCTTGTAATTTGTAAGCATGTTGATATAATCATATAATTGAGCCTGATCTTCTTAAATATACTGAAATGATAAGATTTTGTGCTAAAGTGTGTGGTACTTATGCTATTTTGTATGAAGACTTTTCATCTAGTTATCGTTTTGTGGGTCTAAAGATCACTAAATTAATATTTACCCTCTTTTGAATCCACCTCATCATAAGGTCAAGATAAAGCTGCTGAAAAATCTAAAGCAAATATGTCTAGTTGAGTTCATGCAAGAGCTAATAGGTAGGACAACATAACACTTGATACAATTGCTGAGGAAGCATATGTGGTACATGTAAAGCCTACATTGTCTATAAGAACTTCTGTACGATATAATTCAAAAAGCTAATTACCATGTAATATTTTAAGATAGGATTACATGTATATAAATATTGATTACAATTACATTTTATTTTTTCACATTCTCATGTAGAAATTATAGTTTATATTTATTTCAAGTGGGATTATGTGATAGCTTTTCCCTTTATGTTGATGAGCTATTTTCAACTAAACGAACATGAAACCCATCAGGAAATTGTATGCATGGAGTTCGAAGGATGTTTCCTCCTTTAATCGCGTGCCATCTGGAATTTCGTTTATAGACAAGTAGGTAATCAAATTCTTCACTCACATATAAATGCATAATTGTGCGTCAAATTGAAGTCAATAGTATACATCCTTAATTTGTTTCATGATATATTTATGCAACACTTACCATCTCAAGGTCAAATTTTATAAAATTTAACCAAGAATTTTCACTATTATTATTATATAAGAGAAAAATAGTTATGTGGGATATTGTTATATTCATCTCAATGTGTAGTATTTATATTGTTAGAAATTAATACGAAAAGTCTAGTTCCATATTATCTAGATAAATCTAGGAATTAGAACTTAGAAATATCTAGACAATTTTCTAGATTGTCGGTGGATGGAAGAATCTAGCAAACTCATGGTCTAGAAAGTCAATAGTTAGTAATTTAAGAAAACTCTAGATAGTTAGACATACTACTATAAAATATTGTGGTGTAAACCGACATAAGGCAACTATAAAAGCTTGTAAGATGTGGTGAGATGGTGTGGGAAAAACCAATCAATACAAAAGTCATTTCATTACTTCTCTGCTCTAAATTCCCATCTCTCTACAATCTAAAACCATCAGTGGTATCAGAGCCATTTAAATCCAAACCTCTACTATATTATGCAAATTATCATACTCCCATAAAAAACATATACACCAAACACAAAATAAACCAATTCCTTAAATAAAAGCCAAACACCACATAAATTAAAATGACTTCCCCAAACACATTTAACTACCCTCAAGTAAATTGGGTACCCACATTTAAGGGAGAAAAATATCAACAATGGTATATTCAAATGAAATCCATATTTATCTCACAAGATTTGTGGGAGTTAGTACAAAATGGTTATGAACAACCAAACAATTTGATCCAAGAAGCTACTTGGGATGAAACACGACGAAAGCAATATAAACAAAATCGGATAGGGATAATTATGCACTATCCTTAATATATCGGGGAGTAGATAAAATAATTCTCCCTACTATTATGGCTGCTACAACGGCCAAGGAGGCTTGGAGTATCCTGATGACAAAATCTAGGGGCTCCGAGAAGGTAATACTCTTTAAACTTCAATCCTTATGGAGAGACTTTGATAATTTATTAATGACGGAAAATGAAACAATTCAAGAGTTTTTTAGTCGAGTAACAAACATTATAAATCAAATTCGAACTAATGGAGATAAAGTTGAAGATGTTCAAGTAATTCAAAAAATATTAAGAAGTCTCCCCAAAAATTATGATCATATAGTGGCTGCTATAGAGGAGTCCGATAAAAACTTATCTAAATTAAGTTTAACTTTATACTTCCGTTAATAATCAAATACCTAAGTAGCAAATTTTCTCATGAAACTTTCCCTCCAAATTTTCTCTCTCGGCGCATGATACCCTATTGTGCACCGACACCATGGCAAGGAAAACTGGAGATAAAGCTCATGGAAATAAGCAGGGAAATGGAAAGAATAAGCCTCGTGGACCTGTTTCAGAGTCACAAGCTCGTAAAACTCGTTCGATTGATGAAATTTTGGGGGTCGAAGCGATTGATTTTGGATTCGAAAATGAGATTCTTACTCCGAAATCATCATTGAAGCAATTGAAGATGCAATCAGAAGTGAGACATTCATTCAATGAATGGCTTCAATCAATGCATAAAACGACTGAAGTGGTGAATATTAATTCGGTTTTTTCACCATATACCCCTGACTAATTTTTTTTTGCACCGTATACCCTTTCAACTTTCCAAATTCACCATATACCCCTGACGTTTCAAAAAATACATCAACATGCCCTTTTGACTAACGGTGTTAGACTTCCGTTAGTCATTAGGCCCTAATCCTCCCCTAACCCTAATTAACTAACCTAATTCAAACCCTAATTCTAACCCTAACCCTAATTTAATACACTAACTTGGACCCTAACCCTAACCACTAACTTGGGCTCTAATCTTAACCACTAATTTGGGCCCTAACCCTAAACACCCCTTACCCCACCGCACCACCACCCCGTCACCACCACCCCATCACCATCACCACCACCCCGTCACCACCACCACCCGTCCCCCTTCCCCGTGACCCCCCTCCCCTTCACCCATCACCACCACCACCCCTCCCCTTAACCCACTAACCCCCTCCCCCTTCCCCTTCACCCGTCACCACCACCACCCCTCCCCTTAACCCTTCACCACCACCACCCCTCCCCTTAACCCACCGACCCCCTTCCCCTTCACCCGTCACCACCACCACCCCACCCCTTAACCCACCGACCCCCTCCCCCTCCCTTTCTCTCGTCACCACCACCACCCCTCCCCTACCCCCGGCCCCCCCCCCCTCCCCTCCCCCCCGCCGTGCGAACCCCCCCCTTCCCCTTCCCTGCTGCTCGAACCCCCCTCCCTCCCCTCCCCTTCCCCGCTGCGCGAACGCCGCTCCCCGCCCCCTTCCCTCCATGAACCCCCCCTCCCCACCACAACAACCCGGATGCGCGAAAATCGAGCCCCCCTTCCCTTGCCACAAAGAACCCGGATGCGCGAAAATCGAACCCCCCCTTCATGCGTTTTTGTTATTCTCCTGGGAGTTTACAGAGGAGGAGGGAAATTGAGTCGGGAGATGCGAGGGGGTGGGGGGAGGGGCTGCGGGGAGTGGGGAGAGGGGCTTCGAGGGTGGTGGGGAGGGGGTGGGGGAGGGAGGCGCGGAGTGGGGAGGCGGGGCTTCGGGCGTGGGGGAATGGGGGGTGGGCTTCGGGGTGGTGGGGTAAGAGGGGAGTGGGTGGGCTGTCAGGGTAAGGGTGGGGGAGTGGGTGGGGTAAGGGGTGGAGTATTAGATTAGGGATTAGGGCAAGGGTTTGGCATAGGTTTTGGGTAGTTAATTAGGGTTGGAGGGGGGATTAGGGGTTAATGACTAACGGCGTTAGCCTTCCGTTAGTCAAAAGGGCATGTTGATGTATTTTTTTGAAACGTGAGGGGTATATGGTGAATTTGGAAAGTTGAAAGGGTATACGGTGCAAAAAAAAATTAGTCAGGGGTATATGGTGAAAAAACCGAATTAATATTTACCCTCTTTTGAATCCACCTCATCATAAGGTCAAGATAAAGCTGCTGGAAAATCTAAAGCAAATATGTCTAGTTGAGTTCATGCAAGAGCTAATAGGTAGGACAACATAACACTTGATACAATTGCTGAGGAAGCATATGTGGTACATGTAAAGCCTACATTGTCTATAAGAACTTCTGTACGATATAATTCAAAAAGCTAATTACCATGTAATATTTTAAGATAGGATTACATGTATATAAATATAGATTACAATTACATTTTATTTTTTCACATTCTCATGTAGAAATTATAGTTTATATTTATTTCAAGTGGGATCATGTGATAGTTTTTCCCTTTATGTTGATGAGCTCTTTTCAACTAAACGAACATGAAACCCATCCGGAAATTGTATGCCTGGAGTTCGAAGGATGTTTCCTCCTTTAATCGCGTGCCATCTGGAATTTCGTTTATAGACAAGTAGGTAATCAAATTCTTCACTCACATATAAATGCATAATTGTGCGTCAAATTGAAGTCAATAGTATACATCCTTAATTTGTTTCATGATATATTTATGCAACACTTACCATCTCAAGGTCAAATTTTATAAAATTTAACCAAGAATTTTCACTATTATTATATAAGAGAAAAATAGTTATGTGGGATATTGTTATATTCATCTCAATGTGTAGTATTTATATTGTTAGAAATTAATATGAAAATTTTAGTTCCATATTATCTATATAAATCTAGGAATTAGAACTTAGAAATATGTAGACAATTTTCTAGATTGTCGGTGGATGGAAGAATCTAGCAAACTCATGGTCTAGAAAGCCAATAGTTAGTAATTTAAGAAAACTCTAGATAGTTAGACATACTACTATAAAATATTGTGGTGTAAACCGAAATAAGGCAACTATAAAAGCTTGTAAGATGTGGTGAGATGGTGTGGGAAAAACCAATCAATACAAAAGTCATTTCATTACTTCTCTGCTCTAAATTCCCATCTCTCTACAATCTAAAACCATCAGTGGTATCAGAGCCATTTAAATCCAAACCTCCACTACATTATGCAAATTATCATACTCCCATAAAACATATACACCAAACACAAAATAAACCAATTCCCTTAAATAAAAGCCAAACACCACATAAATTAAAATGACTTCCCCAAACACATTTAACTACCCTCAAGTAAATTGGGTACCCACATTTAAGGGAGAAAAATATTAACAATGGTATATTCAAATGAAATCCATATTTATCTCACAAGATTTGTGGGAGTTAGTACAAAATGGTTAGTACAAGATTTGTGGGAGTTAGTACAACAATTTGATCCATGAAGCTACTTGGGATGAAACACGACGAAAGCAATATAAACAAAATCGGATAAGGGATAATTATGCACTATCCTTAATATATCGGGGAGTAGATAAAACAATTCTCCCTACTATTATGGCTGCTACAATGGCCAAGGAGGCTTGGAGTATCCTGGAGACAAAATCTAGGCGCTCCGAGAAGGTAATACTCTTTAAACTCCAATCCTTATGGAGAGACTTTGATAATTTATTAATGACGGAAAATGAAACAATTCAAGAGTTTTTTAGTCGAGTAACAAACATTATAAATCAAATTCGAACTAATGGAGATAAAGTTGAAGATGTTCAAGTAATTCGAAAAATATTAATAAGTCTCCCCAAAAATTATGATCATATAGTGGCTGCTATAGAGGAGTCCGATAAAGACTTATCTAAATTAAGTTTAACTTACTTAATGGGCTCCCTTCTTGCACATGAAGATAGAATGCGTAGATTTACAGAACAGCTACTAGAACAAGCATTTCAGGCTAAATTAAAATTCTCTAATAGTGGAGAAAATAAAAATAAAAATTTCCAAAAAGGAGGAATATCATATAACTGTGGCCAAGGGAGAGGAAGTTATAAAAACCAAGGAACTCGATAAAATAATCAATCTGGCTCCTATTGTAATTTATGTATGAAAAATGACCCTAATACACAAGATTGCCGGTATAAGTGTAAGAGATGCAAAAGACACACCCACTTTGAAAAAGATTGTTGGTTCCGGTAAAAGGACGAGGCTAATTTCACTGAAAATAAGGAGCCTACATATCAATTGTTTTATACATGTTTAAATGCTCACCAAGAGTCAAATGATATATGGTATATCGATAGTGGTTGTTCTAACCACATGACTTGCAACAAAAATTCATTTGTCAGTCTAGATGAAAACATAAAAACACAAATTACTCTTGGTGACGAAAGCAATCAAGAGGTAGCTGGAAAGGGGACAATAGTCGTTAGAACCAAAAACGGCTCATCTAAATTTATTTATGATGTTTTCTATATCCTTGGGCTTGCACAAAATTTATTAAGTATAGGCCAACAAATTCAAAGAGTTTATATGGCGAAATTTGATGCTAATAAATGCCTCATATTTGATAAGAAAAAAGGGCAATCAATTACTGCTACTCAAATTGTTCCTAATTAAATATTCCCATTAAGAATGCAACTGGAGCATAATGTTGCCTTAAGTTCTATAGTGGATGATTCCACATTGTGGCATTTAAGATTTGGGCATCTAAATTTTAACAGTTTAAAACTGTTAAAACAAAAAGAAATGGTGATAGGGCTTCCATCTATAACTAATGAAAGAAAAAATTATGAGGGCTGTATATATGGCAAAATGCATAGATTGCCATTTTTTACTTCATCTTGGAGGGCCATAGCTCCATTAGAGCTCGTTCACGCGGATATATGGGGCCCTACCAAAAATCCGTCTCTTGGCGGAAAAAGATATTTTCTATTATTTGTCGATTATTTCACTCGCATGATATAGGTTTATATCTTGGAGCAAAAATCATAAGCATTTTCCCACTTCATGCAATTTAAGGTCCTCACAGAAAAACAAAGTGGGCATTCAATAAAAATTCTTAGAACAGATTGTGGGGGATAATTTACAAGTAAAGAATGCAACAACTTATGTAAGGAGCATGGTATTAAAAAGAGATTTAACAGTAAGACGCACACCTCAACAAAATGGTGTTGCGGAAAGGAAAAATAGAACTATTGCTGACATGGACCATAGTATGATGCAAGCTAATAATTTACTAAAATATTTTTGGTCGAAGCTGTCCATACAGCAGTGTATATTCTCAATAGGTCTCCCACGAAAGCAGATAAGGGTAGGACATCCTATGAAGCTTGGCATAAAAGAAAGCCAAGAGTGGAGCACCTCAAAGTATTCGGGTGCATAGCATATGCCCACATCCCGGAAAAAAAATCGGGAAAAGCTCGACGGAAAAGGAGAAAAATGTATCTTTATTGGATGCAGTGACGAATCTAAAGGATATCGTCTCTATCAGCCCGAATCCAAGAAGTTAGTCATTTCAAGAGATGTCATATTCGATGAAGGAGCACAATGGACGTGGACGAAGAATGAATCTCAGCCATGTATGTGAAGGAGATTTTCTTCCACCAAGCCCAAGTGAAGATGAAGGGCCAATTCAGTCAGGAACACAGTGGCCCTCAAGTCTATCATCACCAACATCTCCAACAATATTCTCAAGATCGGTGAGTCCAACATCAGAATCAAGGTCTCAAAGCTCAGCTCTAGTAGTGCGACGTTCACAACGAGATCGGCGCCCACCAAGCTACTTGGAAGATTTTCAGTGCAATCAAGCTATCATGGTTCTCTTCACCAGCGAACCACAAAGCTTTCAAGAAGCAGCACAAGAAGAAAAATGGATCATAGCCATGGATGAAGAGATCAAAATGATCGAGAAGAATAACACATGGGAGCTAGTTGACAAACCTGAAGAAAATGATATTATCGGCCTCAAATGGGTCTATAAAGTCAAATACAATGAAGGTGGCTCCATCCAAAAATACAAGGCACGTCTCGTTGCAAAAGGCTACTCTCAGCAACCAGGAATTGACTTCAACGAGACATATGCTCCAGTAGTTCGTATGGAAACAATCAGGTCAGTCCTTGCACTTGCAGCTCAATTAAAATTACCAGTATTTCAATTAAATGTTAAATCCGCATTTCTGAACGGGGAGCTCGAAGAAGAAGTATATGTCGAGCAACCTCAAGGTTATGTCATCGATGGCCAAGAAGATAAAGTATATCGGCTTCGAAAAGCTCTTTACGGGCTAAAACAAGCTCCACGAGCTTGGAATAGCAAAAATGATGGTTATCTTCTCCAAAATTGATTCACAAAAAGCCCAAGTAAGTCATCACTATATATCAAGGCCCAAGGAGCTCAAGATTTTCTCATATTGTGCCTATATGTAGATGATCTAATCTACACAGGCACTAATCTGAAAATGATTAAAGAATTTAAGAAGGCAATGATGTCGGAGTATGAAATGACCAACCTTGGAGCCATGAAGTACTTCCTTGGCATGCAAGTCAAGCAAAGCGCTGGAAGAATATTTCTCTCACAAGAGAAATATGCAGCCGACCTACTCAAGAAGTTCAACATGAGAGAATGTAAGTCATTGGCTACATCAATGGCACTTAATGAAAGGCTATAAAAGAATGATGGCAAAGAAAAGGTCGATGCATCAATATATCGAAGTCTGGTAGGCTCTCTCATATATCCCTCACACACACGAGACCAAACATAGTTCATTATGTAAGCATTGTGTTAAGGTTCATGAGTCAGCCAAGTAAAACTCATATGGCAGCAGCAAAAAGGATTCTCAGGTATGTCAAGGGAACAAAAGTTATGGTATTTTGTACGAGACAAAGGAGAATCTGTTAAGGTTTTATTTTAATACCGCAAGTGTACGGTGTCGTAGCACATACGGGTTGAACTCAGGGAGGTATAAGATTAACCACTACTTGATTTTAGACTACAAAATAGTTACACAATCCAGAAATGAGGAATAATCTATAAACTAAAGGCTAAACTAATGACAAAATATGGCAAACTATATGAATATGATAATTAAAAACACTAAGATTAAGTATCACCACTACTATGAATTGATCAAAATATAACTCACATCCCAGTTATTCAATTATAGCTTAGGCGAGATTGTCATTCCCTTATGACTCAGTAATAAAGCACACAGCTGCGAACCGAAACTAAATACTCGGTCATTCCTCAATACCTAGAGCTCACTTTCGTGATAGCAAAAGGCCTAACTAACATGCATGTCTCCTATTTTCATCGCTTACACACATAATTAGAAGCATTAAGAACCAATGTCAAATAATTCCCAATCTTAGTTCTCACCTATTTTCATGGGAGAATTCAAATCAATGACAAGACGATCTAAATTAAGACCCAACTTTCGTTGATGAACTCAATTAATAAAATAACAATTTAACATCAAATAAATATTCCTAATCTCAACTCCAACTTTCATTGATAATATAAAACTATGGCTAAATCAAGATGCACAATTGACAATAACAACAATCTTATCAATCCCTAAACACATAATTCAATAACATGGGAATTAGAGAATAATTTACATGATCAATCCATATTAGGGCTCAACTAGCTTAATCCTAGATAAAAAAGACTGCTCACTAATCATGGCAATAAAAGCAATAAACATAATAGAAAACATAATTAAAATATAATAAAGAGAATAGAAGAGAATAAAACTTGATTGAATTGAAGATGAATATGAAAGCTTGAATCTTGAATCTCCAAAGTAGCAATAGAAAACAAACTAGGGCATAAAACTAGAGAGAAAACTAGAGAGGAAAAATAAAGTGATATTGAAAAGTGAGTAATAGATGTTAGATCCCCAACCTAATTAGAAATCCTCTAATATATAGTCATATCTCCTAATACTAGTTGGAAACCAAATTACAAGATAAGGAAACCAAATAAATCATTAAATGGCCGAAATTATCAAAACCGCGCGTAATAAGTTCCAGGCAGACTGAGCCAACTTGCGAAGCCCGTATCTCTCAAAATACAACTCGTCTTGGGCCGTGCAACCTATCGTTGGAAAACTATTCAAGCCTACTTTTCAATGCCACTAGAATCAACCCAATATCAGTATTGAGTCAAAAGTTATGGATAAAAGAATGAACATGACTCGATTTCTACAATTCTTTCAATGAATTCCAACTTCAATTTAGTTGCAATTTGCACTCAAATACAACCAAAATGATCCTTATCAATGTAGCTTGCTTCCAATTGCTCCTAAGTACTCAAGCTTGTCCAATAATACTCCAATTATATTCTCAATACCTGAAATTCATCAAATAATACTAGGGATATTTCCTCAGGTACCCCTGAAGTTTGGCGTAATTCCCAAAATACCACCCACATTTGGGGAATTCCTCAAATACCCCTGAGGTTTGTGTTTGGGTCTAAAATACCCTTACTATGGATGGAAACCTAACGCCGTTAGGTTTTCCTCTCCTTCTCCACAATTTTCTTTCTCTCTCTCCCCTCCATTGATGAACATGGAAGCTTTCTCACTCCTCCCGCCCCCCCCCCACCCCTTACCCCCACTGCCCCCACCAACCCCTCACTAGAATAGTATGCAATTATGAACTATAATGAACCTAAATGCTCCTAGAATGCAACCTAAATGCAACTAAAACCTATATAAAAATACGACTCATCAAACTCCCCCAAGCTAAACCATTGCTTATCCTCAAGCAATTAGACATAGACATTGGAAAAGAAAGACAACCTACAATATGGGACTACGATAAGGCCGAGCACACAATTGAGAACACGAGAGATACAATTACTACACGAACCAAGCATCGAAACATTCTCAAGCAAAGCCGCATAGCACGTCATGTAATGCAATCAACTCTCCTAGCATACCACACACCATCTCCCCCAAGCTAGACTTAACCAAACCTGAGAGACCTCACTTTAGTCATGTGCACTCATACTCTCATGTGTTTATGGCATAATCAATGTCACTCAACCTAAACCATGTCGACTCAAATGAAACATTTACTCTTTAACTTTGACTATCGACTCACTTTCCACCTGAAAATTACAATGCAAAAGGATCATGAGGACTTTCAAGGGTTGTAATGGGGCTGAGGTTATGGGTAGGAAATATATTTGGAAATGTGGTGTTAAAAGCCAACTATTGGAGAAAACAACACTTTAACATCTATGGCCATTAGATGCAAATGTCACAAAAACTTCTACTAGAAGTTCAACAACACATTACCATTAAATCAACATAGTACCCATCTTTACCAACTCCAACCAATTTCATTCACCTTTTATTCAATCCTTTTTTTCATTTTTTCAGAATTATTTTTCACAACTTCTTCATCATTCTTTTCATTTTGCACTTTCACACTATTTCGAGCAACTCTCTTTCAACAAATTCTCTTCCAATAATTACCGCCAAACCACAAATACAAGCTCAGAACATAAACTTTAATGCTACTCCACTTAGCAAGACCTGGGTAGAGAAATCATAAAAGGCTTAAGGCTTGTAATGTAGGTATTAATTCATAACAAAGTCAGGAAAGGCTCAGCGGGGCTAGAGAAAGGATAATATATATGAAAATAAAATATCTCTGGAAGTTCAGAACACTGAAAAGAACGCCTCAATCATATCCAAATGCTTATAAAGTTAAGTGTCAAAGAGTACCAAGTCAAAGTCAAGATCCATGCAACAAATGAGGAACTAATCACACATGAAAGAACATAACTGACACAGATACGTCAGTTTATAGGCACAAAAGCTCACGTGAGTTAAGATGTCTAAACAGTAAGGTTAAATCAAGCCAGAGAGAGATCAACCAATCTTACCACAAGCAATCAATCACTATACAATTATGCTATGAAGAATCATGAATGAGATGGATTACGCTTAAGACCGTAGTAAGGATATCAACAAGGTTCTCAAATAGTGCTAGCAATAGTCCCATAGATGCAACTAAGATGAGATGAAATCTAATATGCTGATGCAACAAAGAAAGCAGTACAATTTTTTTGGTTACACGTAAACTCCCACTCCTAGTGAGCAGTACAAACCGTGCAACAACCTAAGAAAACAATAAAAACTACACTAGAAAGCAGTAAATGATAGAATATTCCTCCCCCAAGCTAAAAATTGCAGTGACCTCACTGCAATAAACAAGATTAGAGAAGGAACACTAATAAAATCCATCAATCATCGAATCACCAAATCACAAAATCATCGAGCACACCTGCAAACACCACAATCCACCATTATCGCCGCACACAAATCCCAACAGTGAAAGGAGTTAATCAATAGAGTCACAAGAAAACAAGTATGGCATCACAAACAAAAATCCAAGCAAAAACAGAGAAAGTATTATCAAAAGTATGAACAATATAGAGTAAAGAAGCTTACTACCCAATCTAATGGGAAAAAGAGTTGAATAAGCGCAAAAATCAACATTGTTATGCTTCTTGAAGACCAACTTGAATCAATTTGTAGCCAACTTGTACGAATCCTATAACAACCATCAATTAGAAAAATTAGAGAAAAAGGAAAAGATATTGAAATTAGGTGGTCAAAAGTAAAAGTAATAATAAAAAGAAAAGGAAAAAGAAAAGAAAAGAAAAGAAAGAAAAGAAAAGAAAGAAATTAGGTGGATAAGGTGGGTTTGATCAAGAGAGGAATCTACTTGGTGAGATTTGCTGCCATGGATTCTAGAGATAAGGTGTTGAATAGTCATTTCTTCTTTGATAAGAAACTGTTAATCTTGAAACCCTGGTGTCATGATACTGATTTTGAGAAGGATGACATAAAAACTATTCCAGTTTGGGTGCAATTGAAGTTACCATTGAAGTACTGGGGTGAAAAATCATTGCACAAAATAGTTGCTCAGGTGGGAGATCCCATTAAGAGAGATGAGGCAACTAGAAATCGAGATAAAATACAATTTGCAAGAGTACTAGTTGAAATGAATATTGATCAACACTTTCCAGATCATGTTCATTTTATAAATGAGTATGGTGATAGGGTTCAAGTGCAGATTGAGTATGAATGGAGACCCCATAAATGTGAAACATGTGGTAATTTTGGACATGAAGGGAAGGAATGTCGAATTCAGAAGCATAAGAAGATTTGGGTGCCAAAAAGAGTACAACCACAAGCTGTTCCTGCTCCTACTGAAGTCATAGCAGAGGAAAATGTTGAAATGACAATCGAGGCAGAACAAGTTGTTTCTGCTCCTATAGTAACTTTGAGAGACGAGAGGGTGACATTGGATCCAGATGGATTTCAGAAAGCTCTTAAACCCATTAAGGTTAGAACTACTAATACTCAGCCAACAAGTATTGGTAATTCTTTCCACTCTTTGCTTCAGGAAGCTGCTGGTCAAGGTACTGCAGATGGTCTTAGAAATGTAAGGGGAGAGGGAACTTTCCCTATTGCCAATGGATAGGCTACTATGTTGGAATGTCCGAGGAGTAAATAGTGCCAAAAAACAGAGAGATGTGAAAGCATACATTCATAGATTCTCTGTTGGCATTGTTGCTCTCTTGGAAACAAAGGTAAAAACATCTAATCTGGGGTGTCTTTACCAAAGAATGTTTATGGGCTGGTGTTTTACAACAAATGCTTGCTATCATAATAGTGGCAGGATTATTTTAGCATGGAAGGCTGGTTGTTTTACAGTCAATATCATCAAAGGAACAAGTCAGATGATTCACTGTTTTATTCAACCAAGTAGTGGTGTTACTGGGTTCTATTGTACCTTTATTTATGCATTTAATGAAAGGGCTAGAAGGGAGGATTTATGGATGGATTTGAGAAATATAGCAACTTCTGAACCATGGCTGCTGTGTGGTGATTTTAATAATGTGATGAATACAGATGAAAAAGTAGGTTCATTAGTTAGAGAATCTGAAATTCTGGACATCAGAACATGTATGGTTGATTGTGGTGTCACAGATATCAAATGCTCAGGTAATTTCTTTACCTGGAATAACAAACAGCAAGGTGATGCAAGAGTTTTTTCAAAGCTTAATAGAATGCTGGCAAACTCAAGTTGGCAAGATAGTTTCCCTTTTGCAGAAGTGAACTTTCAATGTGAGGGAGATTTTGATCATTCCCCTGCACTACTTACAGTGTTCCCTGGTATTGTTTGTGGTAAAAAACCATTCAGGTATTTTACCATGTGGAAAGGAGCAGCTCAGTTTGAAGAGATAATAAGGCAAATTTGGTCTGAATCTATACAAGGTTCAATAATGTTCAAGGTTCTGCAGAAGCTGAAGAAAGTTAAATGTGCATTGAAAGAGTTAAATAAAGTAGGTTTTTCTGACCTACAAGCAGCAGAGGTGAGAGCACATACACACATGATTGAAGCTCAGAAGCAACTCCATTTGAACCCTGGAGATTCAACATTAGCAGCAGCTGAATTAGCAGCCATACAAGAATATAAGATGAAACATGCTACTTATGTTTCATTTCTGAGTCAGAAAGCAAAGATGGACTGGTTGCGGGACGGAGATGAGAATACTAGTTTATTTCATCAGAGCATTAAAGCTAGGAAACTGCACAATCAGGTATTCAGTATAAATGATGAATTTGGTGTCTGGCATGATACACCTGAAGCTGTTTCAGGAGCTTTTTTATCATATTATAAAAAAGCTATTGGGTAATGATACTACTCTTATATCTCATGTGATGCCACAAATTGTGCAAGCAGGACCTCTATTAACTGCAGATCATCTTGCTATTCTTAATGCTCCATATCCAATTGGAGAAATTAAGAAAGCTTTGTTTTCAATTCCAGGGAGCAAAGCTCTAGGTCCAGATGGATTTGGATCTTTCTTTTATAGAGATGCTTGGAATATCATTGGTGATGACATTGTTGATGCTGTTTTAGATACATTGTAGAGTGGTCATGTATTGAAAGAGTTAAACAACACATTAATTACTTTGATACCTAAAACTAGGTGTCCTAGTAATGTCACTGAATATAGGCCTATTTCATGTTGCAATACATTATACAAATGTATAACAAAGGTCCTATGTGGGAGGCTTAGACAAGTGTTACCTGATATCATAGTGGAAAACCAAGGTGGATTTGTACATGGAAGATTTATTGTGCATAATATCATGGTTATTCAGGACATGGTGAAACAGTATGGTAGGAAAAAAGTAAGCCCAGGATGTTTAATGAAGATAGATCTTCAAAAGGCATATGATACTGTTGATTGGCAGTTTTTGCAAGAAATGTTACAACAATTGGGATTCCCTGAACATTTTGTTAACTTGGTAATGAAATGTGTTACAACTCCCATGTTCTCTCTTCTTTTAAATGGAAATATGGAGGGGTATTTTAAATCTACCAGGGGATTAAGGCAAGGGGATCCCATGTCTCCCTTGTTATTTGTAGTTTACCTGGAATATCTATCTAGAATTCTGTTCAAGATGAGTGAGATGGAACAATTTCAGTATCATCCCAGATGTAGAGAAGTAAAATTGACACATATGTGCTTTGCTGATGATTTAATCATGTGTTGCAAAGGAGAGTTTACTTCTGTTTATCTGATGTTGAAGGCCTTCAAGCTTTTCTCTGATACTTCAGGGTTGAAGGCAAATGTTAGTAAGTCTGCCATTTACTCATGTGGTATGAAGGAAGCATAATCACAAAGAATTGTAGAAGCTTCAGGATTCATGAAGAGTAAGCTGCCATTTAAGTATTTGGGTGTTCCCATTTGTTCTAAGAAGATTTCAAAAGCACAATGTGAGATGATCGTGGAGAAAATGACTGCAAGAATAAGGATTTGGAGCACCAGAAATATGTCATACAGTGCTAGAACACAACTTATCAATACTGTGTTACTTAGCTTGCATAAATATTGGGCTCGGGTATTCATCATACCTAAGAGTGTACTACAAGAGGTGATGAGAATATGCAGAGCATTTTTATGGAGCAGTCAAGCCTTTTCACAGAAGCCAGGTCATATAGCTTGGGATCAGTTGTGCTGGAGCAAGTCATGTGGTGGTTTAGGCTTTAGAGAAGTGATTAGTTGGAATGTGGCGTGTCTTGGCAAGTATGTGTGGGCAATATCCTCGAAGCAGGATAATGTGTGGATTAGGTGGGTGCATTCTGTATATATCAAGGGCGAGAACTGGTGGAATTACACTCCTAAGGCAGGGGTGAGTTGGTATTGGAAATGTATTTGTAGAGTAAAAGAACAAATGAAGCTGCTGTTCACTGAAAATGAGTTTAGTACACTGCAGAACTACTCAATACAGTCAGTGTATGATAAAATCAGAGGGGTAAAAGACAAAGTGACATGGGACACAATTATTTGGAATAGACTTAATGTTCCCAAGCATAGATTTATATTATGGCTGGCTATACAACAGAGACTTCAAACAACAGAGAAGCTGGCAAAGGTGGGAGTTAGTAGGTCTAATCAATGTTTGATTTGTGATGCTGCACCAGAATCACATACACACTTATTCTTCCAGTGTGATTATAGTACAGAATGTCTGAAGGTAATTAAATCCTGGCTGGGTATGAGCAGTTCTGCTAATACTTTATTAAGTCTTATCAGGTGGCTGAGGAACAGTAGGCATTCCAAATTCAAGAAACTTGTCATGGCTGCTGGCATAGCTGCAGTGGTATATGGAATATGGCACAGTAGGAATACCGGTTACTGGCAGAATTGTATTCCTAGTATTAGCACTAGTGTGAGTCAGGTGAAAAGCATAGTAAGAAGTAGAGTTAAATTAGTGATGCCTAAAAAAATTAGCAGGGAAGATTATGTATGGTTTAGTAGCCTTTGAATTAGGTGTAGTGTTTTAAATTGTTGTAATTGAGCCTTGCCTTGGTTAATGGTCCAACCTAGTTGGTTCGTTAACTTGGTTTAGGTTGGTGTATTACTGTTGATGAGCAATGAAATTTACTTAATTAGCAAAAAAAAAAAAAAGAATCAGTATACAAAAATAGAAAGAAAAGAAAAAGAGAAATAAGATGAAAAAGGAGAAAGGAGAAAGAGAGAGAAGAACGAAGAGGAGGTGCGGTGGGGTGCGCCGCAGCTGGTGCCGGAATTTATGGTGGTGCACAGCAGCGGCGAGAAGCCAGAGGATTGCGGGTGGACGGAGAACCAGAGGGGCGATGAATGCCGGTGTTGGGCGCGAGAAAGAAGCGGGAGGAGGAATAGAGGTGGTTGGGCTGGAGGGTTGATGGTGGTGTTGCGCAGGTGGGGATGGTCGGTGAGCATATGGGGGTGAGCCACGAGCAGCTTGCTGTGTGGGAGTGAAGACCACGATGAAACCGTTACTGTTGCTTGCTGCGACCAGTTCTTGTTTAAATCTTTCAACATCTAAAAACGCGGGTCGCGTTTAATGCCGCGAGTCGTGGTATGGTCTCGACATTTGTCCGCGAGCTAGGCCATTGTACCGCGACTCGTCTTTTTAAAGATCTTGTTCCAGCTTCTTTTCTACGAACATTTTTTTTTGTATAAACCTATAAACACACCAAAAACAAACACAAAAACATCAATGTAAATAAGATCACACAAAAAGGAAAAATCAAATAAAATGAAAAAAAAATTGGGTGTAGACTCGGGTTGCCCCCGAAAAGCGCAAATTTATAAAGGTCTCGCACGACCGTTTAGGACTAGTATACCAATGCAGAAGAGTTCAACGCTCTAAGAAGCTTATCATATGTTTCTGCAAACATCTCAGAATATGTTATATAATGGAGAGAAGTAGAAATGAAATATATTAGTCCTAAAAATTAAATCTATCAAACCTAGAAAAAGAAAAATCAAAGGAAAAATGATTTCTACAAGAGTATGAAAAGGAAAAATTGTTAATCATTTTACATGACTCAAAAGGAGAGATAACCACTAACCGTTCATCAATTATATGGTCATAAGAGTCATTCAGATGGGGAGAAATAGAGAACGATGGGGGGTATAATATAGGGGTAGAAGGAATAAGGTCAAGCTTTCGAGAGAAAGGAACATGAGACTCAAAAACAGTTGGTGGAATCGACAAAGACTCATGAATAACTTCACTCTCATGTATAGACTTCTCCAATGAAGGATTTTCAACCAAGAGTTGTTCCTCATTCATAACATCCTTCACATCAATCTTCCTAGTAGCTTGATAATCATCCCCATAATTTTCAAGTTCTTTCCAACCTTCATCATCATCATCATAAATATATGGGTGAAAACTATAACTCCGAGCAGATTGACAATCATATTGGGGAGAGGGGTCAAAATCGTTTACTAATGTCACATCACATAAAGAAATATCATGAAAAGTAGAGTGACAATTAGAACTATATGGAGGTGTTGTAATGTAGCTTTGAGGTGAAGGAGTGGAGGAATTTTCCTGGGCTGGTCTAGCTGATAATGACATATCCCACTCATAATTATTCTTAGCCAACCACTCGATTAGATCCCAACAATAATCAGGTGATTGGGATAGAAATTGTCCATTAGACATAGACGCAAACACCGCTCTACTTTCTTCATTTAAACCCTCATAAATCACTTGACACATATCCCATTGTTCATATCCGTAATTAGGACCAATAAAGTCTCCAAGTCTACGATAGTATTTCCAAAACAATTCATTCTCATATTGAGGAAAATAGAAAATTGCTCTAGAATTACTAGCATGTATATGGGGATCACAACACATATCAGGTAATTGATTAGAACTCAAGCAAAATTGGAAGTATATTGACACGATGTATCAAAATAAGAAACATGAGAATCCAAAGAATTATAACCATTGGCCCTGTCAATAGAATTGTCCCTATTATAGTGATAATATGACTCCATGAACAGTGAAAGGGATGAAATTTACAAAAGTAAAAAAAACGAGTTATTTACAAAAGAAAATAAAAATATATTCAATGTAGTCTATTAAATCTATAATCAAACTAATTCTAATCCGTTACCTCCCCGGCAACGGCGCCAAAAACTTGTTAAGGTTTTATTTTAATACCGCAAGTGTACGGTGTCGTAGCACATACGGGTCGAACTCGGGGAGGTATAAGATTAACCACTACTTGATTTTAGATTACAAAATAGTTACACAATCCAGAAATGAGGAATAATCTATAAACTAAAGGCTAAACTAATGAAAAAATATGGCAAACTATATGAATATGATAATTAAAAACACTAAGATTAAGTATCACCACTACTATGAATTGATCAAAATATAACTCACATCCCAGTTATTCAATTATAGCTTAGGCGAGATTGTCATTCCCTTATGACTCAGTAATAAAGCACACAGCTGCGAACCGAAACTAAATACTCGGTCATTCCTCAATACCTAGAGCTCACTTTCGTGATAGCAAAAGGCCTAACTAACATGCATGTCTCCTATTTTCATAGCTTACACACATAATTAGAAGCATTAAGAACCAATGTCAAATAATTCCCAATCTTAGTTCTCACCTATTTTCATGGGAGAATTCAAATCAATGACAAGACGATCTAAATTAAGACCCAACTTTCGTTGATGAACTCAATTAATAAAATAACAATTTAACATCAAATAAATATTCCTAATCTCAACTCCAACTTTCATTGATAATATAAAACTATGGCTAAATCAAGATGCACAATTGACAATAACAACAATCTTATCAATCCCTAAACACATAATTCAATAACATGGGAATTAGAGAATAATTTACATGATCAATCCATATTAGGGCTCAACTAGCTTAATCCTAGATAAAAAAGACTGCTCACTAATCATGGCAATAAAAACAATAAACATAATAGAAAACATAATTAAAATATAATAAAGAGAATAGAAGAGAATAAAACTTGATTGAATTGAAGATGAATATGAAAGCTTGAATCCTGAATCTCCAAAGTAGCAATATAAAACAAACTAGGGCATAAAACTAGAGAGAAAACTAGAGAGGAAAAATAAAGTGATATTGAAAAGTGAGTAATAGATGTTAGATCCCCAACCTAATTAGAAATCCTCTAATATATAGTCATATCTCCTAATACTAGTTGGAAACCAAATTACAAGATAAGGAAACCAAATAAATCATTAAATGGCCGAAATTATCAAAACCGCGCGTAATAAGTTCCAGGCAGACTGGGCCAACTTGCGAAGCCCGTATCTCTCAAAATACAACTCGTCTTGGGCCGTGCAACCTATCGTTGGAAAACTATTCAAGTCTACTTTTCAATGCCACTAGAATCAACCCAATATCAGCATTGAGTGAAAAGTTATGGATAAAAGAATGAACATGACTCGATTTCTACAATTCTTTCAATGAATTCCAACTTCAATTTAGTTGCAATTTGCACTCAAATACATCCAAAATGATCCTTATCAATGTAGCTTGCTTCCAACTGCTCCTAAGTACTCAAGCTTGTCCAATAATACTCCAATTATGTTCTCAATACCTAAAATTTATCAAATAATACTAAAAACGCACAAGAGGAGTAATATTTCGAAGATTAAGTAATAGTATGCAATTATGAACTATAATGAACCTAAATGCTCCTAGAATGCAACCTAAATGCAACTAAAACCTATATAAAAATACGACTCATCAGAATTACAAGCTTATAGGATACACAGACAGCGACTAGACCGAAAGTATTGACGACCGGAAAAGTATAAGCGGCTACGTGTTTCAATTGGGAACCAAGGTCATATCTTGGTCATCAAAGAAACAAGCAACAAGAGCTCTGTTATTAGCAGAAGCAGAATACGTAGCAGCAACAAGTGCAACATATGAAGCAGTCTGGCTCAAAAGAATTCTCAATGATCTACAACAGACATCAGAAGAACCAACAACTATCTATTATGACAACATGTCAGCAATAGCCATGGCGAAGAATCCAGTCTTTCACAGTCGTACGAAGCACATCGAGTTACGTCACCATTTCATCTGAGCGTTGGTCGACAAACAAGAGATCTTCGGTGGATGGAATTTCAAAGACAGGGGAGCAGGTAGCAGACATTTTTACAAAGGCAATTTCAGCAGAAAAATTCATGCAATTCAGAAAACAACTTGGAGTTCAAGATTTTTCATATCAGGGGGAGTGATAGAAATTAATATGAAAAATCTAGTTCCAAATTATCAAGATAAATCTAGGAATTAGAACTTAGAAATATCTAGACAATTTTCTAGATTGTCGGTGGATGGAAGAATCTAGCAAACTCATTGTCTAGAAAGTCAATAGTTAGTAATTTAAAAAAATTCTAGATAGTTAGACATACTACATTAAAATATTGTGGTGTAAATCGACATAAGGCAACTATAAGAGCTTGTAAGATGTGGTGTGATGGTGTGGGAAAAATCAATCAATACAAAAGTCATTTCATTACTTCTTTACTGTAAATTCCCATCTCTCTAGAATCTAAAACCATCATATATATATATATCAATTTTCTTTTACTAATACATAATTGACGATATTAATAATGATCAAAGTATTGCATTGGAAGCATAAAATTATAAGTGTTGTATAAATCATGAAACAAATAAAGTATATTTTTGCTTATTACCTATGCTTGGTGACTAGGTAGTGTAAAAACACGGACATTTGCACCTTGCTGAAATTTGCACCGATACAAAATCTCATACCTCCCCCGAAAGCCATGAAATGTTTTGACGCCCCACTTATTTCTCTTTCCTATATATAAGCCAAAATATATTGATGCTTTACATTTTCTTTTCTCTGTGGAAAAGTGTAATTGAAGAACGAATTGTACATCTACGTAAATTGCCTACGTACCTCCCATCTCCTGTAGGATTATATAAGTACTCTAAGCGGAATTTCATGAATCAAATTCATAAGCACTTAAAACAGGATCTCATGCATATACATTCAAGGATCACATAATAGTTAGGAATTTACCTTTGAAGCGTGAATTCCACAAAGCTTGAATAACCCAGATTAAGAACCTCAATTGCGATTCCTCTACTTGGTCCACCAACCCGGATCAACACTCCACCAATGCTAGTTGGAAAGAAGAAATTCTTCTTCTACTTTAATGGAGTTTTTATGACTTTTGGAAAGATTATGAGAGAGAGAATAATGAAAGATATCTAGTATTTTAATTATTGCCTAACCAAGTATATATAGATATAATTAGGTTAGGAGGAGAATTAATTCTCCTCTCTCTCTTCCTCTTGGCCGGCCACCCTAGGGCCCTTTATGGGCTCTAGGTTTCTTTTGTTGATCCAAGTATTTTGTGTGACCTAATAGGATCCATTATATTGGGCTTTGGGTTTATTATTTCCTAACCCAAAGTTCTATAGCATTCTCTAGCAAGACGTATAGACGACCCAATTTAATGAATTTATTATCTCCATAATATGATCCATGTTATATTTAGTAATTGCATTAGAGTCATGGACACAATTCCTTCAATCTCCCACTTGTCCGAGACGAGTGTGCAATCTTCAAATTCCTTAAGTCTCTTAGTGTCCAATTTGATAGTATGATCATATTTCTATGTCATCCATACTAGTCTTCAAATTAATCCTTGAAATCCGAGTTCAAATTGACAAACAAATGATCATCATATAATCCATTTGAGCACGGCCATGCATTTTTCAATTTTCACTCTCCAAGGGGCCAAGACACCCATCCTATCTCATATAGGAGGACTTTTCAATCTTGTGGCAACCAAAACTCCCACTCAACTTTTAGCACAACCCGAACACTGCCTTTATAGTCCCCTTTTACGGCATGACGTTTGACAGTATCAAAGTTATACCAATCATTAGGCTAAGTAGTGTTCCACTCATGTCTTAGGAATCCACTAATATAATTACGAAGTTATAGAAACTTCTAAGTAGGTCCGTTCGACCATGTATCAACTATACATGTCCATATGATTGACTAAACATCTCCATGTTCCCATAGCCCATGAAACGGCGCTATCAATCAATCTTATATGCTAATCCTTTAATAAGTCATTTATGTCCAATTTAACGACTTAGATTAGGAACTATGATATTCTATGAATTCTGTTCACTTATGGTGTTTCATTCATCAAATCACATATTTGACAAAACCATTGAATTCAAGATATATTTTGGACATTTTATTTAATACCACACCAAAATTAAATAAGATAAAATTTTATTTCTCATAAACATAAAATAGCAAAACCATGTCTCTACATTGTAATAAGTTTCTCTAAACCTAGTACAATCTAAAGCCACTCTAACATTTGCTTTAAGTCTATAGCCCTAGCGTGACACTCATGCTTGGGTTGAGGTAGTGGTTTAGTGAGCGGATCAGCCACATTCTCATCAGTGTGAACTTTGCAGATCCTAACATCCTTCCTGTCAACAATCTCCCTAATGAGGTGATACTTCCTCATTACATGTTTGGATTTGTTATGTGATCTCGGTTCTTTTGCTTGCGCAATAGCACCATTGTTATCACAGAACAACTCAATCCCTTCCAGAGCACTAGGTATGATATCCAACTCTGTCAAGAATTTCTTGATCCAAACTGCTTCTTTAGCCGCTTCAACCGCTGCTAAATATTCTGATTATGTCGTAGAGTCTGCTACAGTGCTTTGCTTTGAGCTCTTCCAGCTCACTGCTCCTCCATTTAGACAAAAGACGTACCCTGACTGAGAGCGGTAATCATCTCTGTCGGTTTGGAAGCTCGCATCAGTATAACCTTTAACAACCAACTCACTTTCACCTCCATAGACTAAGAACATGCCTTTAGTTCTTCTCAAGTACTTAAGGATGCTCTTAGCTGCAATCCAGTGTGCTTCCCTTGGATTTGCTTGGAACCTGCTACACATGCTCAAGGCATATGCAACATCTGGTCGAGTACTTATCATGGCATACATGATAGACCCTATAGCCGAAGCATAAGGTATGCTACTCATTCGCTTCAACTCATCAGGCTCAGTCGGGCACTGACTCTTGCTAAGCGATATGCCATGTGACATGGGAATGAATCCTCTCTTCGAGTTTTCCATGTTGAACCTTGCAAGAACTTTATCAATATAAGTTTCTTGACTTAGTCCAATCATCCTTCGAGACCTATCTCTATGGATTTTAATTCCCAATATGTACTCAGCTTCTCCAAGGTCCTTCATGGAGAAACAACTTTTCAACCATTCCTTGACTGACTCAAGCATTGGTATGTCATTTCCCATGAGTAGTATGTCATCTACATACAATACCAAGAAGACTAAGCTGCTCCCACTAAACTTCTTGTATACACAAGATTCTTCTTCGCTTTTGATGAAATCAAATTTCTTGATTGCTTCATCAAATCGAAGATTCCAACTTCCCGAGATGCTCGCTTCAATCCATAAATGGATCTCCGAAGCTTGCAAACCCTTTTAGGATTTTCCGGATCCTCAAAACCCTCGGGTTGTGTCATGTACACATCCTCATTCAAGAATCCATTCAAGAATGCGGTTTTGACATCCATCTCGCCAAATTTCATAATCATAAAATGCAAAGAATCGCTAAAAGTATCCGAATTGATTTAAGCATTGCTCTTGGAGAAAAGGTCTCATCATAGTCTATACCATGAATTTGTCTCGAATCCTTTTGCAACCGGTCTTGCTTTATATACATAGACATTCCCATCTTTGTGTCTGTTTTCAATTTGAACACCCACTTGCATCCAATAGGGTTAACCCCACTAGGCAAGTCGACCGGGGGTCCAAACTTTATTCTCGAGACATGGAGTCTAACTCGGATTTCATGGCTTCAAGCCATTTCTCGTAGTCCGGGCTCGTCAAAACTTGTTTGTAGGTAGTAGGCTCACGAATTCTCCAAAATCATAATTTCGAGTTTTCGGTTAACAGAAATCAACCAACCTTTTGTTTGGAATCCTTTCTCTACTAGATCTACGCGGGGCTCGAGCATCAAGAAAAGAGTTCTCTTCAACTCCTTGAAGATCTTCACTTGATTCAATTGGAACGGTAGGAGGTACATGCGTTGAATACATCATCTCCCGAACTAGACTTTCGTCTTGTCGTGCCGTCTCTGACATAGTGTGAACCACGTCTATTTGTTGCTCATCTCGAATTTCTTTGAGAATTATTTTACTCCCACTTGTCTTTCTAGAAACAAATTCCTTTTCAAGAAAGACACCATCACGAGCAACAAACACTTTGTTCTCTTGACGGTTATAGAAGTAATAACCCCTTGTCTCTTTTGGGTATCCCACAAAGAGACATTTATCTGACTTGGGTGCAAGCTTGTCTGATAGTAACCGCTTTACATAGACCTCACATCCCCGCATTTTAAGAAAAGACAAGTTTGGAGTTTTTCCATTCCATAACTCATATGGAGTCTTTTCAACGACCTTTGACGGGCTCCTATTTAGTGTGTGTGCAGCGGTTTCGAGAGCGTATCCCCAAAAAGAAATCGGAAGATCGGCAAGACTCATCATCGATCGAACCATATCTAGCAAGGTTCGGTTCCTCCTTTCGAGATACACCATTCAACCGTGGTGTTCCTCGGTGGAGTTAATTGTGAAAGAATTCCACAACCCTTTAGATGATCATCAAATTCTTGGCTCAAATATTCACCACCACGATCGGATCGTAGTGCTTTTATTGTCTTACCAAGTTGATTATGTACTTCATTTTGGAACTCTTTGAATTTATCAAAAGATTCCGACTTATGTTTCATTAAGTATATATATCCATATCTACTCAAATCATCAGTGAATGTAATGAAGTAGTTAAACCCTCCCCTTGCCTTTGTGCTCATAGGACCACACACATCCGTATGTATGAGTCCTAAAAGATCGTCGGCTCTTTCACCTTTTCCAAGAAATGGTGATTTTGTCATCTTTCCCATTAAGCATGATTCACATACATCAAATGATTCAAAATCAAATGATGGAATTATACCATCCTTTTGTAACTTGTGAATGCGCTTTTGGTTTATATGACCCATTCGACAATGCCAAATGTAGGTTAGGTTGGAATCATTTGATTTTTGTTTCTTGCTATCTATGTTATAGATCCGTAACGACTTATCAAGCACATATAAGCCATTTATCAATTTAGCATTGGCATAGAACATATTATTGTAAGAAATGGAACAACACTTGTTCTTTATTTCAAAACAAAACCCTTCGAATCCAAAACCGAAACGAAATTATGTTCTTTGTTATTGAAGGAACAAAATAACAATTATTTAATTCTAAAACAAAGCCGGATGGCAAATGCGGACTATAGCTTCCTATGGCAAGTGCGAGAACCCGTGCTCCATTTCCAACGCGAAGCTCTACCTCGCCCTTTGCCGCCTCCTACTTCTTTTTAGTCCCCGCACATCATTAACTATGTGAGAACCACAGTAGGTATCCAATACCCATAAAGAAGTAGAAGTCAAATTGATTTCTATAACAAATATACCCGAAGTGGAAGCCCCGGACTTCTTTTCTTCCAAGTATAGAGGGCGCTTCCTCTTCCAAGTGTCCTATCTTGTGACAATGGAAGCACTTGCTTTCCGCGGCCACCTTTGGCTTGGCGGTTGGCTTAGGTTTTTCAGCAACAACGACAACTTGCTTGTCTTTGTCCTTCTTTCCTGCCCATTTCTTCTTAAAACCCTTTCCCTTTTGAACCATCAAAACCTCTTTCTTTGGTTCAATCTTAGGGATGTTCCTTTCGGCGTTGACCAACAATCCATGCAACTCTTGCAAAGTCTTTTCGAGACTCATTAGTAATCACGGGAAGTGGGGTTTCTAAGACATCCTCTCGACCCTCGAGACCTCAAAACAAGTCTTAAGGTCCTTTCCCAATTAAGGAAATTTTCACCATTCGCCCTGTCCTTTTCCAGAAAAGGAGAATGTTGAAACCGGAGTTGTTGTTGTTGTTATTAGACATAGTATCTACTGACAGAATAAAACAAAGTTCATTATTATGTTTATAAAACAACCTAAAACATGCAAAGGTTTCTAGGTTGATCACCTATTCAATTTTAATGTCCCATTTGAATAAGTGAATACAAGATCCTATTAACATGCAACACTAAGCAGACGGAGGCCTTATCTTAACGTTACATTCTCAAGGTAAGTAAACTCCTTTACTAATTATAACACTTTATAATTCTTGTTTAGATTGGTAAACATCGCATGCTTAACTATCTCTTGCTTCAAAACCCAAAACGCTTTTGATGATTTTGTTAAGGATAACCAAACTAAGTAGTAAAATTCGCAATTTTACCTTATCTCCCAAAATTAATGATAATACCCTGCGGAGGCATGACCTATTATTATTAATTAAGGGTTAATAAGCACTTTATGTTTGGAAAAGCTAACCTTAATATTTGCGGGACCTAAGTTTATTATGTTGTTATGAATTAGTGAACTCTAGCGAATTGATAACCAACATACAATAAACTCATAAGCATTTTAAATAATAATAAAATGCAAAATAAAATGATCTAGTATGACCCCTAATCCTAAGAACTATGCATCAATGGCTCATTCTTGGACTCTTCATGGATCTCCATCCACCTTATCCATGGGCCTTCTCTTGATGGACTTCGTCTTTGGATTACATAAGTATCAAAATAATTTAAGTAATAACTAAATTAAATAAATTACAAAATACTTAACGATACGCAGATCGTATTTAAAATTACAAGAATACATCACGATACGCAGATCGTATTTTCTAACTTAATTTGGGTCATACTAGTCATACATAGCAATTATATCAAAATATATAAAAGCCACATCATAATATCACATATTATATACTTGCCATCAATCAAAATATCAAATATTCTTAATTATGGTAAGTTGATAAAACATTTAAGTAATTCCTAACCACCTAAAGATTTTATCATATAATATCTTGCCTACTAATTTTAATTAGATTAAAGAATAAAATTATGGAATTAATTTATGACCCAGTCAAAATTAACATAATTAACATAATTGGAATTTTCTTAATTTACTCAACAAAAAGATTTACAAAATTTCAAAACAAATCTTTTCAATCACTGCCCAATTACACGCTTCGCTAAAATCAAAAGAATTTTTTTTTTTTTTTTTTTTTAATAGTTAAAACGTGAAACAAATCCCAGCAGAAGACAAAGGCCGCCTTCCACGGCAAGACCGCCCGTGAACCACGAACGGCCGAATTCCGGGCAAGCCACGTCAAGCGGCCTCACCGAACTCGCCGGCAACCCATCGCGATCCGACGCCGGCAAGAGTTCCCGCGCACCCGGCCAAGCACGCGGCCGCGCACGTCCAACGTGCGTCGCACGCGTGGCCGCCCGCCGGCGCCCTCGCCGACCGCTTTCCGGTCGGCCTCGCCATCCTCGCCGACCTATAGGCCGGCAGACCACCGGAGCGACCACCGGCCGTGGTCACTCCTCTTCCTCATTAATTTTTTTTTTTTTTTATATTTAATTTGGAAGAAATTAAAATTACAACTTATTTGCAAAATTAATTTAGTGATCTTAATTAAATTAAACATAAACTCTTTTATGCATAATTCAGAAAATTAAATCAAAATCTCCATTTTAATTAATTTTAGGGTTCTTCACATAAATTAATCTCTAATTCATATAAAACTCTTTTCACATGAATTAATTTTCATACATAAACAAATTTAAACATGAAAATCAGATTAATATTATGAACTTAATATTCGAAATAAAATCAGAATTTAAATTTCGAAAATTAGGGTTGAATTTTCAACAAATTCGGCCACTTTATATTGAAAAAATTAAGCAATTAAATCTCCATTTAATCAATTCCAATTATTTATTCAATCCATAATTCAATTCCTCCCCTTAATCAAATTAAAATTAGTCATGAACACATCAAAATAAATCTAATTATTATGACCTAAAAATTATATGTAAGAGGCTAAAACTGATACCACTGTAGGATTATATAAGTACTCTAAGCGGAATTTCATGAATCAAATTCATAAGCACTTAAAACAGGATCTCATGCATATACATTCAAGGATCACATAATAGTTAGGAATTTACCTTTGAAGCGTGAATTCCACAAAGCTTGAATAACCCAGATTAAGAACCTCAATTGCGATTCCTCTACTTGGTCCACCAACCCGGATCAACACTCCACCAATGCTAGTTGGAAAGAAGAAATTCTTCTTCTACTTTAATGGAGTTTTTATGACTTTTGGAAAGATTATGAGAGAGAGAATAATGAAAGATATCTAGTATTTTAATTATTGCCTAACCAAGTATATATAGATATAATTAGGTTAGGAGGAGAATTAATTCTCCTCTCTCTCTTCCTCTTGGCCGGCCACCCTAGGGCCCTTTATGGGCTCTAGGTTTCTTTTGTTGATCCAAGTATTTTGTGTGACCTAATAGGATCCATTATATTGGGCTTTGGGTTTATTATTTCCTAACCCAAAGTTCTATAGCATTCTCTAGCAAGACGTATAGACGACCCAATTTAATGAATTTATTATCTCCATAATATGATCCATGTTATATTTAGTAATTGCATTAGAGTCATGGACACAATTCCTTCATCTCCATGGATTGAAATCAAGGGGATTTTCATATATATCTGCGTTTGAATGCACTGCTGGAGGACAAACCATGACAGCCCAACCCTTTGGAATGATAAAACCTACATTCAGGGGAATATATAGTACATTATAGAACATCATAAATATATTATGGTAATATATATATATATATATATATATATATATATATATATATATATATATATATATATATATATATATATATATATATATATATATATATATATATATATATATATATATCCTATTCCTAATTTAATTCATATCTCTATTTTATAAGGAAAGAGGAGGGACACAAAAAAAAACACTGAGTACTACTTTATCTCTATTCTATAAGAAAAGAGGGGTGAGGATTTTGGTTCCATGTATGTAAAAAAGACTAAAATGCTCTCACTCACATAATTGAATTAAATTAATTCAAAAAATGATGCAACCGTTATTTGATCAAAGGATTTCACTACATATGCTGATATGCACATGATTATTTAATGTTTGGTAGATAGTGATAGAGAATATGCAAATATTCTCACATTATTCTTTGTAGATATTCTTGTTATATATGATAGATATTATTGTTTAGCAAATATCCTTTGTATAGCTCTTATTTCCTAGTGTGTATACTTGTATATTCAATCAATGAATGATACTCCAATCAATGAATGGCATATTCTCTATCAGATAGAATTTATGTCAAAGTTTTCTTTAGATAAACTTTATGAACAAAATTTCTTACCTATTATTTGAGGTTATTAGTAATATATTTTTGCTTTTTAATAAATTGCGCATACATCGCGTGCATATAAGACTAATGTTTTTTGTCCAAAGAAAATATGTCTTTATACCACTCTGAACTTTTCTCTTTCTTTTTCTATTCAACATATTCCTGTTTTTTTTGGATAAATAATATAGCAAGATATCCAGATGTCTACCAATAAATAAATGTACATCCGTCTTGTACCTACACCAATTAAGCTATTACGAAGTATGTTTTAAAGTTATACTATGTTTTCCATCATTTTTTTTCCTAAGTAAGAGAGGTGTATATTAACTTTCAAAAACGATTTACAACCTAAACTATCTGGAAGAGACCAGACAACAATCAATCAAACATATTATCTACCACATATACAGTTAAACCACTCCCTATCTTTGTTTGTAATACACCTTGGCATTACAGCAGTAACTCTTTTGAGCATCTGGATTTTTTCCATCATTGTCAAACACTAAATGATTACAATCATCTTAGCTCTCTGAGATGCCCATCTAAACATTTTTATTGATTAACATAGGACCCGATTAGAAATACTCTCAGTTTCCAATTTTTGGTTTTATAAATGTAAAAGTCATATGATCTGGTTCATTGTAGTTTCTTCGAAGACGAATTTGATTTAGTCTTGTTTAATTGTATCTTGTTTTACTTTAATACCTATTGTAGATGTCGTTTGGCCTTCAATTAATGAAATTTCTCTTTCAAAAAAAAAAAAAGTAAAAGTCATATGATATAAGAAGTATATGTCAATTAACAAAACTTACAACAAAAAACTAGAAACTATATATAGGTATTGTTTTCATATTTTTTTGTTTTTAGTTTTCTAAAAAGCTAAAAACTAGAAACAAAAAAATAACGAACCGTTAGTATTAATTTTATTTGTTTTTTGGTTTTTATAATATAATTCCTCTGTTTTAAGATACCTGACATACTTCTGTGGAGATCCTTCACTAGTACAGAAAAGTTGATTTGCGTCGGATCCAGTACCCCCATTTGCGTCGGTTCCAGGTCCGACGCTACAGGTCTCGATGCAAATTTCCCGGACATGATCTGCGTCGAGTGGAGAATCGACGCAAATCGCAAACCATTTGCATCAGATGCGTAGCGTTATCAGACGCAAATTTCACCCCCAGGCCTTGTTTTTCACCAAGAATAAAGGAGATTTAAGTTGGATATAGAGCCTCATCCAACGCATATTGATGTTTTTTTTATAAAAAAAATCAATTTGCGTCGGTTGATGCTCTATGTCCGACGTAAATTGCTGTTTTTTTATCAAAAAAAAATTACATTTATGAACTTGTAGCGACCGACACACAAACACCAAAACAAATACAACAAAAATGTGTACAAAATCGAGGATGGAAAACAATCAAACAAAACAAATAAAAAACAAAGAAAATGAGAAGGGAAGCGTGCAGATCTAAGAATTTGTAGAAATACAACGAATTATTGAAGCAACAATTCTTGAATCCAAACGAAAAATATTCTAGAAAACTCTAAAAATCTAATCTTTCAAAAACTAATTTAATACAACAATTCGTAAATAACCTAACCAAATCCAAACGAAAAATACTCTAGACAACCCTAAAAATCTATCATCAACAACTAATATAAACCATATCGACATTAAAATCGAAGCAACGTCCAAAAAGAACCTGAGAATCAGCGACGACGTTTTGTCTTCTCCACCGTCTACAAATTCGTCGTTCCTCAGGTTGAAAACTTCATCGTTCGAGTTGATTATGTGGCTTCTTGATGGTTGAAATCTTCGTCACTCGATTTTCTGGGGAAAGGAGAAGAAGGGGAGGGAGAGAGGATATTGGCTGATTAGAAAGATATGGAAGATTGAAGAATTCAGAGGAAAACTTTGGCGTTCGACAAGTGAAGTGCGAGGTTTGAGACAGATAGTGGGATAGAGAGAGAGAGAGAGAGAGGAGTGATGACTGGTGTAATAAGAGATTAGGGTTTGAGAAGAGAAAGTCCAAAAAAAAAGGGGGGAAGCAGGAATGGTAACCCATTTGCGTCGCATGTCACGTACATTCGACGCAAATCCTTAGTTCATTTTATACTCATTGGCTTTAATTATTTGCGTCGAACATTAATTGGAATCCGACGCACATGAATCTCGCACCCATTTGCTTTAATTTTTTGCGTCGAATGTGCCGTAAATCCGACGCAAATGAAGCATGATTTGCGTCGGACCTCCATAGGATCCGACGCAAATGATGCGCCCCTAGACTTCTGCGTCGGTTTTCCAGTTGTGCGACGTGATTTAGGGGACGCAAATCAACATTTTTCTACTAGTTCTTGTCAACGCATAACTTTAACTATTAATATTTCTAATTCCCTACTTGTAAAAAATATAAAACGTTGATGTTGTGAAAGTATATATCGACGCGAATTTAACAAGATCCACATGATAATATTTTTTCTTGCGTGAAAATCATAAAACATAGAATATAGATTTAACCTACATTTGATGAATATATGACTTAAAATAATACGTGGTTGATACATACCCTTGAAGCTGACATCTCTTAGTGCTTTTCTGAAAATTCCAGGAACTATGTTCGCATGCCTAAGTGTTTCGTTGATGAACTACAAATAAGACATTTAATTTAATAATTTAAGAAGCACCAAAAAAAATATAGTATTATTGAAAACAAAGCAGGCGTCCTTCGAAACAGGGAGCTTACTAAACCTTAAAAGTGAAAGTCATTGATTTGTATTCTTTCCATGAAAGGCGAGAACCCACATTTTCACGCCTTTTGCGAATAGCCTCGTGTTCTTCCTGTAAATACATTAAATGTTGTAGTAAGTGCATTTGGAGATGATGTAGAGCAGTAGAGGCAAATATTTTACAAATACACACTACTTCCTTCGTCTCATAATATAATGTTTGTTGAGGCGAATCTAACAAGATTCCGCATGAGTATGTTATATATATATATATATATATATATATATATATATATATATATATATATATATATAATGAGAATATTTGGTCAAAGATTTTAAAGTTTGACCTAAAAAGAGAGAAACAAGCACTATATTACGGGACGGATGGAGTACTAAAATTAGACTTATTTATGACAAATTAATTATGACGGGCCTTAGAGCCTATTCTTGATGTTAAACGTTTTAAGACAGGTTATTGGACCCGTTCTTAATATTCAGGATTTTAGGATGGTGTGTGGCTCTGTCGTAAAAACTGATATGTGGGCCACGTTTAATTAAAAATGAAAACTTTGGTTTCTTTCTTCACATTACAATTCTCTCTCCTCACAATATAATAATATTGGTTGATATCGATTATTCTTTACCTTATTTATTTTTCAAAAAAGAAGTTTGTTTAAATTTAATGATGTGGACCAATAATATTGAGTAGCATTTATAATGGTATAAGAAAGTAGGTCAGAATATCTGAACTCAATATATGACTGCTTTGGAAGTTACACAATTTGTCAATTTGATAACAGATACCAATTACTTCCTCCGTTCCAAATTAAATGCAACAGTTTCCATAAACGGCAATTTCAAATTAAATGCAACATTTTACTTCTTTCTATTCTTGGTAAACTTTTTGAGTAGGAAATTACGAGTATGCCCTTACTAAAACTAATTAAGCCTTATTTAAGTACACTCACCTCTGTTTTTAGTTGTGTGGTCCCACTTTCTCTCTCCATAATAAGTTTGTCACATGCTCTTACTTTTTCTTAATCTCACCTTAAGAAATTTTACCTAGGAGAATGTGTCATCCAAATTGTTGCATTTAATTCGAAACGGAGGAAGTACCATTTCATATATGAGCCTTATAGGCTAACAATAAGGTAGAACATATCATGATTTATGTTTAATGTTATACTTGTATTGGAAAGTAAATAGTTTTTCATTTTTTATATACAATAAGACATAATAACATTAATTGAAGGCTTAGCTTTTGGTAAATTGTGTTGATATTTCAAATTAACTTAAATAATAAACAAAAGGAAAAATTGACAGGAACAGTCCCAACTATGGGCGTTCCGCCATTTTCAGTCCCTACTTTTGATTATTTCTCCGTGGTCCCAACTATAGGGTGTGTTTTATAAAAACAGTCCCACTTGACTGGTTACCTGGTCAACAGGTTAAGTTTTTTTTTTCTGCCTCCTCCTTCTCTTCCCTCCTCTACCACCCCTCTACCTCCACTTCCCCTGCAACCCTCTGTCTCCCCCTCCCCTATCACCCCTCTATTACCCTCTCCGTCCTTCATTACTCCACTATCTCGTCGGAGTTGTCCCTTAATGTCGCCGAAAAAGCAACCCAGAAGAGTGTTAAAAGTCTTCTGATTCGCACCACATTTCTCTCTTTATCTTCTGGTTCCAACCTCCAGCGCACCACCGTGAACCACCCAAAACACCAACTAAACCAACCTTCGTGCTCTCAATCTCTCTCCTCACTTTGTTGCGTCCTTCTCTCCTCACTTTGATGTGAGATGCAGCTCTGGTGCTGCTGCACCAACCTCGAATCCCCTCCGCCGCCGGCATCTCTACTACTTCGGCCTCGTGTGCCCTCCCATTCGAGTTTTGGGGGTGGTAGGGGCGGGGGTTCGTTTTAAGGAGAGTGATTAGCGGGGAGGGAAGTTTCGGGGGTGGTAGGGGGGGGGGGGGGCTTCTTGGGTCACCGAGGGGGGTGGGGGAGGTTGTGGCGAGGGAAGGGGTGGGGGACGTTGTGGTGACGATCTAAGGGGTGGGAGAGGGGGTGGCGGTAGGCCGGGGAGGGGAAGGAGTGGTTGGGGTGGTGGTTTAAGACATTTTACATGTTGTAGCAGGTCGCTAACCTGCTGGGACCGTTTTTATAAAACACACCCCATAGTTGGGACTACGGAAAAATAATCAAAAGTTGGGACTGAAAGTGGCGGAACGCCAATAATTAGGACTGTTCATACCAAATTTTCCTAAACAAAACTAACCCAAGAAAATTACAAGAAAGTAAATAATTAAAGTACAAACATTTGAAATAGAAATATTTTTTGGGAACGCCTAAAAAGGAAAACAAGAACTATATTATGGGAAGAAGGGAGTATTAATTTAGGAATTTATAATGAAACTGAAGCTTATCAATGTTATATTGTTTAGTCGTTATTGCTTAATGTTTCCACTTTTAACTCCTTATATCAGATCGTTAGACCCCCTTGCGGAAGGTTCCAGCAGACAGCGATGTCTAAGACGAGAATTCTCATCAGTGTTTGATCAACGTTCGTGGTTTTGCCATGTTAGATGACATATGTTTATTTCAATTTGATATGTACTTGTTAGTTCTTGACGTCTATTGTAAATGTCGTATGACTTCATATCAATAAATGACTATTCACTTAAAAAAAAGGTACTTGGTTGCATTTATCATTTTCCTTATCCAACTTTTGTTGAGTATTTTGTTTAGTAATTGCTTACCACCAATGCTTGGAGCACGAGAGGGTTGTCTGTGAGATATTTGATGGCTAAGGTTAAAGCCTGGGATGTTGTTTCAAAGCTGGCAAACAAAAGCATAAACATTAGATCCAAAGCAATTTCCTCTGTTAGGAATGTTTGCGCCTTAGATAGCTTCTCTAGAACATAATCGAAAAAGTCTTCGTTGCGTATCCTGGGCTTCATTTTTCTGTCATGGAACAAGTTTTTCAATATCTTGATTGCCTTCTTTCTTCCCTGTGGCCACATTAAGAGTTGTTTAGTTGGAGTAATTAGATTGTTATAAGTTGGAGGTTTATTAACCTCAAAAACCTGATTTGGTAGATAGTAATAAATGAGATCACACATTCTTATATGTGGCGCGCGCCGCATCACTAATTAATTGGGTAACATGTTCATACCTGGATAACTAACCTTTATAATAACAGTTTCATAGTGTAAAGTAAAATTAAAAGACACCCCTCAAAGTAGAGTTGGGATCTCTCCATTTCCAAAAAGACATGGATGGTTCATTTACTAAATTACTGAATGGGAATGTTTGCTCATTTGGGACCTCCAAATGAGCATGGTGAGAGTTCCAAATGAGCAAATGCGCAAAAAAAAATAGCATTGTGTGTACCATATTCATGGTACACCCGGATATATGATAAAGATTGTATATCGTAATGTGACTGATTCTCTCAGAGACTCATGTTGTAAACATTTACATATCTTGTCATTTCTTATCATATAGACATTTTTATGGAACCTTAATTAATTTACCAAATTTTATATATATAGATTCATTATTATTACCACCATTTATTACCTTCTAACAAATGGGTCATGAATACTTATGAACGCTATGTAGTTTACCTGCAAGCACTTGTGGTATGATGTGCCAGGAATGTTCAAAGGAAAGGAGATTAATCCCTTCATAAAATCAGCTTAGTTTTTCATTAGATCCTCCAAAGAGTTTTCTGTATCGTGACTGATTAGCTTTTTGGCTGTCAGATTGAAAATCATCTGCATCAAAACAATTTACTAATAAAAGTTAACATACTTTTACATGATTTTGCACTTTAATTATTGGGATTTTCTACATCATATCCTTCTTATTCTTCAAAATCTACGTTGTCCCACTACCTTTTTAAATAATTACAAAGATACTTTCAAACTTACATTTAATGATTTAATAGTGCATGTTGCCTTCATGAACTATGTGCCAATTGCCATTAATTTTGTTTTATGTTTGTAATATAGTGAAACTAGTCTAACATATACATAGTTGAATTGTTGGAGTGAATGCTTATGAATTAGGTTAATTAGTCCCGCTAAATAAAAAACAATTTAAATTAGTGACGCTTAGTTAAGGGCAGTTGCACTATGCATTAAAAAAAGGTAAGCTTGATAAAACTGTGTGGTATTTTAAAGGGTTAAGAGTAAAATGTATAAATCGAAGAGATGATGCAAAGGTATAATATAGAAAAATCTGATTTTTTTTTTTGAGAGAGAAAACCCCAATAAATTTTGATCAAAGTTTGTTCTTACGTTTTTTTTTTGAGATTTAAAAGACTATGGCAACCAAAAAAAAAGTGTCCAATTTTTTTTTTTTCATTTTTAAAATAAACATGATTTGTATGAGGTTGACTAATTTTAAGTTCATTATGAAAAAAAACATAGAAAAATTAATTTTTCAACTGTTTACCTTAGCCGTTGCATCTATAAGCTCAATATTGTCCATTTTATACCAATGATTTAGATGTTTAAGTACTCCATCTTCGACATCAGATATCATCTTCTTTAGGCTCTCAGGACCAAACAGATTTAGTGTTAACTCGGAAGGAACTACAAGAGGGGGGGTGAATTGTAGTGTGGAACTTATTGCCAAATAATGCGGAATTTAAAACATAAGCAATAAGGAACTCAAAGTGCAAGAGAGATTTTTACGTGGAAACTTCTTGTCCCAATACAAGAAGAAAAACCACGACCTCCTCAGGATTTAAACTCTTCACTATAATAGGGAACCTCCTCTGTTACAACCTATTACATGCGCAAGTTCCACTCAGAACTCCAACTCTCTCACAAGTTCCATTAGGAACTTTAGCTCTCTAGACTTAACTCTAAGTCCCTTAAGAGTTCCCACAACTCTTTACAACAGGTTTACTTAAACCCTTTACCCCTGGATAGACTTCACCCCAAGTCTACGCATAAACAATAAGAAATTACCCAAGTTCCTAACTCGAACTTGATACAAGAATTCACTCAAACCCTTTACCAAGTTCCCATTACAATAGTTCACTCAAACCCTTTAACCCCAAACTCAAATACAGACGCTTGTTAATTTGGATTAACTCTAGTATACAGAAACTGAATAACTGTAAAGGAACATGGCACTCGTAGTAACTTGGAACTCACAGGAACTGACTCAAAACAAGGAATAGAAAATATAATTCTTACTGTAACTTTATTCCTTAAGCCATACCTTATGGAATGACATAAGTCAGACACTATGGAAAGACACCAGTCAGAAACTTAAAAAGAATACATAAGCCTCTATTTATAGTACGTTCAAAACTTGAGCACCACTTCCACTTATTTCTCCACTAACCCATGATCAGTTAGTTGGGAGAAACTTGGGGAAGAAGCAGTCAACTTCTTGGGCACAACTTATGTCACGTTTACAGTAAAACAGTTAGAGTAAAAATAGGAAACAAAAAGAAAATAAATACTTGGAGAAAAAGCAACGTTTTATCAAAATATAATCCAAGAGATATTTTTCCAAAACTCACTTTTTTATTTATTTTCTTATGCAAAAATATTTTACAGAAAACTTTTCATAAACCTGACACAAGTACATGAGTTCCTGTTCGTACAGGAACTCGCGTCTACAAGTTCCCGCAGTCAAATACTCATTGAACGTAATATAAATCTAGGCTTTTTATTTTCCAAAAACTGATAAGATAGAATTAAATAAATTAAAAGATATTAAAATCAGATTCCTAAAAATCCGATTTTATTTAAAACTATTTTATTTAAAACTTATCTTTTATTTAAAACTAAAACTTATCCTAAAACAACTAATGCATATTATCTAAAAATAATTAATCAAGTAGAGATTAATTAAGAAACAAACTCTAAATAAATCCTACAGATTAAGATAATAATATGCAACAACTTACTGACTCTTAAATACTTTTGACTCTAAGTTCCACGAGTTTCTTTTGACACCTTGTTCCTTTACCTTTCACGTTTCCACATACTTACATGAATCCTAGAAAATAAACTCATACTTCCTGTCTTCATGCCCCATGCTGCTTCAACTCAGGAACCGCATGCAATAGCTCCACCTCTGGAACTTCAACATGCTAGTTCCTTTAAGGAACTTCGCACCTATAGCTCCTGCTCAGGAACTGCTTGTTTCAACTATGAAACTTCAGGAACTGCTCCCACTCAGAAACTGCTCCCACTCAGGAACTGCATATTCAATGTTCCTCTTAGGAAATACCTAGGAACTGCTCTGTTTGTGTTCCTTCTAGGAACTCTTCTAGGAACTTTGTTTGTGCTTGCTTCTATAACATTTTTCTTGAACTCTTCATGCTTGGTTCCATCTTAGGAACTTACATAAAATCTAGCAGCACATTATAATCAAACTTCTTCTCTCTTTGGATTTCTTCCTCTGGAACTTCACTTATTGGATTTCTTCTAGGAACTCTTCATGATGTAATATATTTAACCTTTCATGACTTGTTCTATGGTAACGTAATATGCACATCTCAAACACACATGTTAGTTAGATAATCATCATTTGTTTACAATCATCAAAACACTATATGACTCAACATTTAGCACCATGTTTTTAAGGTGTTTATGCAAGAACCCATCTAAGGAGGCCATATTCTGTTGTCCAAAAAATTCAGTAAAAGTTGCTGGATAACAGCTTTGAAAAGATTGGCCTTCTTGTTGAAATATGATGTGATTCAGCTCTGCATCCGCCGAGACTATAATTGGCTGCCCAACCACGCTGGTTTTGAACAACGGCCCAAACCTGATCATGTAGAATCATACTACACATAAATGAGTATGAAGCTCACAAAATTGTTTGTACGAAATTCTCGCACTAAACTTTGAGTAATCGATCACTCCGTTAAATATCTATATTATACTATATGAAAACTTTTGAGAACTTTGGTGTCCACCCTTTTTGACCAATAAACTAGAAAAAAACTACAACATATACCACTCTATTAGTTTAAAGATAAAAATAATCAAAGAAAAAATCGATCTAACAAACTGCAAAACATCATCCTTCGACTTCGCACGCATAGCGTGCATATAAGCTTAATACTATAGTAAACCTTTATCTAGCTTTTTGATATTACACATATAAACTTATCTTTACATTATTAAGGAAAATTTGTCAGAAACCACCTTTTATAATCACTTTTTTGTGAGAAACCAGCTTTTAAAAAAAATTGGTTAATTAGCCACCTTTTTGGTTCTTTTTTTGTTGGAAGCCACCACTTGCCGGAATCCGGTGTTGACCATCAGATTTTCGCCATTTTTTCCAGATTTTCGCCATTTCTTCCACCCGGGGATGTCGGGGGGATGCGAGGAGAGAGGGGGACTTAGGGCTAGGAGGGTGGGGATGGTCGTGGGGGGGTTTGCTGGCGGGTTGCGGGGGGGGGGGGTTGTCGGGGGATGCGAGGGGGAGGGTGGGTTGCCGGGGGATGCGAGGGGGATGGTGGGTTGCCCGGGGATGCGAGGGGGGGGGGTGGGTTGCCGGATAAAGGGGGAAGAATGGCGAAAATCTGATGGTCAACGTCGGAAAATCATGGTCAACGCCGGATTCCAGCAAGTGGTGGCTTCCAACAAAAAAAAGAACCAAAAGGTTGGCTAATTAACCAATTTTTTTAAAAGGTGGTTTCTCACAAAAAAGTGATTATAAAAGGTGGTTTCTGACAAATTTTCCCATTATTAAATATAGAGTTATTTAGGGATTGGACGAACGGCTAAACCCAGTTCGAATGACACGCTAAAATAAACAAGTTTGGACAACGAACAATCTAAAAATTTAAAATATGGGCAAATTAGTTGCTGCCCGTTAATATTAATGGGTGCACATGGACAAAATAAATATTTAAGGGTTGGCTTGTCTGACTCAGTTACAAAATGATAAAATTATCATATTTATAGTTAAAAAAAAAATAGATGTTAGAGTTTGTTTTTTGTTTTATTCAAGCTTGTTATTAATTTAACGAATAAGTTTTAACCGTGCTTCGACCAAGCTTGTTTGCGAGTAGTTTACTAACATATCAGCTTATTTGCACCACTATGTATATTTCAAAAATCTAATTTTCATATTACGTACTTCTGTCTCATATTAATTGTAACAATTTGACTTTTAAAAAATTCACATACCTCACTTTACTTTGATTTCTATCTTAATGTATATTTTCAACATATTGGTCTTTCAAAAAACTTATTAATAAATAATTAGAGACAATAATGGCTAAAGTTGTGTATTATTGGCAAGTGCACGTGTTAAATTATTGCAATTAATATGAGATACAGGGAGTTGTTTTCTTTAATGTAGAATTAAATATATTGGTCAATAAGTAAATGAAAAACTAAATGGATATTCTATGATATAATCTAATCATAACAAAAATATATATTAAGTTCTTGAAATAAAGTGATCAGTTGAACATATAGCCTAACTCAAGTTACATACCAAAGTTAGTTATAAGAACCTAACTAACTAAGATTTCAACTTAGTATTTGTTTTTCTAAAAAATTCTATCTTCTTCTAAGTTGTAATTGTTAGAATATTACATACCAAAGTTAGTTATAAGAACCTAACTAACTAAGACAAAAAAAACAAACTAACAACTAAAAATAGCAATGGGTCTTTGACCTAATTCAGATATGTGGATCCTGATTTGTTTATGGAACTAGAATCTTTCAAATTTTAAATCCAGGAATTTCGGGTCAGATTCAGTTTTTATGATGGATTAAGATTTAAGTTTGTATTTTAGTTTTTAGTTTCAAATATGATTTGTGGATATGTTACTTAGTTGTGAACTATATTAAAATATAGAGTTAAGTAATATTCTACTTCCATAAAATTGAAAACACTCTTCTCAATATTCTTGTGTTGGAAAAAGAAGATTAACAAAGACGATAAATGATAAATAACTATTTTTACAAGAATAGTTTTTTTTAGTCCTCTATATTTCTTTTCAATTTCGTGTGGATTTAAATCCAATTCAATGGACCCAACAGATCAAGATTTGATCCATGTATAGATGTTCAAATATGGATTTTTTTTCTTTGTGTGTAAATGAGCGATTAAACGCGGTGATGTAGGTAAAATTTGATTCCACTTCACAAGATTTACCAACTAATTAAGTTAGATGGTATCCACATTTAAATATGGATATGGATGCATTGGGATCCATTTCATATCCGACCTGTTATCATCTGTAATACAATAATAGCAATTAGCAACACATGGAGAAATCCTCGATAATAAAGTAAGAAATCGGTGGTAAAAGGAATACAACCACAATGGTCTATTGGCCCATCAACGAGAAAGTGTTGGTAACCAACTGTTGGAGTCTCTAAAAGACTCCACTAGGGCAATATTGGTATTTTGTACCTATGCCTCTTCTAATTGGACTAAGGTAATACTATTTCGATACCAATTGGTATTCAGGTAGTACAATTTCAGTACCAAATGATTTCAATTGGAAGTGGCATATGAATCAAATGGAAGAGGCGTATATATATAAGAACCAAATGGAAGAGGCATAGGTACTAATAAATGAATATGTCAAAATACCAAAATTACTTTTGAAGTTTTTTTTTTTGAAACCTCACTTGACACTTGTTGGTTGCCCCGTCCACCAACATCACGTCATGTCGTTATTCACTTGTCTACTAATATAACGAATTGACTAGTGGTTATGATTTAGGCAAAATTGGCCTCAACACCCTGAAGTATGGCGCAGGTGCACCAAACACCCCAAACTAAGGCTTATAGCCAAAACACCCCAAAGTATGGGCTGGGGTGCATTGCGTACCATAAATGAGAGTTGTTGCTGGAAAATGGACCGGCTCCGGTGGAATCTTAATAGTTTAATATTATTTTGCTTTTTACCCTCCTTTTCCTATTTTCCTCTTTTTCCTCTCTAATTTTTTTAATTACACCCAAAAAAGGCACGTGATTTTATTTCTTCCTCAAATGCAGTATTTCTTCCCCAAATTATCTAGGTTTCTTCCCCAAATGAACCCTAAAATCTGAAAATTATCAAATTTCATATTGAAAGCCCAATTTCGCATAACAACAATGAGTTCATCCTCATCTTCAAGTTTCAAGAAGAACTCAAATCCTGATTTAGGTTATGCAAGGATTTTATGTCGACATCGATTGCCTGCGGTAGTTAAAACTACATGGAAGTTCAACCACAATCAAGGAAAACGCTTCTATGGCTGTCCAAAGTGGAATGTAAGGGCAATTGAATTTTGTTGAATATGTTTTCTTTTTATTTGTTGTAATTTTAAGTTGATTGGAAACAATCTCTAAAAACAGGTTGATTATTGTAAATTCTTTGAATGGATTGACAAAGAGGATTATGGGCCACGTGCAATTGAAGTAAATAATGGTTTGACAGCTGATAATAATCGATTGGAAGCTGAATTGAAGGATATGAAGAAGAAGAGGTTGGGTGATAGTGAAATTAAAGATGATAGTGATGTTTGTAGGGGAAACATGGAGCTTCAAATGGCAATGAAGGCACTGGAAGTTGAAAATAGGGCTATGAAGCAGCAAGTGAAGCTTATGAATGGTAGAGAGACCACTTATGTTGTTGCAATTTTTTTTTTTTGCTAATTAAGTAAGTAGATTAATGAAACATCATGTTTACAACCTAACCATCATCCTAGATGAAGGCAACCACCTTACATCACAGGAAGAGAAATACCAAAAGGTCACCAGTATACAATCATGTAACTGATTACAAATTCATAAACCAGTTGTGATCTCTTCTAGACACTTTTTGAGGCATCACAGCTAAAAGTCTAGTCTTAATGTCATTCTTTAATCTCTTAACACTTGTATCTATACTAGGAATACATTGATTCCAATACACTGAATTCCTAGCAATCCAAATAGTATATACTATTGCATTAATGCTAGCAAGTATGACATTCTTCTGGAATTTGGTCTTCCTGCTCTGCTGTACTCTTCTAAGCAGCAACTGCAAGTCTGTTGCAATGAATTGCACACCAAACCAAGCCTTAACTTGTTTTAAACAAGTCTTACTATAACTACAATCAAAGAATAAATGATGGTGTGTCACAGCAGCATTTGAACAGATCAAACATTGATCAGTAGCACTGATCCCATAAGCTGCAAGTCTTGATGTTGTCTGTAGTCTTTCCTGTACAGCTAACCAAATAATGAATCTATGTTTAGGTGTATGTTACTGTAGTAAATGCACCACATAACTTCTCATAAACTTTTGAAACAGAATATGGTTGCATCTGATTGAGTTCATCCTGTGTCATCACAGCTTTCAAATGTTCTTTAACTCTACACAACTTCTTCCAATACCAACTAGCACCATCATTAGGTACATAGTTCCACCAATTGCCTTCCTGTAAATATACTGAACTTATCCATTTCAACCAAACACTGTCCTGCTTAGTTGAAACAGCCTAGACATACTTGCCTAAAAAAGCAATATTCCAAAGTTCAACATTTCTGAACCCCAATCCTCCTGCTGATTTTGGCTTGCAGATACTGTCATGCTATGGCACCAGGCTTTTGACTGAAATATTGTCCATTCCACAAAAATGCCCTACAAATTTTACAAATTTCTTGTAAGACTTTCTTAGGCAATATAAAAACTTGTGCCCAGTACATGTGCAAACTGAGTAGTACTGAGTTTACAAGCAATGCTCTTGCTGTGTATGAGAGATTCCTAGAACTTCATACTCTTATTCTGCTTGTCATTTTCTCTATAAGAACTTCACATTGCACAGCAGAAATCTTTTTAGAACAGATTGGCACCCCCAGGTATTTGAAAGGTAGTCTGTGTTGAGCAAATCCTGATACTTCAGCAATCCTTTGCTTGACAAGAGGATCCATCCCACATGTATACATAGCTGACTTACCAATATTTGCCTTCAAACCAGAAGTGTCTGAAAAGAGCTTAAAAGCTCTTAGAAGCAAATATATAGAAACAAAATCACCTTTACAACACAGTATCAAGTCATCTGCAAAACTAAGATGTGTTAATCTCATCTCTTTGCATCTAGGATGGAACTTGAATTGCTCTAAATCACTCAGTTTTGTCAATATCCTTGACAAATACTCCATACACAAGACAAATAGCAAGGGTGACATGGGGTCACGTTGCCTTAATCCTCTTGAGGATTTAAAAAAACCTCTCATGGTTCCATTGAGCATGATTGAAAACATTGGAGTGGAGACACATCTCATCACCAATGCCCTAAAGGATTCAGGGAAACCCAATGCAATTAACATTTCATTCAAAAACTCCCAACTTACTGTATCATATGCTTTCTGCATATCAATCTTCATCATACAGCTGGGTTTGACTTGCTTCCTTCCATAATGCTTCACAAGATCCTGAAGTACCATAATATTATGGACTATGTATCTGCCATGAACAAAACCACTTTGATTCTCCATGATCAAATCTGGAAGCACTTGTCTCAACCTACCACATATAACTTTTGTTACACATTTGTAGAGTGTGTTACAACAAGCTATGTGCCTAAACTCTGTGACATTGTGAGGACATTTGGTTTTAGGCACCAGAGTTAAAATAGTGTGATTTAACTCCTTTAAAATATTACCACTCTGAAGAGCATCAAGTATAACTGCTGTAACCTCTTCTCCCACAATAGGCCAGGCATCCCTGTAGAAATGACATCCAAATCCATCTGCTCCTGGTGCCTTGCTCCCAGGAATAGAAAAAAGTGCTTTCTTCACTTCTTGCTCAGTGTAAGGAGCATTTAGGATATTTCTATGTTCTTCTATAATGACAGGACCATCTTGCACAAGTTGAATGTTTACAGACTTCCTAGCATTATGATCTTTACACAAAAGATGTTCATAATACTCTAAGAAAGCCTTAGTCACACCCTCCAAGTATCCTCGCCATACACCAATGCATCATGTATGCTATACACCTGATTCTTCAATTTTCTTTCTTTTATACTCTGATGGAAAAGTGATGTATTCTCATCACCATCTTTTATCCAAGCACTCTTAGCCTTTTGTGCTAGGAATTCTATATGAGCTTTATGTTTCATGTGATAATCTTTAACTGCTTGAAGTTCAGCTTCTGCAAATTCCAAGTTCTCAGGGTTATCATGCATCTTCCTCTGGGCCTCTGTCATAATCTGATGAGCTTGTAATTCTGCCGCCTGGATATCATTGAAACCTTCTTTATTCAATAGTTTCAATGCAAATTTTACAGCCTTCAATTTCTTTACCACTTTAAACATCTGAGCCCCCTGTATCTCTATGTTCCATGCTTCTCTGACTCTTGCTTCAAAAAGTGGTGAAAGTCTCCACATTGTGAAGTATTTAAATGGTTTGTAACCATCTCTTTGATCAGGATATACAGTCAAGACAGCTGGTGAATGATCAAAATCCCCCTCACCATGAAATGAAGCTTCAGCAGAAGAGAATTCCTACTGCCCTGCTTGATTTGCCAACATTCTGTCCAGTTTAGAAAATACCCTAGCCTCACCTTGTTGCTTGTTGTTCCAGGTAAAAAAATTACCTGAGCTCTTTATGTCTTCTAAGTCACACTGCAACATACACTGCTTCATATCCCTCATTTTTGCTTCCCTCACTTGTGAACCCAATCTTTCATCAGTGTTCATTACACAATTAAAATCTCCACATACCAGCCAAGGTGTTTTCACAGCAAGTTTTTTTTAAATCTTTCCACAAGATTTCTCTCCTTGCCTTTTCATTGAACCCATATATAAAAGTACAATGAAAACCACTTCTACCACTTACTGCTTGTATATAGCAATGCAGTAATTGACTTGTACCTAATAATACATTTACCTGAAAACTCCCAGGTTTCCATGCCAACACTAACCTTCCTCCTGCATGAAAACTTGAATTGGTAGTGAAGCACCAGCCATTAAACACACTCTAGTATAACCTCCCAAGATTGTGAGGCTTTACCTTTGTCTCTAAGAGGCAAACAACACCCACAGAAATTTTGTGTATATAATGATACACTTCTTTCTGTTTATAAATGCTGTTAACACCTCTTACATTCCAACATAGGATTTTATCCATGTGGAATAGGAGGAACTCCCCCTCCTGAATTATCATCATTCATAGTGACTTCATTACTAACCACAACATGCTGCTGTATTCCTACTCCATTCAAAGCATGAAATGTGTTCTGGATGTGTGTTTGTTTCACCGGAGCTTGCCTAACCTTAATAGGTTTTAAAGCCTTTTGGAACCCTTCCTGATCCACTTCAACTTCTTTTTGTACTGGAACGGAGGATGGAATAAATTGTTGCTCTTCCATCACAGCTTGTACTTGAACTTGCTCTGGAACAGAATCTTCAGATTGATGTACCACATCCCTAGTCTCAACTTGCATATTTCTTTTTGGTACCCAGACTTGCTTTATTCTCTTCACTCTGCACTGTTGAATAGTATGACCCATACCCTTACAATTGTGACATTGTATTGGTTTCCATTCAAATGTAACAGGTACTTCTGTCAACTCACCTAATTCATTCCAAAAATGAATTGAATCTGGAAATTGCTGATCAATTTTCACCTCAACTAAAACCCTTGCATATTGAATTTTATCTTTGTTCCTAGTTGCATCATCTCTTTTAATTGGATCACCAATTTGTGAAACAATCTTATGAAGAGACTTTTCTCCCCAATACTTCAGATGTAATTTCAATTGCACCCATATTGGCAAGGTTTTCAAATCTTCCTTCTCTAGATCCATATCAATGAGTCCATGGCTTCATAATGACGGGTTTTTTATCAAAAAGAAATGTCCGAAGAAGAATTTTGTCTCCGGAATCCATAGCTCGAATCTTACTAGGAACATCCCTTCTTGACCAACACAACCTTATCAATGCCATATTGTCTCCAAACTCTACGCAAATATCCCTCCATTACTTGAATTGGTGGATTAGCTCCCACAACATAGCATATAATAGATGAATTCCAGAAGTTAATTTCATCTACTATATCCTCCAATTCAATATGCACCGCAGTGGTTCCATTAACATTATCAGTTCTATCAACAATTGTAGGTCCAGTCATATCAACAACAACATCATTTCCAATTTCAACCACATGATTTGTAACAATAACATCATTCTCACCATTCAAATCATCATTACATTCCTCTTCTAACAATTGCTGTAAAACTGGAATGTTACCTGACAGAGAATTAGAGTAATCAGCTCGAGATGATTTTCCAGCACTTTCATGAATTGATTGCAACCATTCATTGAATGTGTGCCTAATTTCCGATTGCTGTTGTAAATTCTGAATTGAGGATTTTGGAGTTAGAATTTCACCTAATCCAAAATCCAATGCCTCAATTCCCATTATCTCGTCCATCGATCTTGTTCGCAAAGCTTGAGAATCTGAAGTTGGTCCTCTAGCTTGCTTCTTCCCTTTTTCTTGACTCATACTCTGAGTTTTCTCACTAGTTTTCCGTGCCATGGCAACGGCGCAGAGCGTCGAAAGAATCCTAGTAAGCTTTTAGCAGAGCAGCTATGGAGTTACTGTTTCATTGATATCCTAGAGAGAAGAGAGAGTTTATCTCTCTAGAATCTTTAACCTATCGTACTTGATTATGTTGTTGCAATTTTAGTTTCTTGGATTTTTTTTTGTTTTGTATTTGGGCAAGTTTTAGGTCAGATTTTAGTGGAAGATAATCCAACTTTGGATGCTCTTTATGTTCTTGGTTTGCATTTGTAAAATGTCAAAGTTATGGAATGAAATGGTGTTGGTTGAGTGGCAATTATGTCTGTGTACAATATCTGTCTTATAGCATCAGAAACAAACAAAAATGGTTTCAACAACCAAAACCATTTCCACCACAAATAAGAAAAGGCAAATACACAAAAGATGTTCAAAAAGATGCCTTTGACTACTTTAAAAAACAAACCCCATGTTTCCATTACAAAAAAATGCTACCCCCATGTTCTAAAGACTGACTTGTTTACCAAAAACAAAAAACAAACCCCATGATTTGTTTTCAACACCCCCAATGTAAATATACAAAAAGTAACCAAAATATCCTACAATTTAGGGCTTAATTTCTTTGTTGATGCTTCGTTGCCAAGTGCATCTTGTGAACCGCTTAAAATGGTGTTTGTGCCTTTCCTTGAGTCTCGCCCTCCCCCTTTTAGGGTCTTCCGTATTTGGAGCGAAGAAGCGGCCCTCTCGATCCCGGTTCTTGAAGCGACCCTCTCGAGATTTGGTTCTTCTTTGAGGCGGACATCTCATATCCGCTTCTTCTTGAGGCGCACCTATCGGGTGCGGTTCTTCTTGGAGGCACGAGCTCTCAGGTATGGGCTCTTGAGTTCTTACCGAGCCTTGTGTCCTTCTTACATTGCGGCACTCTCGATCCTCCTTCTTTTATTAGCCTAGCATGAAAAACACATAATCAGATCTGTACAGAAAAAAAAATTCCATACCCAACTTACCCCAGATGTACTTGGGTTGTCCTGAGATTTCAGAGGACACTTCCTTTTATTGTGTTGCTTGGATTTGCACAAACTGCAAGTCATCACCTGTCCATGCCTGCTTAACTTTTCTTGCTTGTCTTGCCTCTCATGTGGTGCCTTCCTCCTTGCCTTTCTTGGTCTCCCAGCACCAACCTTAATTTTAGGAGGATGTAGAGGAAACTCCACATGATCCCAGTGTCTTTCCCCTCTAATGGGCTTGATAGAACCACTGTATGTCTCCAAATACTTTGGTTTTGTCGGCCTCTCATCAACATATCCCTCACATGGCACTCTAAGCCAATTGCAAGCAGCAATGGCATGACAGCAAGGGATCCCATGTAGGTCCCATCTCCTACAAGTACATGTTCTTTCTTCTAAACTGACAACTAAGACCTCCATTCCATGTAACCCTTCAAAATCATGGGTTCTTGAAGCTAGAACATGGCACTCTTTTGCATATTCTTTATTATTTTTCCAACCTCTTCCTAATTCTTGGACATATGTTGTCCTTATACCTCTCCATAATTATTTTTTTCTGAAACAACTTCTCCATGACTGCCCTCCTTATATCCTCCAACATATGCATTATGGGCTTGGACCTTGCCTCTAAAATCCACCCATTGAAGGTCTCAGCAAAATTATTTACCACCAGGTTGCACCTAGAAGCTGTCCTAAATCCAAATCTACAAAATGATTTAGGGTTTTGCTTCTCAAAATCCTCCACAGTAGCTATAGATAGTGCACCCATCTCATGGATAGCTTTGTTGTAGTCTGCCCTTGTGTAAGCATACACTGCTCTCCAAAAGAGGGACTTCAATTCATCACCTCCATGTTTCTTATGCCATGGAGGATAGATATGTCGAGCACAATGTCTGTGCTCAACAAGTGGAAAGAAGGTCTTCACTGCACCAATAATGGACTGCAATAACAAGAGACAAGTAAGTTAATATTTTTTATGCTATGAAACAGATGAAGAAAATAATTCAGTTTATTTACCTTGTGTTGGTCTGAAATGATTGTGCAGTCCTCTCCTTCAAAATCAGGTAAATCTTCCTTCAAGCACTCTAAGAACCAATTCCAGGATTCATTGTTTTTTGCTTCCACAATAGCCCATGAGATGGGGAACATTTGGTTGTTCCCATCTCTCCCAATTGCTGCTAACAACTGCCCCCTAGGAAAGTTTTAAGGAAGCACCCATCTAGGCATATTACCTTGCTACAGCCCCTCATATAACCCTCTCTTAGGGCAGGGAAGCTTATGTATAACCTTTGGAACACTAGCTCATCTTCATTATCATCCCTAGGCACAGTTGTTAACTCATATGTAAGTGCATCATCACTTCTTTTCAGTTCCCCAATGTATGATGCAAGCAATGAATAATGGTCAAACAGATTACCATGTTGTAATCTGTGAGCAATAGCCTTGACCCTATAACAGTTCCACTTAGACAGTTTGACTCTAAATCTTTTTCATCACATCCTTCTCCCAAATCCTTCCCTTGGCGATTAGGGTTGTCCTTGTATCTCTGTAAGTACTCTCTTGCAAAACCAACTAGCCTTAGCTTGAATGTTCTTATAATCTGCCCTATCACAAGTATGCTTAGAATTACAAGACTTCACAATCCATGATTTCCTAGGACCATCCCAAGAGCCATACAACATCCACTCGCAACCAGTCTTACACCTAGCCTCAAGTTTCCTGGCTTCACTTTTCCACCATCTAATACTGTAGCCAGCAATCACAGCATATTTGTTCCCCATTTCCTTAAACACTTCAGGGGAAGGGAATTTCAAACCTACTTGCCACACAAGTTTCTTGAAATCAGTGTTCATATCCACAACCTTCACAACTGATTTCTTCCTCCCATCCTCATCAACATCAGTCTCCATATCTGAGTCAGGCACTTTATCTTCATCACTCTCATCCTCATATTCACTTTCCCACCCACCTGACAAAGGGAAGGACAAAGGCTCTCTCACTCTTGAACTACCAGCACCATCATTAACCCTCTTACCATTACTCTTACTCTTACTCTCCATCCTTTTCTTTGTTGCCTGCACAAACTCATCATCACTAGAACTCACCCCAGTCACATCCATATCATAACTTAAATCCTCAGAATCATCATCAGAGAACCCTGAACTATCACCTCTTTCTGATTCTCCTATCTCATTCTCATGCTCACCCACAACCTCATGCTCACCCCCATGAGTGTGCCCACCTACACCAGCCTCATTGTCACCACCATCAGACTCTTCAAACTCACCTTCACTGACAATTCAATCAACTCCATCAAGGCTGAAATCCTGAGGTTCATCTTCATTACCACTATAATCATCATCATCTGCACAAATACCATCCTCATCAACATGACCCAACCAGTCCTCCACATTAATGTAATCTGAAAAATGGGCTTGGTCATCAGGACTAGGTGAGGCTACTTGTTCATCTCTTCCTTCCATATCAAAGGGTTGTTCTGTGGCTAGTTGTTCAATTCTCTTACTAATTTTGTCAATTTTTGTTTGGGCTCTGGTACTAAGCTCTTTCTTTCTATTTTTTTGTTTAGGAGATGTTGAAATAGGATGTGCAAGAGGTTGGAAAGAAAGGTGGGATGATGACTTCAGGTGGTGTTCATAATACCCCCATGGTACATTTTAATTGTAAACCCTAAATACATTATCTTGGAGCAAGAATCAAACAAAATCTACCCTAATCAACAACAATTCACCTAAATTTCCTAATCCACAGGTTAATTGCACAACTCAAACAAATCGACAAAACCCTAAAACTACCGCATTCACTGAAAAAGGGAAGAACTTGTTTGAATTACTTACCAAATTTGTTGATTTCACTCCAGAAGCGTCCAAGTTTGTGCGAAATTCCCTCTAACACTGACCTTTTTCTTCCAATGGCTTTTTTTGCAGACGTCTCCTGGACTTCAGTTGGGGAAGGAGGAGGAAAAGGGGGGAAAGGGAGAAATGAAATCACGTGCCTTTTTTGGGTGTAATTAAAAAAAATGGAGAGGAAAAAGAAGAAAATAGGAAAATGGGGGTAAAAAGCAAGATAATATTAAAATATTAAGATTCCACCGGAGCCGGTCCATTTTCCAACAACAACTCTCTTTTATGGTACGCAATGCACCCCAGCCCATACTTTGGGGTGTTTTGGCTATAAGCCTTAGTTTGGGTTGTTTGGTGCACCTGCGCCATACTTCAGGGTGTTGAGGCCAATTTTGCCTATGATTTATGACTTATGTACTACGATCCCTAAGAGCTAGTAATACAATTATAACCTTATTTTTTTAAGAAGAGAACATAACTATAAGTTAGCTTAGTTTAAATAGTGTTTAACATTATAATTATTTGTACTATAATAATAAATAACCTGATCCTCCGTTGTTTGACAAAGGGAAAGATATCGAAGGAAGTAGATGGGGTGAAAAACTGACTAGTTTCACCAACAATTGGCCAGCCCATTGAACCCGGTGGGAGTTTGCCGTTGTATGGTGGATTCCACCATCTGTATAGCCAAAATGTCACGGTTATAATGACGGCCGCTGCTACCACGCTCAGCGCAACCGGAGACATCAAGTAGTACTTGATGTAACTCACGTATACAAAGAAAGATCATAGAGTATTATTAGAATTAACTCATTAAGATTTAAGACATATGATATCCTATCACTCACTCAAGGGGTGTACAAAGACTAGGATCCGACCTGAATTTGGACCGGATCGGACTGAAAATTCATGTCCGGTCCTCGATCCGCGAAAAATACTGATTCCCCTCGTTAGCTTTTTAAAATATGCTTTTTATGACTTATTTACTTCTCATATTTCAAATGAAATTCTAAGTCTGTTAGGCCCACTTTGGTTATGCCTATATTGTATTAAGGTGTAAAGCCCACTAGATGTAATCATTAGGTTGTATTTAATGTTAAACCTAAAGCCAATACAACTAAGGAATTCAATTCCCACATGGTATCACCGCCCTAATCTAAACTCTCTGCCGTTTTTTTTTTCTTTCTTCTACCTCCTGCTTCCTCACGGTGGCAGTGCTTGACTGTGATTAATTTCCGACGCCATCTTCATCATGACAGAGGATTCCAAAACCGATTCTTCCTCTCCTTTCTACTTGGGTTCCGGTGATCAACCCGGCAATCTAATCACCCACGTGATTCTTAAAGGTGACCATTATTTATCTTGGGCTCGGGCAATCACGTTGTCCTTGAAGGCTCGCCGAAAATATGTCTTTGTTGATGGAACTATCACTAAACCTACTGAAAAGAAGAAATTGCTTGATTGGGACACTATTAATTCCATGTTAGTTTCTTGGATGTTACGTAGTATGGATGCCAAACTCGCCGCATCCATTCCTTATCATGATGAGGCTCGGCCTCTATGGCTCTACTTGAGCACTGGTTTAAGTGGCCGACGGCCCGCGTCTCCAACAGCTTCGTGCCAACATCACTAATTGCAAACAAACCAAGAACATGCCTATGGAGGATTATTATAACACTTTAATGGGGTTATATGATGACTTAGCCCGTTTGAAACCCCTTCATGGTTGCACCTGTGGCTCGTGCTCTTGTGATGTGGCTGGCAAATTCGCCACCGACCGAGATGAAGAGAAACTTCATCAATTCTACATCGGGGTTGATGATACATTATACTCTACCGTTCGATCAAATCTCCTTTCTCAACAACCACCTCCGGACCTCTCTCGCGCCTATCATGCGTTTCTTCAAGAGGAAAGGGTTTGCGGTATGGCACGCGACAACGCCGTGGTTGAGGATGCCCATGTCTTTGCTGTGAAGGGCTCCTATGATAGACTTGATAAACCTGACAAATCCAAAATCACATGTTCTCACTGCCACAAACGTGGCCATGATGTTCACTCTTGCTTCAAACTCCACGGTCGTCCCGCATGGTGGGAGGAGAAATATGGGAAAGGGTCTGCTTCATCGTCGTCGGCCAGGCCTGGTCTCTTCGTCTCCCACGCTCCCGATCGTCGCCTTCCTGCTATGCCCGCGCGAGCCCACGCGGTGTGTGATGTTGCTGCCCCTCTTGGCAGCAGCCCTATGGTGTCACCACAGTCCACGAGTGGGGGTGGGGGCTCCACACTCGAGTCTCTCACTCCTGTCCAACTCTAAGTTTTACTAAATATGGTCAATGAAAGATCTTCTGATGCTATGATGGGTGAGTCCCATTTATCTTCTTGGCTCATCGACACGGGAGCCTCCTATCACGTTACTGGCCATTATTCGTTATTGCAGGATCGTTTTCCTATTGTTGATTGTCGTGTCGACTTACCCGATGGTCAACAGGTCAAGGCTACTCAGGCCGGCCTTGTGCATCTTGCCGGAGGCTTAGTCCTTCATCATGTGTTGTTTGTTCCATGCTTGTCCTGCAATTTGATATCTGTGTCACAATTAATTGACGATTCTCATTGTGTTGTTCGTTTCACTGACTCTTTATGTGCTATACAGGACCTTCGCTCAGGGAACCTGATTGGAGCCGGTGAACGTAAGGATGGACTCTACTATTATCGTGGGATTCCGAGTATCTGTGCTGTGACGACTTCTGACATCAGTGACTTTGAACTATGGCATCGCAGATTGGGGCATCCTTCAGATAAGGTCGTCAAGCTTCTTCCCGTTTTTCGTAATTGTAGTGGCACGAAGTGTTTAAATAAAGCATGTATTGTTTGTCCTCAAGCAAAACAATCACTTCCTAGCTTTCCTATTAGTTATAATAAAGCGAATCGTATTTTTGAATTGATACATTGTGATTTGTGGGGGCCTTATAAGACTCCTTCTTCTTGTGGTGCTCATTATTTTTTAACCTTAGTGGATGATTTCTCTCGTGCTACTTGGGTGTATTTGTTGTCCTCTCAAACGGATGTCTACAAGTCTTTTTGTTCATTTCTTGCTATGGTTGAATGTCAATTTGAGGTGCATGTGAAACGTGTACGCAGTGATAATGGAACGGAATTCAATTGTATGCTTGATTACTTTAATTCTCATGGCATTCTTTTCTAAACTACATGTGTGGGTACACCTCAACAGAATGGCCGTGTCGAACGAAAACACCGACATATTCTAAATGTGAGTCGTGCTTTAATGTTTCAAGCTTCTTTACCTACTTCTTTTTTGGGTGAATGTGTCCTTGGTGCCATTTATTTAATTAATAGAACCCCATCTCGTTTGTTACAAAATAAAACTCCCTTTGAGCTCTTGTTTGGTGTCCCTCCCAATTTTGATGCATTAAAGGTGTTTGGGTGTCTCTGCTTTGCTTCTAATCAACGGGCCAAGGGGGATAAATTTGCTTCTCGTAGTCGACGCTGTGTGTTTGTGGGGCATAATAAAAAAGGATAGAAGTTATATGATTTGGAGACTCAAGAAATATTTATTTCACGAGATGTCCAATTTTTTGAGAATGAGTTCCCTTTTCACACTGTTGCCTCATCTTCAATAACTACTGATGACAATGTGGGCATGGATGGAGATTTTTTGGCTACTTTGAGTGAACCTGACTATAATTATGGCTCGTTTGAGGCCCCTACTGCTGATCCTGGGCCGCCCGCCTCACTTGATGCCCCACCTGTTGGGTCCTCGGTTCTCCTAGGTCCCCCTGCTGGGCCTCCTGCTCCCGTTGGGCCCAATGCTCCAAGTCCCCCCTGCTGGGTCTCTCTCTACCGACGCTGCTGGGCAGCCGGTTGGTTCAAATGCTGTTGGGCCTTCCACTGCGGCTGGGCCTCCCACCCAGTGTGCCTCCATCTCCGTTGCTGGGCCTTCGGCCTCTACTGACCCTACTTCTGCTACTGGGCTTCCTCCCCAGTCGCCTCATGCCACACCTCCTACTACTGACGGGCCTTCGGTTAGTGTTGCCCCTGATTGTGATAGCTCTGTTATTGAATTGGGCCGAGGTCGGTGTGCTAAACGCCCATCTGTACTGCTCCGTGACTTTGTTTCTCCTATGAATCCCACGCCGAGTCCATCCGCTAGTTCTCCTCCTCCGTCTGGTTCCTCAGGTACTCCTTATCCTTTAGCACATTTTGTGTCTGCTGATAAATTCTCTCTGCCACATCGTATCTTTCTTGCTGCTGTTACCACAGGTCATGAACCCCGAGGTTTTAAAGATGCCATGACTGATGCTGGGTGGCGTGAGGCTATGCAGAAAGATATCTCGACTTTGGAGGCCAATGATACTTGGGCCTTGACTCCTCTCCCTCCGGGGAAACATGCTCTTGGGTGCAAATGGGTCTATAAAATTAGATATCATGCTGATGGCAGAGTGGAACGTCTCAAAGCTCATCTTGTGATTTTTGGCAATCGCCAAGTTGAGGGTCTTGATTATAATGAGACATTTGCCCCTGTGGCGAAGATGGTGACAGTTCGTGCTTTTCTCGCCATTGCTGCTGCGAAGAATTGGGAGCTCCACCAAATGGACGTTCATAATGCCTTTCTTCACGGTGATCTTCATGAAGAGGTATATATGAAGCCCCCTCCTGGCTTTCATGGTAAGACTTCGGGTTTGGTATGTCGTCTTAAGAAGTCCCTCTATGGTTTACGTCAAGCTCCTCGATGCTGGTTCGCCAAGTTAGCCGCCTCTCTTCATCGGTATGGTTTTCTGCAATCATACTCAGATTATTCTCTTTTCACCCTTACTCAGGGTCCTGTGCAGCTTAACGTTCTTGTCTATGTGGATGATTTGATCATTTCTGGGAATAATTCTACTGCTATTACTGCTTTCAAGACCTATTTGGGTGAGTGCTTCCACATGAAGGATTTGGGCTCTTTAAAGTACTTTCTTGGTATTGAGGTTGCTAGGAGTTCCATGGGCATTTTCTTGAGTCAACGCAAGTACACTCTTGATATCATTGCTGAATCGGCCTTCTTGGCGCTCGTCCTTCGAGTTTCCCGATGGAACCTAATCATCATCTTGCCCTTGCTACTGGGGATGTTCTTGAGGATCTGAGCAATATCGTCTGTCAGTTGGCCGTCGATTTATCTATCCTTTACTCGTCCGGATCTCGCTTACACCGTCCACATTTTGGCTCAGTTCATGCAGGCCCCTCGCCAGGAACATTGGGCTGCTGCTCTTCACACGGTCCATTACTTAAAAGGATGTCCTGGGCAGGGCATTCTTCTTCGCGCTGATTGTGATCTCCAGTTAACTGGTTGGTGTGACTCTGATTGGGCTAGTTGCCCCCTTACTCGGCGCTCTCTCACAGGTTGGCTTGTTTTCCTTGGTCAGTCCCCGGTGTCCTGGAAAACTAAGAAGCAACATACTGTTTCTAGTTCTTCCTCCGAGACCGAGTATCGTTCGATGGCTACTACTACTTGTAAGTTGATTTGGCTCAAGGCCTTACTTGAGAGCCTCGGCATTGCTCATCCACGTGCCATGCGCCTCTTTTGTGACAGTCAGTCCGCATTGCACATCGCCCAAAATCCTGTGTTTCATGAGCGTACGAAGCACATTGAGGTGGATTGCCACTACGTTCGGGATGCCCTACAGGCGGGTATCATTTCCACTCATCATGTTTCCACCTCCGAACAACTTGCAGATATCTTCACCAAAGCTTTAGGGAAACGCTAGTTTCACTAACTCTTGAGCAAGTTGGGCATTTGTGACCTCCATGCTCCAACTTGAAGGGGGGGGTTAGGCCCACTTTGGGCCTCCCTTTGTATATTTAATGATGATTATGCCTATATTGTATTAAGGTGTAAAGCCCACTAGATGTAATCATTAGGTTGTATTTAATGTTAAACCTAAAGTCAATACAACTAAGGAATTCAATTCCCACAAAGTCATTTTTCAAACTTTCTACCTCTTCTCTCCTTTCTATAAGAGGTCCAAACATATCCGAGAAGATTAAAATCGAAAAACAAGTTCGAAGATGATTTTTATATGCCAAAAAAAATTGTTTTTCACAAAACAAGTCCAAAAAGGTTCGGACCTGGAGCGGACGTGATTTTTCCGGTCCAGACCTGGACCAGACTCGAAAAATCCGGTTCAATTCCTGATCCGAGAAATTTGAGAATCCCGGGCCTGAACCTGTGCACACCCTATTCCTATTATGCATGCATCACTCTTTAATCTGTTGGTCTTGATAAAGATATCTTTGGTTACGATATTCGACCTAAAGGGATCACTCGAAAAGTAAGTAGTGTAAGCAAAAAGTAACTTATGATCTTATTTGAGAGAACTTGTCATCTTTAATTTGCAATTTGAGGTTTGATTGTTTATATGAATGAAAAGAACTTTACTACTAAAATCTTACCAAGTACTAAGAGTGACAAAGCTTGCTAAGAGTGATAAAGCTTGGCTGAATGGCGTCGGAGTCGGCTCGGTCGACGAAAGGCTGGTATCGGCGTTGGCAAGCTGAGCATTTACACTTCACCTGGTTTCATGATTCATGAATTCTACCTTGAGAGGAATAGAAGTTGATGGCTTGAAGCTATCAACTACCAAAAAAAAGTTGAAACTATATCTAGATCTTTAACCTCTTTTTTATTATTAACCAAGTAAGTTTTACTCTCTTTCGCGTTCTTTTTTTGCTATTGCTAGCTTATTGCCCTTCTGGTTTTATAGCCCATTGGCCAGTTTGAGTTTGTGTATAAGGTTTCGCGAGATGTCAACTCGAGTGAGTGCCATCAATTCTGTGGTCTGGTCTGGGTTTCTCCCTTATCGTTTTCAATTGTGTGTACTTTGATTATTGGTTTGATAGTTTCTATCATTTTTGCATTTTTCGGTGATATCAACTCGAGTGAGTACTGACTTCCCACATGTTTCTTTGTCAGTCAATGATTTGCTGGTGAATGTTTAGATGCTCCCTTAGCTTGGAGCCCCTTTCAAAAAAAAAATGGAGTGAGTACCGTTAATTCTAGAATATTGATCTAGGTACCATATTGTTCTCGATTCGATATACTATGATTGTTGGTTTGATATTTTCTATTATCTTTGCATTTATGAATTTTCATACTATCTTCGTGTTTTCATCCTCCCTTTTTGTTTGTCCGGTTTCCAATCTACAACTTTGAGTGTACGTTAGTAAAAGTTATGAAAAAACGATATTTTAAAAATACATATCGAGACGAATTCAACAAGGTTACACGACAACGCTGATTTTCCCGGCATTTTTGTGTGCAGAAAAGGGTTTTCTGTGCTGCAATTTCTGAAAAGGCAGTTCCTCAAGCCTTCTGTTTGTCAACGGGTTGGATGAACAAGAATACGTCATATTGGGAGATGGAAAGGTTATGTCCATTCCTCATACTGTACAGTGAATTAAAGAGCATACAAAATCGAGAATTTTTGCAACTTACTAACCCCTGCATACATGATGTGTCTCCTCATAACACTACAAGAAACACAATCAAAGAGGGCAATTTATTTGCAATTTATTTGATACAAATAGGGCAATTAGTTGATTGCCTTATTTAAGAGTATCAAGAAAGACAAAAATATTTCCCCTTTTTTGATATTAACTAAGAGGACAATTATATAGTTTTGCCCTTTTTGATATCGCTTAAGATAACATTTTCAAATTTGTCCTATTTGATACTAACTAAGAGGACGGTTTTCTAGTTTTGCCCTCTTTGACATTATGCTAAAACAACAATTCTAAGTTTTGCCCTCTTTAACATCATTTTAAAAAAGACAATTTTCTAGTTTTGCCCTCTTTGATATTAACCTAAAACAAAAATTTCAAGTTTTGCCTTCTTTAATACTTCAATTTTATCATCTAAAAAGAACACTTTTATAGTTTTGCCGTGTTATAGTCAAATGAAAAAAAAGTAAGGAAAAGAAAGAAGTATTAAAACAAAGTATGGATAATTTTTTTTAAAACATTCATTTCGATTTCCCGCAAACCCCAAACCCCAAATTCAATGTCCATTTTCGTAGCAAACCCTAAAAAAAACTCATTCTACTGTATAATCTCATGTAATCTCCATCGATGTTGGCAAAAATCTCCATTTCGCATCATCCATCGCAATCGATTAATCTCCGATTTGATTTTGCTGCAATCTCAACTATTCAATCTCCAAGTTTTTCGTCAATTTCGCTGCATTTTCATTCCTTTAATCTCCAAGTTTATCTTCAATCGCTGAAATCTCCATATTTTCTTCAATTTTAGGTAATTTTATCTGTAAACTTTTCTTTTTGTTCAGTTTTTCATTTGAATTGTGATTGACAAACTGATTTTAATGAAGTTTATGAAATTATGACTTGTATTCGATTGTCGAATTCGATTGAGCGAGTTTTGTTAGCAATTGAGTGAGATTTGCGATTATTTTTTTTTGACACTGGGCGATTTTATGATAATGTGTTGTAATTTGATCGTGAAACTCTTAGAATTTGTGTAGTTGTGATACGAGTTGCATTGCTAATTTTAGGTTAAAGAGTTGATGAGTTTAAGTTAAATTTTTCACCTTCATTATGAAATTAAGAGAACTGAAAAGTGACGAGTAAGAACAATTATACAATAGAAATTAACAGAGTATATTTTGATTCTTTGAACTATATATGTATACTGTTAAATGATTATCATGAGACTAAAACAAGCAAAAAGTCTGTATCTGTTTGTAGATGATGTACAGATTCTTATATTTTAAGGTATTGATATTGTGGCGTCATTATCCTATATTGAAGAGTTTGCATAGATGAAGATAACGTGAAGCTATTGGCACTTTGGCAGGCTTTAGACTGAAGATTCAGAAAGTAAAAATTACTAAAAACGTTGGTATTGACCAATAATAAGAGTTGATTATATCTATATGACTTAAAGAATAGTTCAAGTGTGGTTGTGGACTTGTGTTAAACTAAAGTAGTTCAATTGATGCTGAACATAGTAATGTATAATATTTGCCAAGTAATATATGCAATGTAGTTCAATCTAGTTCATGCTGCTAGGATTATTTACGAGTTGGTAAGTTCAAATCATATTTATGACACTTTACCTGAAATCTTATTGGTTGGTTAGCAATTTTCAGCAACCCTGATGTAAAATCTTATTGACATTAATCACATGTAATTTCTTTTTATTCATGATTTGAGTTGATAGAGAGTAATTACTATGCTGATTATACTAAGGATATTCGAGAACTTCTCTGAACTTTGAAAATATGAAAATATGCAGGTTTATCTTGTGTGGTGACAAATTTCAGTATGCTTATGTGAATTTGGGCCCCTAGCCTTGTTAATTTACATTTGATTCCTTTTTTTTTTTACTTGCTCAAATTCCTCTTTCTTATTTTTAGCATTCTTTTTCTTCATTCTACTTGTTGTAATTACCGGGCTTCAAGAACAGGTTTAGGTTGATTTGTGTCCATGTGTGGGGTTCAATTAAGCAATCTAATTTCTCCTGTTGCTTTCTATTACTTTCTTTTGCTCTGCTGCATATTTTTCAAAAATGCAAATCTCTAAAGGAAGCAGAACATGCTTGCCCACAACGTATTGATCTTAACCAATGGAAGTGGCTGGTTTATAACTACTGGAGCACTCGCAAACAGATGGTAAGCCTCATGAAGTGCAAATTGTGAATATTTGATATATTAACAAAGTGGGAATTTAATTGTCTTATGATATTTAGGAAAGAAGTGAAAAGAATCGTGCAAATGCACTTTCAAAGAAGATACAATCAGCTTGCGGGGCTAAATCCACAGCTAGGATTATATACGAGTTGGTAAGTTCAATTCATAACCTTCAAATGCTATACCCCAAAGACCAAGTATACCAAGTTAAAAGTATAAATGTTGAGCAAAAAAGAATCAGTTTATCTAAATTTGGGCATTACATTAAGAATGTGAGCTGACTGATGCAGGGGATCATGGCGCCAAAAAAGAATAGTATTCTTCATTTTTTCGTGGTCTCTGATCTGTATTTTCAGTCCCTATGTATTTTCTTATAAGATTATTCTTACTCCTCCTAATCCAGTTATAAAATGGTTAATATCTAATTTCTTTCAGGCATTCAACACTATTAGACAAAGATTATCAGAACAGATGCCAAATCTGTATAGTCTTTCCATTGTTAGTAGCTTCCCCATAATATCCATCCAGAGTATGAACCTTATTTCCTAGTTCTTTTTAGAGTTTTACAAGCTTTAATTAATGATACAATATTGAAATATTGAGGTTATCTTCAATATTAGGAGAAGAAAAGATGAGGCCCTTTTGCTCTAATACCCGCAAAATGACGCTTTGGGAAGAGCAGGAAAGAGAAATGGGGCCTTTTTTTCAAAAAAAAAAAAATACTTAGGTTATAATTGTTTGAATTTAGAAAATCGAAATTTTTTACATTGCTATCTATAATACAAGTTTGAGGTTACAAGAGATAAAGGTGTAGTTATAGGATGATTATTCCAAAAAAGGGCCTAAACTCTAAGGTTATTGTTCCGGTATGAAACAGGTGGCGGTCTTCAAGTGAGTCCGCCGGTGACAGCTAGTGAATAGCTGCAATGAAGCAAACGTAAACTACCTTTGGGGTCGGGGGATGCAAGGAAACCCCCTCCAACGATCAAGTCAGAGATATATCTGTGAACGATTTAGAGAGAGAGATAGAGAGAATAAGTGTTCATAATGTACTTGCATAATAGTATCAAATGACTATTTATAGTAGTATTATTCCTCGAACAGGATGTCTAATCCTTCTCCATGTGTATAGCTGCGATGAGCCTGACATTAGGGGTGTTCAGAAAAACCCGACCCGCTTGCCCCGACCCGCTGACCCGCCGACCCGCCCCAAAAAAGCCGGGTAGTTTTATAAGAAATTTATATTCTAGTGGGTCGGGTACCCGACCCGGAGAAATCGGGTCGGGTCACGGGCGCTTAATTTGGCAACCGGGGTACCCGCATACCCGAGAAATAAGTTTTGTTGAATTTAGCCTATTGTGCGTGCGTCCTGTTCCTCGGCCCATTAATCACTCTCGGCTCTCAATTCACACTTTAGTCATAACTCACATACTCACATGGCATTAGTGAGTTAGACTTTCTCTCTCCACAAGTCCACACTCCACAATCGGCCTCCTGCGAACAATCACACTTGTCAATCTGCATTGCCTTCAATATCACCGTAAGTCCGCAACCGTGAGGAGACCCACGGGCCACGACGACCACCGCACACCTGATAATCTCTCTCTTCTTCAATTTTAATATAGGGTTTAATTTTTTGTTTTGTTGAATTTCTCTTTGGGCTGTACATCAATGGCTTCTAAATTCGAATTTATATTATGTTAAACACCCGAATGGAGAATGGTAATTGATTTTCACTTCGATTTTTTTCTTTTTACCATAACAAATGCTTGAAATTTTACTTGTTTTAATATGTTATTAGCAATTACATTTGTGTTTTCCTTATCTGAACTTTGAAGCATGTTGATTGTTGATGAATGATGATGTGAGCAACATTTTGAGTAATATTTGCAAGTTGCAAGGTGATTAAAATAAAATATACTTGCTAACTTGCTGTAACCTGTAAGTAGATATGGCGAGACGTGTTCTATGACCGACGTGGAAAAATGCAAGGAACACATCGCTTAATGAAATAGAAATGTATGGTTTTTTCGGGTACCCGTGACCCGAGCAGAAAAACCTGGGTACCCGATTTGCGGGTACCCGTTTTTCGGGGTCGGGTCATGGGCCGAGTTTTAAACTACCCGTAAATGCGGGTACCCGCATGTTCGGGTACCCGAAAAGCCGGGTACCCGGTTATGAACACCCCTACCTGACATAGGGAAATATTCCTCTATTTTGTCCTATTACGTGACCACCAGCATTATTGATGACGGGCTACTCTTGGAATTGATCTCAATCGTCGTGTAATGGTCGCGTCTCAGTATAGTACTCGTGGACATGCATCAGTGTCCGCTACTACTGACATACTTGGGTACTACCCATACAGTTATGTTGTATAATTTCCCTATATAATATTGGACGGTAGCTTGCGTCGCTTTCCACTTTGATATTGTAAGCTTGCTTTATTGGGATTATGATAGTGTGTACTTTTTTGAGGGGGAAGTGTGAAATCTCATACCTAGGGCCTATGGGTGTTAATAAATCAAGCCTGCTCGTGAATTATTCGAGCTCGGCTCGGTCAAATTTCGGTCAAAACCAGCTCTAGGGGGCTCGAATCGAGCTTGAGTTTGGCTTCATATTCTAACGAGCCAAGCCTAGCTAGCCTTGGCTCGGTTCGAAGGCTCGTGAACAACTCGAAAAATTTTTAAATAAGAAATTTATGTAAAATATTTAATATCCCCACATCAGTTTAAAGTGTAAACAATAGCATTTTTTTTGTCCATAAAATGTTACTATGTACCCTAGTTATACTTATTGTTTAATCTTGTCCCACATTGGCTGGGAAATAAAAGTTTACACATATGCATGTTCTTTATGAATTATAAAGAATATTTTATAAGTTCTCTTACTAGACGGGAAACAAATTATATAGCCTTTGTTTTTTATAACGGTTTTTTCACCAGGTACCCCTGTAGTTTTTCAAAATTCATGGGATACCCCTACTTTTAAAAAAATGCACCAGGTACCCTAACTTTGGGGGTAAAATGTACGAAATGCCCTTAATGACTAACGGTGTCAAGTTTCCGTTAGTCATTAGGGTTAATTAACCCATCTAATCCTAATTAAACCCTAATTAACCCATAATTAACTAACTAAACCCAAACTTCTAACCCTAACCCCTTAACTTCAAACCCTAACCCCCCACCACCACCCTACCACCACCAACACCCCCTGCGCGGCCCCCTCCCTCGTCAATTTCCCCACCCCCACCCCCCGCACCACCCCTATAGCGGCCCCCCCCCTCCCCGTCAATTTCCACACCCCACCCCCACCCCCGCAGCGGCCCCCCTCCCCGTCGATTTCCCCACCCCCACCCCCTGCGGCAGCTCCCCTCCTCGTCAATTTCCCCACCCCCACCCCCCGCACCCGCCCCTACAGCCCCCCCCCCCCGTCAATTTCCCCACCCCCTGCAGCCCCTCCCCCGTCGATTTCCCCACCCCTACCCCCTGCGCGGCCCCCCCTCCCCCGTCGATTTCCCCACCCCTGCAGCAGCCCCCCCTCGTCAATTTCCCCACCCCCACCCCCACCCCGCACCACCCCCTACAGGCGACCCCGTCCCCGTCAATTTCCCCACCCCACCCCCACCCTGCAGCGACCCCCCTCCCCGTCGATTTCCCCACCCCCACCCCTCAGCGGCCCCCTCCCCAGTCGATTTCCCCACCCCCACCCCCGTCCCCGTCGATATCAACACCCTCCCCCGCGGCGGCCCCCCCCCCAGTCGATTTACTGCGCCTATTCCCCCCACCCCCGTCGATTGCGGACCCATCCCTCGTTGATTGCGGAATTCACGTTGGGGTGCAAAAACGACACGAATTGGCTCGCGGATTTCGAATTTGGGGCAAAAGCGACGTGAACGGGGGGTGGGGGGGAGGGGGATTCGACTACGGTAGGGGGGAGGTGGGGGAATTCGACGAGGTGGGGGAGCCGGTGGGGAAGGGGGGGGAGCCGCGGAAGGTGGGTGAGAGGGGGAGCTGCGGAATGGGGGGCGGGGAGGGGGAGCTGCGGGATGTGGGGGAGGGAGGAGGAGCCGCGGATGGTGGGGGGAGTGCGGGATGGTGGGTGGGGGGGGGAGGGTAGAGGGGGGCCGTGGTGGTTGGGGTTAGGGTTAGGGTTTAGGGTGAGGGTGAGGTGTTAGAGAGTTAGTGTTAGGGTTAGAGGGTTTAATTTGGGTTAGAGGGGTTAGAAGGGTTAATTAACATAAATGACTAAACTTGGGCTCGATTAGTCATTAAAGCATTTGGTGAATTTTATTGAAATAGTAAGCAGTCTTGGTGTATTTTTTTATAAGTAGGGACTCATAGTGAATTTTGAAAAACTACGAGAGTGCTTTGAAAAAAACCGTTTTTATAATAATAAAGGCTAGTTCATAAACTCTTACATTGATTGGAAAATGAAACCTAAAATTTTTATTCTCTATAAAGGACTACTCCAAAATCCAAATACCTAAATTCCTAACTCAATGTATATGAAACCTAAAGTTTTTATTCTCTATAAAGGAGAAATTGGGTTTGGACTATTATTGTACAGTTGTACTTGGGCACAATTCAATAAATCAGGGACAGATCACAGACATAACGGGCTTTGGATCTCTTTTGATTACACACGCAGCAACAACGGAATTCAACTGAGCTAAGCGGCTAAGCCCAATCTAGTAATGAAGTGATTCAAATTTAGAATGGTTTGAGAGAATAACAATTTCTGATTGTTTTATACTGTTTCAAGGAAAGAATCGAGTGAATTTCAGAAATTAGCAGAAAAAACTAAGAATTGAGACACAATGGATTGAAGAACCTAATCGAATGAGGAAGGGTGTAATTTAATTAGCAAGAATCTCAGCAAGAAACCCATATATTAGCTAGTTCCCATTTAATAGGAATTGGGGTTGGTTCAAGAGGTGAGCTTTCCCATCTCCCTAATAAATTTAGGGTTCAATTCCTACCCCAAACTTTTGCTTGGGATTTAAGGGGGGGAGGGGGTTTGGGGGTGTCTGGCTTGTAATGGATCTCTAGTTAGCCAGATGATTTCTTACCAAAAAATTTTTTAAAAAAAATTTCCATTTAATTTTTTTAAGGTAGGTAAGGAGAAGTCATAACAAGTTTGGGAATAGGTAGTGGGGTACCTCTAAAAAAAAGATAGTGGGGTATTGTGTTAATATTTATGTTAAAATAAGGAGAGAGAAAAGTTGTTTAGTGTGAATGGTTGGTGGTCCCATGTATGGGTATTATCTTACTTCCATTTATAGAAGTATTGCGCTTATTAAGGAATTACTGAAAAGAGCAAGTGTTGCAATAATTTTGGAGCGAGTGAAGTATAATGGTAAGACGGGGGTAACTTTTAGTTATCCCCAATAAGACTTAATACTTCCTCCATTTCTAGATAAGTGTTACATTGAGTAATTGACACTATTCATCAACTAATTTCAACTCTATTTTCTCGCTATTATACTCTCTCCATTCTTTTTTAATTGTAACATTTTGACTTTTTCACTATTCACATTTCTGATTTCACCGTTGATCTTCTATAATGATACATAAGGAAAAATAGAATCTTATGGAATCTTATTTGATTCGTCTCAATGCATATTTTCTAAATATCTCATTTGTATAATATATTTACAAATATATAACTAAAGATATTGCCCATCTACAATAGATTGGTAGCAATTAAACATCTATCAATGTACTAAAAAAAAACTAAAGATATTAATGGCCAAAATTATGTCTCGACATGTATGAAAACCCAAACGTTGCAAATAAAAAAGAATGGAGGAATTATAAAGAAAAACATAGTCAAACGGGATCTTATTAGATTCATCTCAATAAATACTTTTAAAATTTTCAACTTTTTATAATTTTTAGTTATTTGCCTAATTAAACACTTATATAGGCGCTGAGGAAGTATGTAAAAGAATGACGACGTCAGTTTACAACCCCAAGTGATTCTAAATTATTAAACAGTAGAAGTGAAGTGACAGCAATTTCTAAAGCATAACACTTATTGTATGAATGAAATAAGTATGGAAGTGGAAATTAAAAGGAACTTTCTATTTTCTAACAATAGAGTTAGAACCCTGACCTTCGAGAATCAAGAATCTAAACTCACCGCTCAACTACTAAACCACAAAATACCACTGTACTAGTCTACTACCATTAAAGATTCTTTTGTACGAAATTGATTTTATTTTTTTATTTTTTTTTTTTTTTTTTTAAGGTAAGATGAAGGGGACTCACTTGAGGGGGGATAAGGGGAAATCCTCAAATGAGTCCCATGAGGTTTGATCCCTAGACCTCAGGGATATGAAGTGGGAAGCGATGCCACTACTCCACCACCTCAACGAAATTGATTTTATTGTAGTCTACTATCATTAAGGATTCTTTTGTACGAAATTTATTTTATTGTCTCAAACATGGGTTGGGTCTAATTTGCTAGATGCGGGCCCATAAGTTTTAACAATGTTTCGTCTCAGCTCCATATTAAATAGGGGTGTCAATCTGGGTTATCGGGTGGGTCTGAGTTGACCCAAATTGGGTCGGATGTGTTTGGGTCAGATCGTACCGGATCAAACCTTTTTTTGGATTGAGTGTGGGTTGGGTCAGAGCCACTTAGGTCGGATCAAGGCCGACCAACGTATACTCGGGTGCGGGTTGGGTATGGGTCGGGCCATTTCGGTTCGACTTGAATCGTTCGTTGTAACTATAAGTCGGGTTCTAAATGGGTTTGTGCAGATCAAGCTGGGTTCGGATGGACTTGGGTCGGCTCAGGTCGTGTTTGGATGGACTTGGGTCAGCTCAAGTCGGATTCAGGTGGAGTTGGAATGGTCCGTTATACGTTTGAGTCCGTTTGTTTCTAGTCATTATCGATATCGATCGAAGTTCGGGTCGCTACACGCATATCTGTGTGCGCGACAACGCGAGAAATATATAAATGAACAAGTTAATAAACTTAACAAATGTTAACTATAATCATATTATTAAATATGTCCACAGATTTTATTAATAATAATTTTTTAATATCTTATATAGAAGTATTTATAAGAACACGAACTAAAGTTATGAGCAAAACATATTTGATTGATAATGTCGGGTCGGTAATGGGTTGGGTTGACATGGTCGGTTTACAATGGGTTGGGTCTAAATGGGTTTTCTCGGGTCTAAATGGGCTTTCTCAGGCCTGCTTTGGTTCGGTTTTGATTTAGGTCGGATGCATATTGGGTTCGGATTTTGGTATTCGGATCTAATTGGGTTCGGATTAAGTTTGGGACGGTAACAGATTGGGTTGGGTTCTGATATGCTCGGGTATAACTGGGTTGGGTTGATTCCGGATCGGAATGGATCGGTTGGAAAACGTGATTATGTCGCATCGGAACAGATCGGGTGCGGATCGGATGCGGGTGAACCCGTGGGTCATAACTATTTTTGACCCCCTATCCATATATCATGAGACATGTCCTAGTTATTTTCTAGTTGAGGATCAAAATTTGCATAAGAAGTCGTGTTAAAAAAAAGAGCATTTTTACTCATGATTAAAAAGATTGTAAAGAAAGTGATGGGAGATTACTCAAAAATTAAGAACCTTACTTATGAAGAAAGTGATGGGAGATTACTCAAAAATTAAGAACCTTACTTATGATTAAATGATCATAAAATTTAGTCATAGCATGACCAAACTTATTTCAAACTACATGGAGATCCGTTCTGAAAATGAGTCATGAGGAATTTAGTCAAAAAAATACGATACATTTAGATTTTTTTTCGCTACATTTAAAACTTAAAATCGTAATATCTAAGAATGTATATAATTTTAAAAAACCCAATAGACATAACTTTTTAAGATTTATAGATAGAATCTCATTCCCGAATAAATTCATTATTGTCCTTCAAAATATGGTTGAGTATAATGCAAAAATATGTAGGAAAGAAACGGATGACAAAATTTTCTTTAGCCATTGTTAAATATGGGTCTGGGCCGCACCCATCACAAGGAAAGAGAGTCCACTTCACAACACAAAGGAGGTTCCACCTTAAAACCATATGGCAATAAGGGGAGTAGCGCTGCGTTATAAAGTGACCCATCTCTATTTCTTTAACGATGTGGACATTTCGCGTGTGGTGTCGCGCACATCATAGACTTCTTCACTCCGCATGTGAGGTCCCTTTTCAATTGGCCCGGAGTAATTAACGGTCCCAACGTGGGTGCGGCTCCACGTCTGTGTTAAATATGGGCCTGGGTCGCACCCATCACAAGGAAAGAGAGTCCACTTCACAACACAAAAGAGGTTCGTTCTACCTTAAAACCATATGGCAATAAGGGGAGTAGCCCCTTTGCATTATAAAGTGAACCCATCTCTCTTCTTTAATCAATGTGGGACACTCACATGTGGTGTGCGCACATCATAGCTTCAACAGTCATGAATGGGATGCATTTTGTGAAATTGATCATGAATTAGGATATTTTGTTTGGAGGATGAGAGATAAAGTTGTATTGACAGAGCTCGAGAAATGAATATTCTTTTTTGTCATGAGTGATAATTTCTAAAGAAGAAGACAAAATTGAGGAAATAGTCCATTGTAGAATCGACCAAATCCAAATAGGACCCAATCCAAATAAACAAAATATATGGCTCATCATCTATAATCTCCTCAAATGAAACGAATCCATATAAACAATCGAGTTTGCTAACTAGGAGTATAAAATTGATTGAGGTTGTGCAAATTCACAAACTCAAAGTCTCAACTACATCCAATTATACTTTTAAAATTTTCAACATATATTTGTTCTCCCTAACTTTAATTTCCTTTGTTGAACTTATAAGTTATAGGATTAGATAATCACAATTTTTCTTTTGAAATGAAAATTCATTCATTAACATGAAGTCATACGGTATCTCCAATAATAGAAGTCAGAACTAAAATATACTGATCAAAATGAAAGAAACTTAATTCTAATATGGCAAAAGCATGGTCGTTGAGCAGTATTATCAACCCTTCTATATACCCTCTTTCACACTGATGTCTGATGCAGCCTTCTATAAGGGGATCTGACGACGATGTGATGTAGAAAAAAAAAAGAGTTAATAAAACTGATTGTACGTGAAGTACTGACCAAAGTTGCAATCCCGCGCAAAATCCTATCAACAAGTCAACCTTCAACTCGACCAGGGTTCAAACCCTGCTAACTCACAAAGAAACCAAACTAATACACCCACCGTGAAGGGAGTGACTACAAGATACATTTAGGGGTCTAAAGCAATCACACATATGGGACTTATTGAAAAATGCGAAAAAACGAAAAAAATTAAGAAATTAAACTAGAAATTGCGAAAAGGAGAGGGGCTTACCATGGATGAAAACATCCATGGCAGCTCCTTTAGAGTGTAATCTGTGAGAAAAGGAGAGAGAAAGGAGAGGAGGGGATAGATAATCACAATATCAATCACTTACATTAAGTCTTTTCGAAAATTTCCATTTTAGTGATGTCAATATCACTTAGTTATCTTATCCTTAAGCTTTCTCTATTGTGATCATCATCAACATTAATTAGTTTCCTCTACAAGCAAATGAATCATTATGCATCACCAATTCACCAGATAATGAAATGAGGCACCAACTTGTACAATGCTAGGGCGATGAAATAGTCAAAAACACTGTCATACCCATATCAATTCCCCTCAAAAAAGAAAGAGGTTGCCGAAAAGTTGCAACCAATCAAACTTCATATGAAAGTTACAAGCCTTTGCTTCTAAAAACAATAATGAAAGGAAATTTCCCATAATTTCGATAACAATATTAAAATACTAAACTTTTTTGAATAGAAGGAAGGCACGTTTAGAAAAAGTTAAATGTAGGACATACTGCCTTTTGTTATAACCAGCCAATTTTCATTAAGAAAAGGGACCCTCACTCATCAACAATTCTTGGTGAAACTGTATTCCAGCAAGCCTATTTCAGTTAGTCTTCTTATTCTTTGGCCTACATTTAAACATTTTTGGACTTTAATGATTTGTCTTATTCATTATTTCCTTCCTTTTTTAATAGATGGCCTGCATCATATTGATTTTTACACTATTTGGATATTAACTTCGATCATAATCAATTATAAATTTCTAATGATAAATGTCATTAATATAATTATTGTTGGGTTAATTTCAATATATATTTTCAAAATATTTTTTTTATATAATTTTCAAAGTATAATTGAAGTTATTGATGTTTAAAGTTGGGAATCGATAAGTGTGTCCAGTCAATATGATACATCTAATAAGAAGCATAGAAAATATAATTTATCAAAGTTTATTAAATTTCTGACCCACCTCTCACCACTAATTTGTGCTTGCAAAAGTGGTGTAAATTATGCTATGTATTGATGGTTTAATTGATTAATTAATCAATTTGCAAATGGTAGTCTTCTCGGAAAGCAATTGTTAAACTGATTGTTGTTATGGTTGGAGTTGGAGGTAAGACATCACAAAGGGGATTGCGACATTGCGTAAGAGAGAAGAATTGCTTTATTTACTGTTTTAATTATTTATAAGACATTTTCCCTTTTTTTGAGAAAATTCGAAGAGGTGGGATGTGGTACTATTGCATAATATCGAAGATGTGATATGGCATTTGTATAATTTGAGGTGATCTATTAGGCGAAGAGAAATAAGATATCTACGGATGAGAAATAGGAATTTACTGATGGTGAAAAATATTATTAATAAAATGTTTTACAAACTTCGGGAAAAAGCCTATAATGATCATGAGTTCATGACCTAATACATTGATAAAGGCATCGAAGAATACTACCATACCTTTCAATTTAGAGAGAGCTCTCAATTTCTTGCGCTTTTTTGTTTATTCATAGTTGCCTTTTCTCTCATTAGAAATCCTCCTGATGAGGAGGTCTCCTAATGTTTCTTTCTCCTTATCTTTATATAAAAATGCTCTCTTACTTCTTCTCTAGGCACTTAATTGAGATAAGTAAGCAGATGAAGCATAATCTTATTTTTAATAAGGTGAGGAAAAAGGAGAGCTTAGGAGGCCCTCCACACGAGGGGAACTCCTAACTCATCATTTACAAAGATATAATATAAAGCAGAAGAAGTACAAGGTTCAATATAAAAGTAAGACTCTATGAGATGCCCTACGTTGGCTATCCAATCTGTCGCTTGATTTGCTTCTCGGAAAATGTGCTTGATGGATCAGTTGTCAAAAGAGTTCAAAATGAACCTAATATCTTCAGTAATGTTTGGTATTTACCCTGGTTTGGGACTGCATTGATAGCAAGAAGATTGTCTCCTTAACAAGAACCTTCTAACCATATTTTCATTTGTAGATATATACGAATATGCTTTAGCATATCTCTACTATTCGAAATAAGTTTCAAAAGTAAATGGGAAATCCATAGAAATCCTAGAATTGGAAAAAGAGAGGATTTTTTTTTCGACACTGGATGAAAGGAAAGCATAAAACTAAAAGCAAACTAAGCACATCAACTCGTGAAAACTGTCATGGACTTCATGCAAAACTTGGTGATGTTATCTGCTTCAACTATCTGTGTTCTTGGAACCTTACGCACCATGCACCACTTAAACTGTTTAGCATGATCTAGAATCTTGTTTGTAGTCCAAGTAAGTTCGATAAGAGGGAGAAAAACACCCTGCAAAATAGAAACAAGATTAGCGGAATCCGTTAGCATCAAAATATTTTGGAACTGGTTAGTTGTAGCCCATTCCATCGCATTGAGACAAGCCATAGATTCTGCTTGTAGAGTTGAGCAAGCATTGCCATAAGTACCACCTTTTCTTGACATCACATTTGGCATTCCAGAAGAAGAAGGATGATGATTACCAACCAGACACCACCCAGCTCCCATAGAGTTATATTTTTTAGACCAAGCTCCGTCGAACATAATAATCTGTTCAGCTGCACCTTTGTGAAAATAACCTATCGAGGCTGCCAAGAAACCCGGAGGGAACTGAGACTCAGTCTCAGGAGGGTGAAGGAAGCTAAGTCCTGAAACCTTGGATTGGGTGCTCCATTTTATTTGAAGTTGCTGAAAAAGAGCCATACGTTGTGTCATTGACATATTGTTACTTGTAGGCCTAAAAATCATATCATTCCTGTTTGTCCACAAACTCCATAAAGCTATAATGAAGGTTATCAAACGTGTACTAGGAAAACCATCCTCGCTTCTGAAAAGCAGGATATGACTAATGATCCAATCTTTGTTGTTTGAAGGATCATATGCAATTGACGGATCCAAGAGATTAACTTGGTTCCACAACGAAGTTGCTCTCGAACATCCCCGGAAAATATGATTTTGGCACTCCACAATGTTACCACATTCCTGACAGTATGGACTGAGATTCACTCCTCTCCTAGCTAAGTTAGCTTTGGTGGGAATCCTATCAAGAACAACTTTCCATAAGAATATCTTCTAATTGGGGGGAAAAGGCATATGCCAAATGCATTTAAATAAGTTCACCCCTGACTGGCTAACATTATAATTCTCCTCATTCCCTATCAACAAATCCTTAGCCATCATTGCGTAGGCACTCTTCATTGTAAAATGGCCTGAGTTACTCCTAGTCCAGTATAAGTAGTCAGGCTCATTACCCTTAGGCAATTCCATTGACAGGATGGTTTGTGCATCCTTAAAAATGAAACAACGTCTCACAAGTTGATGATTCCAAGAGAGGGAAAGAGGATTAATCACATCGAAAACCTTTAACTTTTGAATTTCTCTTAGTGTCATATGATTGCTCGCCTGCGGAATTCTATTATGCACCCACTTAGAAGAAAAATCATTGACATTTCTACCATTGCCTATTTTCCATGCACACCTTTGAAACAACCGAATAGGTGCATTACGAATACCGTACCTCTGAAACCCCATGAGAGAGTTGTTGGGTTAGAGCAAGTAGAACCTGTAACACCCCGTAATTTTCACCCTTTATTTTTGGTGTTAGTTTATTTTAAAATGATATTTTATTCGTAAAAATAAATAATTTATTATTTAGATTATTTTGGAACGTGTTGTGAAAATGTGTATATATTTATATGTTGTTATATATCTATATATATTTATTTTAAGTTGTTAGTTATTTATTTTAAAGGTTATATTAGATTCGTTATTTATTTAGGCGTTTAGGATGCAGTTTTGTCGCGTAACGTTTTTTTTTTTGTAACGTTGTTGGACCGACTTGGGTGATGAAATGTTGCATCACGTGTGGCGTATCATGCTGGCCGAAAATCAGCAATTATGGAGTGGAGGATGAAGAGTTTTGGTGCTTATTAAGCTAACCTTTGAATATCTTGTAATCGCTCATTTAATCCCTCATTAACATTCTCCTAAACCCTTCGTTTTTCCTTGCCAATAACTTCTGATTTTTAAGAAGAGAAATTCAGCATCATTCTCATTTAACCCACGCCATTTTCAAGAAAAGAAAGAGAGGAAGGGAAGAGAAAAAGAAGAGAAAGGTTCATCCCGGTTTTTCCTGTCACACCTTCACGAAATTAACCATATCTGAAGATCTAACCGTTGTATCATTCTCAAATTTGGACAGAACGTTTATAACATCTTGATCTTCACTTTGACCGGAGCGATTGTGAATACGATCTTTTAATCGCCGGAAATCATGGTCGGACCAGAACAGCACGAAATGAGATTTTCAATGTTCAAGAAGAAAACGCCTAGTGACTTGTTGCTACAATTATCGTTCATGGAGGAATTGGATTGCTCTCATATTTTTCGAATCCCTTTAGACTCAGCTCTCCTCCCGACGTTCCAGGTAACTAGTAGTTATCTTAGAACAATAGTGATTAGGGTATTATTCGGTATTAGATTATTACGCTAGGAATTGTTTAAAATACTTTTTGAATGAAATTATTGATGAAATTTGACATGAATATACTTGATGCATGCTGTATGAATATTTTATATAGAAAAATAATTTTCTTCTGATTTTTAGTATTTATTTGATTTATTTGGTATTTTGTGCGTTTTTGGCTTATTTGCATAATAATTATTGAACGAATGTTAAAATTGCTGAAATTATTTTTCGTGAATCATTTTATATGTGTAGTATGTATTTAATGCCTTGGAATAATTTTTGCCTACTGTTTACAGGTTTATTTAATTGATTTATCTGTTTTTGCATTTTCATGTCTGTCAGTATATAAATCGTGAAAATTATTTATACAGGCCTAAAAATTCGTTTCTTTGTATATTATGTATTACCGTGAGTTTATGCATGTTATGTGAATTTTTGGTAATTTTTAGGCATTTATTTTTATTTTTAATTATTATATTGGCTTTATTGAGTATTCTGTAAATTAACGTTTAAAAATACTTTTAGAGTCCAAAAATTAGAAATAAAATTTGTACCATGTCAGTAGAGTCATAATGGTCATATGATAATTTTTGTGATAATTTACTGATCGTTTTTATTAGTTTAATAATTTTTATTGTGTTTTGTTATGAGTTTGAGGATATTCTTTTTAATTATTTAAGGGATTAAAAATCAGAAATAAATTGAGACCTTTTATATTCTTGAGAATTGATGATTTTTAAGCTATTGTGGTTATAATTGTGTATCATTATATTTACTTTTAGTCCTTGTAAAATGATTAGTCGTGTACGTTTCATTGATTTATTAAGCCTTGGAGTCGTGTACTCTTTAATTGTAGTTGTTTGTGCTTTGTGGTGCGTAAAGTATTTGTTGTTGAAACTTTTGTTGTAAGTTTGTAAGCTACTACTTTGAAGAAATTTTGAAGAGATATCTTTTGATGAATTATGGGTATAAGGCTAGTGGCATCCCTTTTGACGAATATTTTTGAGATGAATAATACTTTGATGATATTTATGATTATTTTGAGATAAGAACATCCGGTGGGATAGATGTTGTCCCCGGTGAAGAACATGCCAACCACCTGGTTTGCGAACTAGGGGTACACCTGGGTTAATTGTTGTCGTCCGAGAGGTCAGGGAGTTCTGCGTGTTCTTCCCTGCATCGGGAGTTTGAACACCTGCATCGGGAGTTTGGCCATTCTTAGACACAGGCAGTGGGGAACGTAAGCCCATAGACTGACCTGGAGATTGCGAACTGATAAACCTTAGGAAGTGAATTGCGATTCACTGGCGTTCGGTTTCCGACTCAATAACTGATTTATCTATGTTTTTATTATTATTGAAGTACCCTTGAGATGATCTATTCATTTTATCTTTTGTATTACTTGAGAGCTTTATGATTTTGGATGCATGTCATAGTTGTCTTATGACCTTATGTTTCCTTTCTTATTAATCTATGTCTGAATTGTACTTTGATTTCTTTTGTTCTGGGAGAACTACTAGTTACTCCCCACTGATTGTGGATGTTTGTTGATATATTTTGCAGGTGATGTTGATGGGAATCTTCTTTGGTTTTGGGCTCGGGTTGAGTTGTGAGCATTAAAAAGCTAGATGTTTTAGGCCTAGACTTTTAATTAGTTTGAGAGTCAGTTTTCTCTTTTAGATATTACTCTAATTAATTTAAATTATTTATATACTATTTATTTATGTTGGTTTTATCACTTAGTTATTTAAACGCATTTCTTGTAGTAGTGACATTCCCAGAAGACGATGTTTCCGCCATCGTCCTATTAATACTATTATTATTTCTTTCTTTTCCGCTTTGAAATTCTGGGGTGTTACAGAACCCATCTTCAATAAATTATTCACTTTTGAATGGTAGAGCTTGGAAATCAACAGATTTGGAAATTTATACAATCTCCAAGCTTGCTTCATCAAGAAACAAGTGTTAACTATAGCAGGGGAACGAACACCTAAACCACCCATTCCTTTAGGGAGTTGGGTCATACCTTTTTTCACCCAAGTAATACCTTTTTGTCCCTTGTTTGCACATAAGAAAGATTGAAAAACGACTCAATTTTCCTCGTGACCCCTAGTGGCAATTGAAAACTTGACATAATGTGTGAGGTCATAGCTACAAGGATGGTATTAATCATAATAACTTTAGAAGACATTGACAAAGGTAACACATTCTAGCCATGAATCTTTTGACCAACTTTATCTATGATAAAATTAAAATAAACTGATTTCTTTTCCATAATGTCCCAGATGGATGCCAAAATTAGTCACAGGAGTAAAGCCTAAAATATCTTTAAAGATTTGTCTTTGAGAAAAGGAAGTATTAGGGCTAAACTTAATCATAGATTTTTCCAGGTTTATCTGTTCCCCAGAGATTAAACAAAAACGAGAAGTAATCGAAGAGATGGCTTTACAAGATTGTGGAGTAGTACGAAAGAAAAGCATTGCGCAAAGAAAATGTGATTAATTTTTGGTGATCTTCTTGTAACACTAATACCTTTAAAAAGATCCAACTCCTGCCCTAAAGATAACATTCTTGTGAAAATCTCCATACAAAATAAAAATAAATAGGGAGATAAGGGATTCCCCTGCCTTAGACCACAACTTGGTTTAAACCCCTCAGACATTTTCCCATTGATTAGAATGTTATACGAAACCGTTGTCATACATTGGTAAACTAGATTAATCCAAAAGGTAGGGAAACCAAAGGCTTTAAGGACTCTAACAATAAAATGCCAGTGAATCTTATCATAGGCCTTGCTCATATCTACCTTTACAGCCGCAAATTAAGGTATTAGTATTACTTTTTTTCGAATTTATGAAATGGAGGAGTTCATGGGAAATGATAGTATTATCACTCATAAGTCTCCCTGGGACGAAAGCATGTTGGTTCTCATTTATCAAAGAGGGAAGAATGGATTTTAATCTTAAAGACATGCACTTAGACACACACTTGTAAATAGTATTGTATAAACTAATCGGACGAAGTTGATTAGGTAAAGTGGGATTGTCAACTTTGGGTAACAGGACAAGCAAGGTCTTATTCCAAGATTTTAGGATATTACCCGTACTGAAGAAATGTTGTACTCCCTTGATGACATCCCTACCAACCACATCCCAATGCAACTGGAAAAATTCAGCAGTATAACCATCAATACCCAGGGATTTACATGTGCCTATAGCAAACATTGCTTCACTAGTGGAAAAAAAGACAAGGGATGCGGTTTATTGAAAACCGCAGTCCTTAATGTGAAGAGCTGCGGTTAACCTTAAAACCGCAGCCCTTTAAGATAAAGGGCAGCGGTTTTGGGGCTAACCGCAGCCCTTTAAGATAAAGGGCTGCGATTTCGGGCAAACCGCAGCCCTTGAGGGGCCCAAATATGAATAAACTCCCCCTCCAATCTATTCCCACGCACAAAGCCACAACACTAACCTAAATTTTTAAATCGTCTCACCTCCCCCTTTCTCTCTCTAACCTCTCCCCCTCTCTCACAGCCGCCGAATTTCTCTCATCAACTCCGGCGACGCTCAACCGGCGACTCCAAAACCCATGCGCGTTCCTGCAACTTCAACAACAACTCCGACATGCCGGCACCGACGCCGGCCAAACTCGGACTCTGCGGCGTCGGTGCTACGATTTCCATTCGGCTTCTCCTCTTCTACCCCATTCGGCTCCTTCATCTTCTTCATGTTCAACCATCTCCAATTTTCCCTCTCCTGCTCTCTTAAACAATAACAACATCATCAACCGTTCAATTAGCTTTCGAGTTCGTCGTTTCATCGGCTCTTCGAGTTCTCGTCACAGTTGGTCTCTTGTTCTTCATGCTTTTCCTCTCCTTGTTCTCCTCTGTTTCTTCCTTCTTTGGTGGTTCTCTTCCCCAGGTTCGATTTCGGGTTCTTTCTTGGATTATTTCATTTTCTCTGTTTTTTATGGGTTTTTTTCTTGTAGAATTTAGTTTTTTTTATGCTCTTAATTGTTGATTAGTGTGTGAATGTTGTAATAGTTAGGGATTAGTTTCTTATTCGCGCAACGATATAGTTCTTGTTTATTTTTTCATTATGTTATGAGATGTGATTTTCTTCAACTTTTGAGTTATTAGATTTATGAATAATCTATGTCATATTCTGTATTTTGGTGTTATCTCCAAGTCTTCAATTTTTCATTTTAGTGGGTAGAAATTCTTCTGTCTATTTTTGGATGTTTGGAGATTTGTAATGCATGTTCTGGTAATAATAAGTTAATAACCTTATTTTAGTACTAGAAGTTTTATCATGTGGGTAGAAAACTAAAACTAATAACAAAATCACTGATAATACAAGAAGACATTTATTTGCATCTTTACCAATCTTCTGCATTTCCAAAATCAGAAGTTAATTCAGAGAAAAACCTAAAGTCTTGCCATTCTTGGAAATATATAATAGAATTATACCACATTTTCGGACTCGAGTTCAGTTGAGTTGTTGAAATACAGTTATCAGAATCACAGTAATAGTTCATTCTTTGATTTAAGCAAAGTCTGACAAATGTATATGATATTGGGGGTGAATGCAGTGAATTTGGCAATCAAAGATGGCAGGATCATCCAAAGTTTTTCAGTTCAAAAGGCTATTTATCATTGCTGGTAATTTCTTTTTGTTCTTGTTTGAATTTTTAAATAGATATGTTCTTGCTTCAGTACTACATAAAGTGTTTCATTATGTTCTGTGCTAAGAAAAAATTTGTTAGATGATAATTTAGTCCTTCGTTTGCCAATGTGGGTAGTCGTGTTTTCAGGTCTAGTTTTCTAATCTTTAGCTTAATTTCAATTTAATTTGATGATGATTTATTGAATGGATAGATAGTGCTAATTTCAGAGGTAAGACTTCTCACGTAGTTGTCTTTTTCTAATCATATCATCTGTTCTCATCCATTTGGCTTAGGTTGAAAGTGAAATCATGGTCATTCAAAAGGTATAATTGATATACGAACTTACTACCAGTACTTAAACATTCTTATGCAGCTATAGCAGAATTATGCAAAATGTTCGAGACCTTTTTTTAGAGACATTTTATCCTCTCAATTACAAACATTTGTAGAATTAATGAGCTAATTAGGAGGACATAACGTTACAACATATCTAGGAGCTCTACATCTGTTAAGACTAGAAGAATCATCACAGGCATAAGTGTAAGCCTTTGGACAAATGGCCTTAAACAGATTAGCAAACACGGTTGACTTGCAGGTTTTAGGATCTGAGAACTTCCCAGTACAACAGTACTTTGCAGATTGCATCACTAAGCAAGCACTTTTACACCCAACCACTTTATTCCCCTTCTTCACTTCCAATGCTGAAGGACAACAGACATTCAAATCAGCATCACATTTAGCGACACCACATAATGAAGATGCATAATTCTTTAAACGCCACTGTTTGTGCATTCATGATTTGCATCATCTTCTAATAGTCTAATACTTTATAATAGTTCATGTTGCTTATATTTATACAACTTATAACTCATTTATTTAGTTGCATTTAGTCAATAGTTCAGATTCATGTTAGCTTTTGGTGAATTGTGGGATGGGAAGTGCTAATTCTGTAAGAGATGAACCAATTGAAAGACAGTGAGTATGAGGAACTTCCTGGCGGAGAGCAAATCTGTCCAGAATGGCATGTTAACCTACTCTCCAGTATGTTTTTTTCCCCTCTTTCTTTAGTCTTAGAAATATCCAGTTGGACTTTTGATTGAGCACTCAGTTTTAAAACTATTGTAGCTAGATCTGTATCATTGATTAATTTTATAAATTAGCTGCTTCTTCGATCCTTGAATGTTACACTCACTTCGGTGTAATAAGGGGATGTTAATACATGTTTTTCTTCTCATATACTATATCTTGATATGTATGATGTCAGTGGAATCTTAATTTATACTTTGAACTTTAACTATATTCTTAAGACCACTAATTCATAAATCTTCATAATGCGAAGGGACTAGGTACTAGGGAGTGCTTTTGTGGCTTGCTTGTATTATTCTTTGTGTGATACACATCAAGAGAACTTAAATTCTTGATGTCTCAAATGTTCCGTTCTCTATTTCCTTCATACACCATTTTTTTTTGTTATGATAGGTATTGTTTTCTCAGGGATGAATCCTCTCATGGAGCTGGGTTCGAGAACGCCATTGACAGAGAAGGATGTATGGAAGCTAGACACATGGGATCAAACTGAAAGATTAATAAGCAAGTATTGGGGGAAGGTATGTGGTATATCTTTGCTCTATGTTAACCAACACACCCCCCCCCAACTACGCCCCCCTAGACCCCGTTGCCCCCTAACCCCTGCTGCACTCCCCTTAGCCCCCGCTAGCCCCCCACTACCGCATTGCCCCCCTACACCCCCGCACACCCCCATTAGTATTGATTATGGTTAATACTTAATTTAGGGTAGATTCTCCGATCATTATGTTATTAAACATATATTGTGGAGATTGTAATATTCCCATTTTATGGACTGTTGATTGCATTTGTTCTAAAATGGTCATTTTACAAGGGTCAAGCTGAGAAGGAATTCAAAGTGGAAGTTGAAGCTATCAGACGTGTTTTTTGGTTGTTTATTTTTTGATGGTTGTGATCCTGCTCATATATTGCAATTCGAATATTCGAGGGCAGCCTCGAACTAATGTAATTAAGTTATTATTTTCTCTATATTTGTGTAAAGAACATAATTTGTAATGAAAAATGATACTTTTATATATATATAACTGTTTGAGAACATTTAGGACAAAAAAATGCAAAAAAAAATTATTTTTTTTATTTTTTTTTGGGTCACAAGGGTCAGGTCGGGGCAATAACCGCAGCCCTTGCCTGCGGTTAAGGGTCAAAACCGCAGCCCTTAACTCACCAAGGGCTGCGGTTTTGGCCCTTAACCGCAGCCCTTAACCCACCAAGGGCTGCGGTTATTGCCTCGACCGCAGCCCTTAACACTCTAAGGGCTGCGGTTAAAAACCGCAGCCCTTTCTAAATGCCAAGGGCTGCTAGTCCAATGGTTGCGGTCAAAAAACGCAGCCCTTGGGCCCCTTTTGACCGCAGCCCTTGGGCTTTTTTCCTCTAGTGCTTGTTTAATCTCCATCTCTAGCAAGGGTTGTGAAAGAATATGAAATTGCTCCCTAAACATAGGTTGAATATCTAACTCACGCAGAACCATTTCCAATTCATCCTTTGACTTATCCGAAGGAGAATTTTGATAAATTCCCTGGAAAAAATCAACAATATCTTGGTGAATTCTACGAGAATCAGTAATCCAATTGCCATCTTCCCCTTGTAAGTGAGAAATAACTTTCCTTTTAGCTCTTTGCTTTAATTTGGCATACATAATTTTTGAAGGGACGTTGCCAAAAAAAGAACAAAGCGTCTTCATCCTTTGCTGCCAGAAAAGTTGACCTTCTTTCATTTGGGGAATAAGCATATGTAACATATTTAAGTACCCATTAGCTTCTGCTGTCGAACTGTCGAAGTGATCTCTGTACTTTGGAAAAAGAGAGTTACAAAAAAATAAAAACTTTGTTAGCCTCGCTCTATATAAAGCATGGTTGTGCCATTTGCGGCTTGCCTATGCCTCAATATTAGCTCCAAAATAAGATATTATCAAAATATGACTAAAACTTTGTTGCTTATAATAGCATTAGAATATTTACCGAGTTTCTGGAATTTGATTAGCAGATTGGAGATATAATATAATACTATCGTTTTTATTTGGTTGGGTACATTATTATTAATGTGGTCAAATTTTTATAAATTTTACCATATTTTTTCACAACTTATTAAAAAATTATCATCAAGTAACATTTTCTTAAATTTGTATTGTATTTTCATAATATTATTTTTTATAACTTTTGTTCATGATGTATAATTAAATATATAAAAAGTTAAAAATATATACGTGTTATCCTGAAAGATATAAGTATAACCAAGCAAATTAAAGAAACTGTGGGAGTAATAGTGGTTTATGTGAATATGGAGTGTTGAGTCTAAAAAGTCCCCAAGAAATTAAGAAAAGATTACCACTTTGATTTATCTTATAAATTCATGAATATTTATAGTGAAAATTTCCTAACTTTAACTGCAAAAAGTAGGGGTGAGCAAAATCGGATATCCTTTTTAGTTTTATAAATCAAATCTGATATTCGGTTTTTCATATCCCAAAAAAAATGATCCCTATCATATCTAATTTAATCGCGTATGAGTTATTGGATATTCGATATGACTAGATTAGAAATGGGATTATTCAAATATGATTTTGAGTTGTGTATTGGCCATTTATATTAACTGATCTTTGACTTAGATGATGATGATAATAATAATAATAATAATAATAATAATAATAATAATAATAATAATAATAATAATAATAATAATAATAATAATAATAATAACAATAACAATAATAGATAATAATCATAATCATAATCATAATCATAATCATAATAATAATCATAATAATAATAAAAATAATAATAATAATAATAATAATAATAATAATAATAATAATAATAATAATAATAATAATAATTATTATTATTATTATTATTATTATTATTATTATTATTACCCCCCTATACTTTATAGTTTGCCTATTTTGACTTTTCATGTGTACCAATGTAATTTTTTGACCTTAAATATCTTTCATTTTATATTAGTAAAAATTATAACGATTGAATATCAATAAAATACTCATTGAGACAAATGAGACAAGACTCCACATGACTATATTTTTTCTTATATATTTAGAAGAATTTAGAAGATTCCCTCTAGTTGTGAATAGTGTCAAGATTCCAAGTGAACAAACTACAAGAATCAGAGGGAATACTAATTATAATAACAATAACAATAATAACAATAAAAATAAAAATAACAATAACAATAATAATAATAATAATATAATATACTACTATTAAAACTATACTTTTAATTATAATTATAATATCAATAATAATAATAATATGTTTAGTAATAGTGTTCACCAAAATCAACTTTGAAATTATTTTATTTTAGTAGTACTTGCAAACTTTTAATGTAGCTTACATCCTTCTTAATCTAACACTGTACAATACTCCCTCTGTTTTTTTTTTTTGTCTTTCTCACTTGGAATCTTGACACTATTTACACTTAGAGAGAATCTTCTATTTTTTTCAATTTATAAGAAAAAATATAGTCATGTGAGGTCATGTTTGATTCGTCTCAATTAGTACTTTATTAATATTCAATCGTTATAATTTTTACTAATATACAATAAAAGATATTTAAATTCAAATATGTGCATTGGGGGACGCACAATGGAAAGTGAGAAAGATAAAAAAAAACAGAGAGAGTAAGTTATAGTTTTATAAATTTGAAGATAAAATAAAGAAACAGTGAAGACCGGATAGGATCTGAATATCTGAATTTACAAAAAAAAATGTGATTCAGACACAATCATTATTTATCCACACAAAATAGGATCGAATATCCAATTTGGTTTTTACGGATTGAATATCTAAATATTCAAATAACTAAAGCGGATTTCGGATATCCACTTTTTCGGATTTTTTGTCCAGCCTTATACAAAAGTAAAAGTACCATGAAGTACAACTTTTGTCATACATCCAGGTGTACCATAAGTATAGTACATCCAATTTTTTTTGCTCATTGCTCGTTTAAAACCTGAAAATGTGCAAAATTCGGACAATAGAAAGAGCTCCAAATGAGCAAAAAAAATAGTCTTATGTGTACTTAGGTGTACCATGCACATAACATAGTACACCCTAGATCCTAGTGTACAATGAATATACTCCGGAGAAGGGGGGAGGGGAGGGGAGGGGAGGGAAAATATTAATTAGATTTTTAGTAATTAAATATATTCCTAGAAAAGAAAAAAGCCAATATCTACGCACTTGAAATAGTCAGATTAAATTAGCGCGCAATATTAGACGCAAAGACCGAAAGAAAATATGTATAGAGCACAAATGCTCAATAATGATGTGGGGGGAGAAGAAGTTATAACACGAGAACAAAAAAGTTGGAGAACAAAAAAGTTGGAGAACAACGTCAGAATTATGCAGAATTTGACTAGCCAAATCGGCGATCTTGACCCCTGTTCACTGCAAATTAAGGTATTATGAGTTGTATAAGATCCGTAGAATTCCCTTTTTCATTAAAATACACATCTTAACCCGTGACATTCAATAGACACCTGTAAAACATATGAAGAATCCAAACCATTATTCCTCTCCTTGTTTCCCTCCAATGAACCCAATATATATAATTATCTTACTACTATTTTCTTATTCCATTGCATCCGTAATTGGAGGATCAAGTTCAAATAAATAAATGGTTAGGAATAATTTGAGTATGTTGTAAATTATAATGATAATAATACTACACGGGTTTCACTAGTAGAAAAAAACGGAAGGGCTGCGGTCAAAACAGTCTTAAGGGCTACGTTTTTCAGAAGAAATTTCTTCACTTTTAGCTTTTAGTGAAGGGCTGCGTTTTTAAACCGCAGCTTTCATTAATGAAGTGGCTGCGGTTTAGGCCCAAAAATGCAGCCCTTCCATATTGGAAGGGCTGCGGTTTTGGGCCTAAAACGCAGCCCTTCGTTGTACAAAGGGTTGCGGTTTTGACTAAAACCGCAGCCCTTGTGACCCAAAAAAAGCAAAAAAAAAAAAATTTTTTTTGCATTTTTTTACTCCTAAATATATCAATAAAATCGAGAACATCACAAATTTTATGAACGCAATTTCTTTAGCATAGCAAAAATAGTATACACAAACTTTCACAACATCCCAGTATCACACACATAAAACATAGAACATCAAAAAAACACACCCAGTAAATCCCAATATCACAAACAAAAAAAAACAGAGAACAATAGGTGTGTAAATTTAGTAAATAAAAATATACAATACATACATTATTTGGTTGCTAAACTGATATCAATTTATAAACCCACTGTATCAGTATGTTAGATTCGATACAAATCTATCTTTTCATGTTGAAGCATATTGCAAGGCTTAGTAAAAGCCCGAGCATTGCATTATCAATATGTTGTTGTTTTTTTGGTGCTATGCATTATCAATATCAATATGTTACCTAAACTAATTATATGGCTAACTCTACAGATCCCCTCACATATTTTCACTATTATCTCATAATAAGAGAGCGAAATCAAAAATATTGGACATTGGACAATACAATCAATTCCATCAAAGATTTACAGAAATCGAACCAAATAAAAATTAGCGAAACGACGAGATCTGGGCAGCGACGGCGAATGCATGTCGAAGAAGATTCCGGCGACGTTGGTACACGCGACGAGAGCGAAACGAAGCTTCAATTCCGCTCTTTGTACGACGTGTCGTGAGCGACGTGATGGTGCGCGACGAGGAGGAGACAGGACAGAGAAATTCGAACAAATCCTTCAAGGCGAACCAAAATTCGAACCAAAACTCGAACTCGAACCAATCCTTCAACGTAATTAGGGATATTTTGTTGAAATTTTAGGGTTTTTTAGGCATTAATCGTGAAATATAGGGTTTAGAGGAAAGAGGGAACTGGAAAGAGAAGAGGAGAGAGAGATAAAAAAAACTAAAATGACGTGAAACTGGAAGGAAGGAGGAGAGAGAGATCCCCTCTTTGTGCGACGGCGTAGAGAGAGACAGGATGAGTGGGAGAGCAGAGGAAAGGGAACCCTAAATTCCCTCTTAGCTTTGTGCGCGCTCCTTTTTAAATTGAAAGCCCAACCCATTAAGGACTGTGGTTAGCCCAAAAACGCAACCCTTCGTTACACGAAGGGCTGCGTTTTGGGCTAACCACAGCCCTTCAATAAAAGGGTTGCGTTTTACTTGAAAATCGCAGCCCTTCATACACGAAGGGCTGCGTTTTCCAAAAAACGCAGCCCTTGCAGCGCAGCCCTTCCTTTTTTATCCCCTAGTGTTTGTTTGGATAGGAAGGTTTGAAGGAAAATGGAGAGATTTATTTTCGTTGTTTGGATACAACATGTGGGACTTGAAGGGAAATGAATGAGGTGAAAGAAAGAAAAATATGATAGAGGAAAAACTAATCTTTAATTATCCGACAACACTATAGATGTGTTTTTTCCCCAGATGGCTCTATTTCACATAAACTTTTCATAAATCAACTAGCTAGGCACAACCTTCTTAGGCAAAACACATTGGGAGTTGGGGAAGACTACGAGAGTAAGGGATATTCTTATCCCCAAAGTGACTCATGTGAGAATTAATCCCATAAACACAAGGTATATGTTGCAATCCTTTCCACTAAACCAAATACATTTTTTTTTTTAAAAAGTAAGTTGAAGTCTCTTGCAAGTAGGGGAGAATTATTGGGATCCTTCTTCCGAGGGTTAAGACTTGATCTAGGACCTCTTGGATCGGAGGTGATGCGAATTCCCTAGCCGATCACCTGCTGCTCACTAAACCAAGTATTTGGTACAATATAGATGCACTGAGCCCCAATAAGTACGTATTATGTATTCCTATGATCCTATATATGGAATATCACTCGATCTTAAATGAAACTTAGTTTCATTAGATATATACTCAAAATATATATTTTCCTCCATTTTATTATTTCTATCATTTTGAGTTTTGACACTCAGTTCACATACCGACCATTCTGAAACAAATAAAATGTCTCTCCTTCGTTTCATTTATGTCACAGCGGAGGAAGTATTAAACTTTGACATCCTTATATTATTTATAAGCAAGGAAAATATAATCGTGTGCAATATTATTGTTAGATTCATTTCTTTTATTTTCTTGATATAAATTTCTTGTAACTTTTGCTTATGTGTAATACGAATATCAATGCTCAAACTTGTATGTTGGCAAACATGCAAAACAAAAATTGTAGGAGTGAAAAAAAAGAGGGACAAAGTACTTCCTCTGTTTCAAAATAGTTGCACCATTTGCTTTTTTACGTTTGTCGAGACACTTTTTTGAACGTTAATATGTCTAATTGTGTCTAAGTAAAAATTATAAAAAAATTGATATTTGAAATCCTCGTATTGAGATGAATTTAACAAGATCCCACTCGACTATGTTTTTTCTTATATAATGATGAGAAATCGTTTGTCAAAGTTGATTAATGAATAGTGACCAAATGTCAAATGGTGCAACTATTTTGAAACGGAGGAAGTATATATGAGAGTGAGAGGTCGTCGCTTGGTGGTAAGTCGTAACTGGTCATCGCCTCCCACCTGATTCCAATACGGCAATACGTCTTAAAATCAATTCCTAATCTAACAAGTTAAGCTCTCATTGTCCTCTAATTCGTCGAGATTTCCCCCCACCTAAAAAAAAACAAGACAATGTATATACTTCAATCTCGTGAACTCTATCGGCGCCTGCAAAAAGGTTGACCTCGGAAGAGCTTCTCCGAAGTGTCCAAAATACATTGTCTCACTTGCACCATGAAGAGACCTTACCACAAAAATAAAATAATCTCTTGTTATTCTTTGGCTTGATCTCAATATTAAAAAATTAAAAAGTATCTAAGGGAAAAAAAAAGTGAGCCATTCTTCGACATTCCATTTATTCAAGTACAGTTGATCAAGTGAGAGTGAGGGATAGCCTAGTGGTTAGCGCTTCCTTCCCGGTTCCAGGAGGTCTTGGGATCGATTCTCACCCTTGGCAAGTTGGGATCCCCTTTATTCCCTCCAAATTGTCAAGGTTTCTCACAACTCACAAGAATGTGTTATGTTGATCCTACTCTACGTAAGGGTAAGGGGATCGAACTTAAGTTATTTTCTTTTTTTTTCCAAATAATAAATCTTGTTTGAATACAACATACTAGCCTTATATACACGCAATGTGTGCGAAAGTATAAATTAAATTGATTGTGTACATTCTTTGCATTTTTGTTTTTTCAAAAAACTGTTGTTCAGTTTAAATGTGGTATTTTTTTCCCCTTTTTCGTTTAGATGAAGCGGGTAGTTATCCCTTTTTTCTCTTTTTTCCTTTTTCTATTTTTTTGGTGTCCCCCATGTGTTGCCATATACAATAGAGATTATTTATTAAATTGATTTGAAACAAAACTCATTCTTCCTTAGTGCATTTTCTTATTTTTAATTGTTTTTTGATGTTATCTAATTTCATTTTTTTAAATAATTCTTATGTCCTTCTTTTGCCCTCCTGTTTGGCCCATCACATAAGACCCAAATTTTAAGCGTCAATCATCAAGTGATAATTAGCTCGAGTAGTATTTAGGTCGATGTATGAAAACGTTTACTAAAATAAGAAAAATAAAATTTTAATCTATAAATTAAAGTTTGAGATAAACATTAGGTACAAGTAGTTTGCATGGACAAAAGTCTTTCATACACAAAATAAAAGGGGAATTTATTGCCCCAACCAAAAGAGTTTCCATAGCCAAGTGAAAAGATCAGTCAAAACGTGGTGGTCAATTTATTCTATAATACATTAATTCACAAATATATCCATATTACATCCAATGTAAACCATTCTCTCTCTCGAAACAAGTCCCTTAACTTCTCTCTTTGGAGCTAAACAAAAAAACATCAACAAAGGATCAACTAATTCTACTATTCCCTCAAGTTTTTATAAGTTTACCCACTTTTTTTGAGTTGTATCCTATTAATTTACCCACTATCTTTATCTGTATTAGGAATCGTCTGACAAAATGTTTATTATTATCATATCTATGCGTTCTCACTCTACTTTTCTTGGCCCACAACATTAATTTTAATACAATATGTCAATAAATTAATATTTTATCATTCCTTCTATGACTCACATAACTATTTCTCCTAAAACTTTGTACCAAATGGAGTAGGTAAACTAATAAAACCCAGATGGAGTATTTTATTAATAAACAACTTAATCGCAAAAATTAGAATTTGGATTGAACTTTGAAGAGACCATTAAGTCTCAAAGCCTCCATACTGCTCTCGGGGGTACCTAGAAGTAGATGATTTTTTACATATTTCGCACATTTTACATTTTGCTGATTTGACAAAAGTACCCGACTAATATGCAAAAAAATGTGATTAGGAGCACATAGTTCTAACTTCTACGTGCTCCCGTAAGCACCTAAGAACTTGCACTTAAGTCTCTAAAAATTGATTTATTCCAAATAATAATCTATCGATTAAATTTCACTCGTTAAAAAAAATCACCACGATCACTACTTATACACAAATTCCTGGGTATAACTGTTACAACATAATTTATGGTGTCACAACCCACAAACCACCACTTCTTTTGTAAAAAGAAGAACTCAAATGACATGAGATATCAAATTCTTGTGTGTAGGGATGGGCATGGACCCACGACCCAACAAGACCCCGTTGGAACCGACCCATTTTTAAGGGTTTGGGACTAAAAAATTGAGACGCATTGGGTCTGGGTCGGATCTGGGTCTGGTCGGGGTCTCATGAATGATTGAATTCATACCCATACCCACCAGACCCTTCCCGTAGACGGTAGACCCGTTTTCGTTTTTACATATTAAATATAAACAAAATATATAAAAGTGTAATAAAACTTTTTACCAAGACTCAAGTCAACTTGTCGTGGATGTTTTAATTTTCAATGTTTGTATAAGAATTAAACTATTATTTTGTTCATTTATCATTTTAATAACTAAAAAAACGCTTGAAAAAAATTCGCAGGTTAAAAAAAGGGAAATTCTCAATGGTAATCCTGAACTATGGCTTTGTCTCTTTGGTAGCCAAACTTAATTTTAATTCACAATGGTAACCCCGTGTTTATGGTTATACTTGAGAAAGTGGTATTAATAGCCATTTGTTGTTATAAAGAGTTGGTGAAAGGGTTGTTTATAAACTAATTAAGGTTCTTTAGACTAGAATGACATAAGTTTCCTTGGAAAGAAAATTGATTTTCCTTGATACCTAACATAATGTGAGAAAGGTTCTTTGAAAAACTGATTTCCTTTTTCTTTCATTGAAATCCTATTTAATATGAATGATAATGTGTTTTTAAAGGATAGTTATGTTTATTAACACTCTAAAATACTTACATAGTTTGAAAACAACTCTTTTAGCGATTGTATATAATGAAAAATTGTTAATAATACTAATTTTTTAAGTATAACCATAAACACGGAGTTACAATTGAGAACTGAAATTAAGTTTGGCTATTAAAGAAGAAAAGCCAGAACACAGGTTACCAGTGAGAATTTCCCTTAAAAAACAATAAAAACTCATAATAAGCTTGAGACTCATTTTGGACCAGGACCCGCTAGATCCATTGGATTTGGGTAAGGGTCCAGATTTTCTAGACCCTGCGGGTAGAGGTGGGCATGGACCGGGCCAGCACGTGGGTCGGCTCGGCCCGACCCGGCCCGTTGTCCGCCACGTGGGCCGTGGGCCTCTCATGGACAAGAAATTTTATTTCAGGCCCGCACCGGCACGAGCCCGCCTATATGGCCCGTGGGCCGGCCCGTGGGCCGAACGCCCTTTCCTTTTGTTTTTTAGCCTAAAACTGCCAAGAATCTAAAAAACAACATAAAACACGGGCCAGCCCGCAGGAGGCACGAGCCCGCCCGCGGCCCGTGGGCCTGGGCGGGCCGTGGACAAAATCTCGGAAATTCCGGGCCAGGCACGGCCCGCCACTCACGGGCTCGGCCCGGCCCGCCATTCCCCAAGCCCGCGGGCCGAGCCCGTGAACAGGCCCGCCCATGCCCAGTGCCGCTCGCGGTCCGGGCGCGGTCTAAATCCACATTTGCAGGTCGACCAGCCCCAGCCCCGCCGATGCCCATCCCTACTTGAATGTAACTGTTACAAAAATAAGTTATAGTGTAACATATTACACCTAAGACGCACTCTTACTTCTAACTTATAAGATGCACCGTAAATTATACTCCCACTAACACTAACGCTATGACCATATAAGCATTGGCTATATGGGTATATGACTATATCACTACATGCAAAACCATCCGACCCACACCACATAGAAAATTTTGTATAGTACAACTGTACAAGTTGCTCAGTAGTAAGCAGCAAATCCGGGTTAAATCGTCCCGTGGGATTATATCCCACGCCCTCTCCCCCACATTCAGATTCCAAAAAAAAAATTCACAAACTCACAAGTCACAAGTCCACATTCCTACTTATTATACTTTAAAGAACAAACTCATTTAAATAAACCATAATTTCTTCCTCCTAATCAAACATAACCCATGTGAATCCGTGAAATTATCCATCCTTCCAAACAAACAAACCCCACATTATATTAACTCCCAAATTCCCTACCTCTATATAATACTCTACCATTTGCTCACAACCCAAAAAGAAAAAAAAAACTCAACTTTCACTAGCAAAATGAATCTTCAAATTCCTCTTTTATTTTTAACTCTGTTTTCCTCTGTTTTTCTTCATACTTTAGCACTTAAACACCATACAAAAGTGACAAAACCACACCATTCTACCAAAAATGGTACCCGTTTAAAAGGAAAACAACAAATGGGTACTTGTAATTTGTTCCAAGGAAAATGGGTTTTCGATATTTCTGGTGCTCCATTATATGATTTTACTACTTGCCCTTTTATTAACCCTGAATTTGATTGTCTCAAATATGGTAGACCCGATAAATTATTCCTTCAGTATTCTTGGGTTCCTGACACTTGTGCTATTCCCAGGTGAAGTATTACTTTTTTTGTACTCTCGCCGTTTTCTTTTGTTGTTTCTATTTAGAATCTTTTTGTCCGAGGAAATTGGTCAGAGTAGGAAGAACGGTCGGAAACGGGGGAGTACTGTACTACTTGATATATTTCAAATTTTACTTCTTTTGAAAAAGTTTGTGCTGATAATGAAAATGGTGTAATAATTTATGGCAGATTTGATGGAATGGAATTTTTTATGAGATTTAGAGGGAAGAAGATAATGTTTGTGGGTGACTCACTGAGTTTGAATCAGTGGAACTCGTTAACTTGTATGGTTCACGCGTCGGCGCCTCAAGCTAGATACTCCACTGGGAGGCGAGGTGCTGTCTACTATGTTAATTTTGAGGTCAGTTTTTCTAAATACTATGTTCGAATTTTTTTTAGATGCAACATTTGATTCTTTCAGTCCTCACCGAAAAGGCGAAAAGTGAATGTGGCATATTTTCAGTGTTGGTTTTTGTTGGGTTGCTTTCAACTTTGTTGTCGAAAATTATTAGATGATTTTACTGGTAGTAATCTCCTAGTATCAGTCACTTTATTACATTTAAAATGGTTCAGTTGGTTAATTAATTAGAAAATGACAAGTCTATATATACTTTATTACATAGTATAATATACTCTTATGTATAATATTTAGAAACTAAACTTTTTTCCTTTTCAAATATATGTTCTTTATATACTAGTTTTTTTTTTTTTTTACATTTACACCGTCTATATTACCTTTGACCCTTATGCAATGTGCTGATGGATTAACGTCAATGTGCATTCTTAATTCATTAACTTTTTATAATACTTACTAACTTAATAAATTAGCGATTAAAGTTATGTGTTGATAAGTGTACAAATTAATACGTTACAATTATAGAAGAACACATGAAATATATTTTTAGTTGAACAGTACACATAAAAACTTGGACAATTTAGAAACCTTGAAAAAAATTAGTAACAACTAACAACTACCTTTATAATCTATAACAGTGTCTAAAGTAAAAGGCTAACGATATTAGTGGTAGTCCATCTGGGTAAACACTCATAATCTGATATGCTATCAGTTAATCTATATATTATGGACCAAATATTTCGTTACATAAAAAACATTATTATAAGATGTTACGAAAGTTGAATAATGATTACGCACAGCACACCCTCCGCTCTACAAGTGCAAAAATCAACCAATACCCATGTTATAGGTGTTTCCATAATCTTACAAATATAATTAATATAACGTGGACCACAAATCGTATACTATAATGTTCTTACTTCTTACCGCTAGAATAAATTTTTCAAAAGCTATGAAGGGTATATTGGTCATTTTACTAATTTCCTTTTCAATGCCCCAATCATAAGGTTGAAACCTTGTCGTTTTCCGAAATTCTCCCTTCCTCACTTTTCTGTCTTAGTCAAGGTTCAACGAGATTAACATTGTCCTTTACACAATAAATTTTGGTTTTTTTTATAAAGAAAAAAATTGTTTTGTGCTGTTTTTGTTTTTTGATTTTTCTGATCAACCACATAGTCAAATATATTGCCCCTACAATATGTTTATAATTCGACTTTGGCATCTGTATTTGTCGTAAAAGAATAAAGTTTTTCTCCACCTTATCACTTTTTTTGTAATATGTGTGTTTTATACTTTATGTTCCACTAAGAATAAGATAGTCATAATAGAGAATTTGCCATGATTATGAAGTGAGAAATACTCGTGTATCCAATATTATAGAAGGTGCAATATCAAGCAAAGTAGCAGCAAATATTATGTTGCTTGTAAATTGTTTAGCTTCTATGTCACAGTATATCACACCAACGTATCATTGTCCTATAGTTAAATGCATATAAAGATGTCATGTACCTCAAAAAGCAGGGGCGAATTCAGTTTTTTGGGATGAGAAATAAGAACTTAAAATAAGTCATCGTATTATAGTTGAAAAGAAGTGAATATTGAAACAAATAGTGCGAATAAATGAGATATTTAACTAGAAAACATAAAAGTCTTGAACAATTTCAACCATCTTGTATGCCAAATCAGGCAATGGCCTATGTAAATGGCTTTGCCAATGACCTATATTGGTTAAAGAAGTGGACTTTTAACGCTATGTTATAAGAATACAAGTGTGTAACAATTATAATATCTTTTTGACGTAATATCATTCTCGAATATCTCAAATAATATCAAAACATCTTTAAACACCCTTAAAAAGACCAAATTATCCTTGATACTAAAACAAAAGTCCGATCAACACTTGCTAGTTGCTATATGCTTCTATGCACTCTACATACAATTTGATATCACAGCATAATACTGCCAGTACCATATGGACAAACTAGAAGTAACTTTATAATATAACTATATAAGTAACAAGTTTAACAAAGATGCAAACATATAAAAACAATATGGAATAAAAAGTTCATCTAGTAGTTACACACTTTGGACTGCCGACAAATAGACAAAAAGCAACCTTACTAACATGTAGCACAGCTAAAATGGAAAATGAGGCTGGTCCACTATTCATGCCAGTGTCCACTATTACCTAATAACGGATTATAAAGCTGCAATCCCATCAAATACAGTATTAATTTGATTTAGAGTGATTAATTGCTAAGGTTGCTTCTTTATTCTACCGAAGAAGTACTATGTTTGGCCGTTACTCTAGAGAAGTTCTCTTATTGCTATCAAAACTCTATATGATCAAATGTTAATAATAATTAGAAAAGGACAGTTGATAGACTTTTACTATAATTTCCTTAAACCATTGATCTTGTCATACTAATGGTTGAGGTAGGTGGTAGTGTCCTATGTTAGTCGAACTCTTCATATCACCTCAAGTACCGTGTTGGATCCTCGACACTCGAGTATGCTTGGAGATTTGGACACTCGAGTATGCGAGGAGATTTGGACACTCGAGTATGCGAGGAGATTTGGACACTCGAGTATCATGAAAAGTGTTGCAAAATAGTCGAGTTGCTTAAACACATATCTATATTGGACACTAGTACTCGAGTCCGGTAGCATAGCATAAGTAGTTTCTGAGTAGAGACCTATTCCACATAAAGTATATACGTGAGACTTTGAGCTTAAATTTCAGGGGGAAAAACACTAGCACAAGGTTTTTATTGGCAAGATCGTCACTCTCGGAACAGAGACATGCATATAGTAATAATCCGTTAAAATTGTAGCAAGTAGTTAACATTATATACTAGGGGTACAATAATAATCATTTTATCTACATAGAAAGTATAAATTCCTTAAAATAAACGAAAGATAGGCAATAAATAATGTTGTTGGTGCATGGTTGCAGAGCCTGCAGAGAGCTTCCAAGCAGTTGAGTTTGTTACTTGTATATAAAGTTATGTCAGATGTTCAACAAAATAAACGCCCTACTATATTATTTCTGTCTTCCGAATTAATTCACATTTCCCTCATTCCTTAAAATTAAGGATTTTACCGATAAATTTTTTTAACTTCATAATTGTGTCCAATCAAGTATCAATCCTCTTCATTTGAGCTAGAAAGAATATGTTCGGGAATCTAATTATAGTAATTTTTTTAGAGGACTTATAGTCTATTTCTATATTACTAAATTAACAATTGTTTCAGGAATAGACGGAGTACATATCTTCATGAATCATATAAAAGCCAAGAAATTGATTATCCTTAATTCTGATAACGCAATTAAGCACTTAAAACTCAACATAAGATTTTTTTATTACTTGTATCTCAACTCAATTGTTACATTATTCCAATCATTCCATTGAAAGTTTCAAAATGACATATATCACTATTATTAAATTATTTATACGAGCAAAGGGAGTATACATTTTTTGATGCATATACTAAAATCAAGAATTTATTATATATCTACATGATGTTATTAGGTTTTTCTCACCCTATCATTCTCAAGTAAGACTTCCATCCTATATTATGGTGTATTGACCTTCTTTTTATTGTCGGCAACAAAATTGGATTTACTTTGAGAGTAACAGCACTATATAGGTAATTTCCTTTTGCAAGTGTTGGGCATACTAGGAACTGCTAGCTAGGACAGTAACTGTTCTCCATCCCTGGTTAATAACACTTCTATGACTGTATATTTCCTTACTAAGTGGTAGTGGACAAAGACATGGGAAAATAAGAGGACAGAATTTAAGGAGAATTCTATAAAAAAAATGAAAGTGATTGTTTGAAAGTAGTGTGATGTGGTCCTTCCGAAAGACCTTAACTTTTTCTTCCTATGAAAAGTATGGAACTAATGGAAGGGTGGCTGGGTGTGTTGTTTATCCCTTTTTCTTCTCGAGTTTATTGAAACTTATTGAATTTTATTCAAGGTGTTAAAATTTATGGTAAGACGGAAGAACTTTTTGATCCGAACTTCTTTAAAATGTGACCTTTATATAAAAGTGACCATTTTAACTTAATTGTCCCCCGTAATTCATGAAGTCATCCTTTTTGGACAAAAAATGAAATGGTTTTATAATAATAGCAATATAAATCGGACTTATACAAGCTCTATTAGATCTTAATTGAGAATAAACTTAACATTATTTTCCAAAATCACTAGATGGCTTTAATTCCCCACGTAATCTTATGCTAAACTATCACGGAATGGTGGATCTAACCTACCATATTATGATCTATTAACCACCACTATGGATTTTATAGTGCTTTTCTTAATTAAATAATAACTACGTACCAACCAAAAATCATTTTGTTGTCTTTCCAGCTATAATTGATTAAACTAGAATCGTTTTTACCTTTTTTTAATACAGAAACGATACTTAAAATAGGAAAAGAATTGCACTTTCTTTTTAAAGATAAAGAACTTCACTTTTTCATTATTGAGTGATCATATCACTCAATGTTCTCTCTCTCGTGTAAATTTTATTTATTTATTTTGTTATAAATTAGGACAAACAAGTAGTACATCCCAAGTCTTGGAAGGCAGTAAGTACATCCACTAATTTAGATAAGTTTTGAGAAAACAAAAGGATCCATCACTTTTATACGTCCAAAATTAGGAAAGATTGCCAAATAAGGATATAGAATTAAAAAAGTTTGAAACTTAAGTTAGATTATGACCAATTTACTCTTCATCTCTTTTTGTTCGTTTCCGCTTTGCTTTTTAGGAGCAATAATGAATAAAAATCAGTGTAGAGTTTCATTGGACTCATATGAGTTGTTTTTGAAAGGAAAAAAAATAAAGGTAAGAAGAACAAATAGATATCCCGAAAAGAAAAATAAGGAGATGAAAAACAAAAAATGGAGTATTAATTTACATCGTCATTTTTAAATTAAATTCCTAAATATGCCATTGCATAAAACCTTAGAGTCTTAATTTTGAAGTGATCTATTAAACTTAAAGAAAGTAAGATATTTATTAGTAAAACTAGGGTTACTATTTTTTGGAATTGATTGCCTAGATTACTAAAAATGGGAAGATTATTTGTTGTTTATAATGCAGGATTATGGGGTGAGCGTGCAACTCTACCATACAACGTACTTGGTAGACATAATAAAAGAACCAATTGGACGGATTCTAAAGCTAGACTCTATTCTTTGTGGCAATGCTTGGAAAGACATGGATGTACTCATTTTCAATTCTTGGCATTGGTGGCTCCACACTGGGGCTTCTCAAGGGTAAGTTGCTACTTTACTAATCCCTATAGATATAATAGTCATATGTACTACTTGATGATGAGAATCACGGTCGACCTACTTCATATAAGAAGGGGTTGAATCTCTCCCTTTACAAGAGGGATCCCTAAGTTCCCCATTTCTTGTAAGAGGGGTTCTCAATTTTCCTATTTCTTGCAAGAGACTTCATCTTACCTTAAATATAACAGGGTGATACTTTATTTTTTTTTGTTCAGGAAAGATAATTTGCTCAAAAACCCGCCTAGCATTACTACTAGCGCACACCACCATCGTAATTTTAGTGAGATTATACCCACAAAGAAACATTTTTATACAAACTCCCCAAATGTGAGAGATGAAATCGAACACCCGACCCGCGCGGTTGGGAGGTGGGAAGCACCAACCATTGGGCTCCCACGAGGACCTCACAGGGTGATACTTTATGATATTCAAATATAAAGTTATCATGTTTTGCCAAATAATACTTGTTTATTACTACAATTCTTAATATGCCCATTTGAAGAGACGTAGCAACCTAATTAACTTCTATAAAGGTTTATTTGTGAAATCCTATTAGAATCTTAATTTTCATTGTTTTAGACGAGATATCAGCTAATTCCAAATTGGAGGAGTATATAATCTGTTTATTACGTAGTTAAATAGATGCTTTCATTCTCAATACCTTAAATACTTATAAACATAAAAATATTTAGAGAATGTTTTTACAAACAATTGAGTGATATGAAGTTTATAAGTAACCTAAGGGGACCAGTACAAATCTTTTAGTAACTAATCCATTTCTTAAATTAAAGAACCGCTATGCATTAAATAAAGTTTATCACAATTAATAATTCATTAAAAGCTTAATAAATCCTTGCTCATTAATATTATTAATTTTATGTTAATAATTGTTCTTTTGTGAAATGCAGATGGGATTTCATACAGGATGGGCCCAAAGTTTACAGGGATATGGACCGTTTAACAGCCTTCTACAAAGGAATGACAACATGGGCTAGATGGGTTGACGACAATGTTGATCCCTCCAAAACCAAAGTCTTCTTCCAGGGCATATCTCCTACACATTATGAGTAAGATGTGACTTTATTTCATATTCTTTTTATTTCACTTTGCCAACCATGTTCCACAAGTACTTGCCCCCTATAATTGCTTGCTAATAATTAATCAACCATAAACTGCATGCTGCCTTTATCCTGATAGTAGAACTACCCAATGGACCAGCTCAGCCGAGGGCCGCTAGAAGCACCCCTGAATCGGTTTCAAAAACGGTTATTTCTTTTCTTCCCCCCGGAGTAGCCCTAGCGAATTGAACCGTAACAATAAGAGGGCTTTATGTCAACCATGGCTGATATTCGCTGGTGTCTCGAAAAATCCAGCTCCTTATCCAAATCATTATAGTCCTTGGTTACTTGACCAGTCACACTCCGAGCCCACAAGCCAGTGGCTCTGTCCACCAACTAGATATAGTTTTTTATGACCTACATAATTAAGAGCTCAGCAACATAGCCACAAGAATATTCATCATTCACATCCTCTGTCTATTCTGCCTATATCTTCTCTTTCCGAGGATAAGGCTCCTCGAGGTTTCTCAGACTTTAATGAGCAGACTCACAGAAGTTAGGACGCAGCCATCAAAATAAAAGGAGCCCACTCAGACATAAAACAAGAAGGCGTAACTGCGTAAGGAAATATATTAGTACAACAATTGCAACAACATTATTCGCACATTACAGAGCAAGCTGCAACATCGGAAGGCCCCCAGGGGAGGCGAGGGCGCCAAGGAATTGGTCGTGTTCTTAAGGAACACTCATGGTTTCTAAAGGAAAACTATATCATAATCCAAACAGACAACATATTTTTTACTGCAACAAATTTTTGGTAAAAATCATTAGTAACTTTCAGCAAAGATTTGCAACCACACCCCCTCCCCCTCTTATATGTTAGTCTCTACAAGCAACCAACCATTGTGGTTATCACAATCTATTAATCAATTACTCTATTTAAATTCTGTTCTAAATCAGATATTTGTCAGAAAAACAGTGAACTAATGATCAGCTTACAGATGAAATTGCTGGAATGACTTAAGTAATGCAAATATTATGCTGTATTGCAGTCCCAGAGAATGGCATGGAGCTACAAAGAGCTGCAGTGGGGAGGCAGAACCACTGTCAGGTCCAATATACCCTGCAGGCTCACCTCCTGCGGCAGACACAGTGAGGAGAGTACTGAGCACAATGAAGAAGCCAGTTTACCTGCTTGACATTACGACACTGTCACAGCTGCGGAAAGATGCTCATCCCGAGACCTACAGCGGCGAACACGCAGGACTAGATTGCAGCCACTGGTGCCTCCCCGGATTGCCAGATACCTGGAATCAACTTCTATATGCTGCTCTAATCATGTGAATTTCCCCCCAGACTCTGAACAAAGTCTTTTTGTTCTTTCTTTAGATTGCAGCTTGATTGATTATCAATTCATTAAGATGGTAGAAAGGAAAAATGGAAAAAAAGAGAAAGAAAAGATATTGATGAAGAGGAAATAAGGATTCATACTGATATTGGTAAAATATTGATATTCCTAGTTTGGTATGTCGCTCTCGAAGGATGAGTGACAGTATCTTGTTCATAGTGATGTATGCTGTATGTTCCTAAGGTGCAATACAGAAAATATCCTCCTATACCGAGTTAAATTTTCTTCAAATATCAATTTTTGCATGTCATTATTTCAATAGGCATCTCCCAGCCATATCTTATTTTGGCACCAACACAAGCTTGCTATAATACCAGATCACTAGCGAACATCCATCACAAAAAAGGCGGATAACAAGCCCAGAATATGAGGGTGGATGTGTAATAACTATTGAGTATTTTGAGCCACTAGCAGCAGCATCACCTTTGAGTGCTTAATTATATAAGGCATCACGATTCACGAACATATAATTGCAACTGAACTAGCCTCAACTCCTCAAACAAAGAAATGATATAACAGGAAAGAAAAATAAGAAAGACCAAGTACATAGGAATTTCAAAAACCAAAACTCTCTTGCAACTGTCTTCAAATGGTTTCATTTCTGTTGCAGATTCCCTCAAGTATCCCAAAACGCATCCAGAAATGCGTCCAGAAATGATGGAGGTGTCAGAAGCAATTTGCCTGGATTTCTTACACATTCATCTGCTTCATCCTACTTCTCTAGAAGAGAGTTTACGACTCTGTTCATAATCTACGTCACTTACAACTTACAACAGTAAATATGGATACATATACTGCAGCGCTTTCTTAGTAACTTTTTCTTGTTTTTTGTGGACAGGGGGATTTGGAGGCCTATAATTCTTGGTCAATAAAACAAACATTCCTCCCTCCTATATTAATTGTCAAACTCCTTTTCAGAATTGTCCCAAAATAATTGTTAAATTCTATTACTATACACTAAATAATTCAAAACTTCCACAAATCTAAATTGTATTGGGTAAAACCGAAAGTATATAAATATGGTGGAAGATAATGTATAAAAAGATGTCTCCTTAATTCTTGTATTTACCTCAAGTCGACAACTAATATAGGACAGAGGAGGTATAAAAGAGTTGACGTGTACTTTTCTTTTCCTTCCCCACTGTCATGAATAATGGCTATAATGCTCTTATAATTATTGTTGTACAGAACTTAAAGTTCTTTGATGAGTATTTGACTGTATATTTATGCCTGAATTAGGCTTGTATAATGAATATATGAACTTGCAATTTGAAGGTGGTCATATTTGATTGAACTTCGGATTTCCTTTTTTATTCTTTTGGAACTCTACAGTCTACTCTTACCAAAAAAGAAAAGTTATATCATAACTTCAAAACATAACCTACAAGATATAGAAATGGCATCATTAGGTATCAGTATGAAAACTTTTCCTAATTGCTTATGATGATGCATGTTACAATGTAAGAAAATGTCAGAGAACATGGAAAAATAAAAATGCACACAAAGAGATTGATTCTCATATTCTGGAACAGCTCATAACGTACAGTAAGTCCATATTCACCCTTCAGAAAGATCTGGTATAATTCTCCATGGAAGGTACTCAGTACTCACTAGTGTCCAAAACCCTGATAAGAAACAATATATAATCTTATGAAGCAGAAGGCATGTTTTCCAGGTATAGGTATCAAGAAAATGGTAAAATTAATCATAGGCCTGACATACATAACATACCACAACTCTAGATACAGGAAATTTACTAATCCATCAGAAAAAGGAAATTAACTCTAGAAACACTATATGCTTTGATAAGTAACAATGCATTTATGTAAATTAATTTCAGAAAAACCTAACAATTATTCCATGACAAAGTGTCAGAAGACAACTAACCTCATAATGTCAAAAATATGACAAGAATATGTAGTCCTTAGTAACCGACATACACAGCTGCATTAACAATGTAACAATCATCATTTTTATCTCCCATCTCTTCAACATGAACACCACTTGAGCATATGAGTCCACCATCTACAACTTCAACATCGAGTATCTTTCCACTGCAGTTACAAAAAAGAAAATGATTCAGGAGGAAGAAAGGCACGAGTACTGTTAACGGCCCGTTTGGTTAGTGGTCATAAATAGTGGTAACGGTAATGTAATTTAGTGTAAATTTGTAATGAAGTTCTCATGTCAATGACCATAGAAATGAAACTTTATCACAAAACATGGGTTTCCCTTTATAAATTTCCATTACCACCCAATACCACCTTCCTAAGTGGTAATGGATAGTGTTGAGATTTTAGGAAGAAAATAGATATCTTGGAATGAAGTAGCATTACCATAGGTAATGACATTAGATTTCTAGTACAAATTTACACTAAAATGCATTACCATTCCCACCATTGATGACCTTTTACCAAACGGGCCGTTAGTGCCACACCAAAATTTTGCATACCCCATAAACCATACTAAACCCTGCATTAAGCAACACAATACACACAGAAGACAATATGCTGGAAACAGATCCAAATTTTAAATAACGTGCTAGCTAGATCTCAATACTTTACACAAAAAAAGGCAACTAAATTTTAATATATGGTTAAGTTGCTGACTAAAATCTGTCACATACATAGGTAACCAGAAAAAGAACTCTTAAGTTAGAACCTTGTTGATTGCAAACTGCTGCCTATGCATGGAGAACAAAATGGAAGGATAGTCGTGCTATATCTAACATCTACTTGTGGCAAAACACCTAATACTTTGATCATATGTTAGACAACGAAGTATAGTAAACTACGTCCTCAAAAATGGTTAATGCCTTTGCAACAAACGAAAAGTGCATTCCTTGTCGAGCACACTCCCAACTTCCAAAAAAAGAACATATAATAAGAGATATCACCAAACAAAACAATTCTCTATGACTTTGCTTAATAGTAGCAGGCAATTAAGTAGAAACATTAATACTTACTATGGGAACACAGATTTAACCTTCTCAATGTCCAAAGATTGTTGGAGAGATTGGGGTACTCCAAGCTTAATTTGCAGTTTCATTTGCTCAAATGAAACACCTGGTATGGACCCTGTTATTACATCAATAGTGTAGCTTATAAGGCAAAAGATATCATCAATAGTATATATATACAAAAAACAAAGATTTCAAACTCCTTAATTTGAAAACGCTGTATAGATAATGTTGCAATCAAGACACATAGGGAGTATTCAGAGTATTCAGAGTCGCTCTTTGTATACAGCAAATGCATTCAATATCCCAGTTGTGACTCATTTTGTCAGTTTTCATAACCAGGGAGAAGAGATAGTCAAATCAGCTTATAGATCAAAAGTTGCGAGTTGCGACTATTATTTTCTTCCTTTTCGTAGTTCTATATTTCCAGCAAAAAAGGATTACAATAGATTTAAGAGAAGAAATCAAGAACAGGAAATCACAGAACTCGTGAAATTTCTTACGACCATGTCAATGTGGTGAACCCAGTATTAATGACTACAAGGCCCAGAAACTATCAACAACGAAACGGATGATCACCCGAATTGTATTAGTCAATGACCGCAAAAAACTGCCCTTCTGACATTGACAATACCCTCCAATAATTTATAAATAATTAGAAAAGAAAACAGAAAGACCAAACATCAATTATTTGCATCAAATTATCAGCCTACAGTGGTCAGTACATTTTTATCCTAATATCCAGAATCTTGACTGGTAGAGTTCTGAAATTTCAAGCTTGGTTATCTTGAAGAAAAGTACTCCATAGGATTACAAATGGAATACTCAGATAATAGCAACGAAACAATCAATGGAGTACCCTTTGCATGGCTTAGGCTATCATACATTACTCAAAGCATGAATACACAAAGCTTTTCTTAGATTTTTAAATGCCCAGAGGTTAAGATTTGTCATCAACAAGCTGCTCAATGAAGACGAGGTTATGCTTTTCAGGAAGGAAACAGTGTGAGCCAACGCAGAATCACAAAATTAAGTGAAGAAGACCGAGATACTGGCTAATCTAAAAGGTGCCAATTTAACCAAAACGTTCTGGCCTCATTTACACTGTTTGGATAAGGGGAATTAGAGAGAAAGGAGGCAAGGTAAAGGGAGGGAAACTAGTTCCCTTATTTGGATGAGAGGCTGGGAGAAGGAAAGAAAGGGAGAGAGATGGATCCATTTTCCCTCCCACTTTAATAACAACGTCCCTTCAAAATTGTACAGATTTGGAGGGAAAATGAAGCCTCACCTTTCACCTCCTTTCCTTTCTACTCCCCTTCTTCCTCTTTCCCTCCTCTTCCTTTCCCTTCTATGTTGCTATCCAAACAAAGTATTAACCCAGTTTATATTGCATCTTTTAGCATCACCAAGAATTTTTCTTGTGCACTTATATATATTTCTTAGATGCATTTTTTGCTTAAAACCTCGCTTATGCATCACACATTGCAATCTAAGCATCTCAAGTCACCTAATTACTATACCAATCAAACCTCCATACCTAGAGACCCCCAAGGCAAATGATAACAAGGTCAATAAGCGCGTACTATCATCCATGATAAAAATCATCAATTTAGGATAACATAGCATCATAAATTACTCTTCCGTAGTAAATCGAAAATCAAGTGTACACCGTTTACTAATAACCCAATACAGGACAGTTAATTGCTTCCTTATCCCTTCCTCCACTCATCTACATCCTACAACTTCTTCTTACACCAACAAGCAGAAAAATGTAACAACGACGACGACGACAACAACAACCACAACAAAGCGCCTTAATACCAAAATGATTTGGGGTCGGCTAACATGAACCGTCTTAAGAAATTGTTTTCGTGACAAATGAAAGCAGAAAAATGTAACATGAACAAAACAATAAACACAAATTCTAGGCAATTTCCCCAACAAAAATACATGTAAAAAAAAAAAAAAAACCTTCTTCATTACCTCTACGAAAAGCAGGGATAGAATTGGAAGAAATTGCATCCCGGCAAGCCCGCATTGCAGCAGCAGTAATATTCTGCCTGTATTTACAACACATATAACAACAATTTATCTTTCAGTTATAACCAATTATATCACAACACGGTTATAAACTGCTCCCTCCGTCCCATATTAGTTGTAACACTACCTATTCTGGAAAGTTTCAAATTAATCGCAACATTATCTTATTTGGTAATGGATTTTCTACATCTCCCTCCTCATCGCATGGGTCCCTCTTTTTATTATTTCTCTCTATCTCTCCCAGACTCCCACCTTTTTAAATTTGTGTCTCGACCCATGTTGCAACTAATATAGAACGGGGGAAGTATTAACTAAAAAATAAAATTAACTAAACAAAAAAAAACGAACCCATGTTGATCATAACCAACTCCCATCTCAACAAAAAGCAAATTCTTCATTGACTCAGTTTTGCCACTTTGATCCGTAGCAACTTCCGTTGCCATTGTTGCTCTGATTTTCCTGGGGCGTGAAATTCGAGGAAGTTTAGTATTATTAGAATTATAAATAAGAGATGATTTGTTGTGAGTTTGAACAAGTTTTTGGGTTTTGAAGTTGAATTTGTTTGATGGGTTTTGTGGTGAAAGAAGAAAAATGGGAATTTTACAAGGATTTAAGAGTGAAGAAGTTGTCATTGCCTCATTCAGTGAATGAGAGAGATTAATTATTGGTGGTGAGTACTTTTTTGGTTCAAAATTTTCTGGGTCAGTAAAGTTGCTTAGAAGTGTTAGATTTGATTGTTATTTTTGGGCTTGTGTTTGAAATGAAATGGAGATTGTAGTATTAGTGCTTGGTTACTTGAGCCCATTAAATTGGTAATGGTAACATGTTAATGTTGCTAGCTACTTGCTACTTCCTCCGCTCCAAAATTATTACAACAGTTGCCTTTTTTAGTACTTCTTTAATTAATGTAACACTTTGGTTCAACTTCCTCCGTTCCAAAATAAATGCATATTAGTTCTTTAACTAATGCTCCAAAATCTGCCACTGCTCCAAGCCCAACTGATCTGGTTTCAATTTCGGATCAGCTAAGCCCAAATTGACTGGATCAATTGAGCTTTTTTCCACTAGTGCTATGATTGAATACCATGTATCAAACGAGTAATTGAGCATGTGTATTCGTGAAAGCAAACTTTCGAGCAAATAAGAACGATTTTATGGCATGTATGTGTTTTCAGTTCAGTATATGAGAGTAAGTAAGTAAGTTTACGATTATTATCTAAAGCAAAATCCTATAATATAGCCTCTCTTATCTCCCTTCTCTCCCTTTCTCTCGTAAACCCTAGCCTCCATTAGAGAATTTCAAAGGGGCTTCCATCGATTTTATCAGGTGTATAGCCCCACCTTAATTTTAATTTTCATTGTTGTTTAGCTTTGTTTATATTCGTTCTTGTTTGAATAATACTTCCTCCTTTAAAGAGAGGATCGTTTCTCCTCGAAAGAAAGGGTATATTCTCTTCTCCTTGGGAGAGACTTTAGTTTACTCCTTTGTTTCTAGATGAATTATCGTAATTTTGGATCATTGATGAAGAATTATGTGGTGTCGAAGCAGATTTCAGATCTACAATTACAATCAATTGTATCATATTTAATTCTATTTCAAAACTACAATATATCGAAAGACCCCCTCGTTGAAGGCTGTATCAAACAGCGATGTGGAAGAGGGTATGCAGAATTGTTAGATCTACTACACAATGATCGTGGTTTTGCAAATTCTGAATTTTATTTGTTCAAAATTGTTAAGTATTTGTTATTCCTGATTTCTATTGTAAATGTCGTATGACTCTTTTTATTAATGAATTAATTTTACTTTCAAAAAAAAAAGTAAGTAAGTTTGCGATCACTTATTGCGTTAAGGTATAGTGAAATAACGAAGTTGATCATGTCTTGTTGATAATAACTAATTAAGATTAAGGATATAAAACCATTATAAGAGAGAGAGAGATAAAGTTGTCTTTTACAGCTTTGTTTATGTATGGATGTACTTAGTTTTGATGATGTGTACTTATGCATGGATATATAAAAAAATGAAACCAACACTTGAAAATTAACAGTTGATATCGAATATATAGTAAGGCTGGTTTTTGTATTTCGGAAATTTGAATTATTTTATTTTTTGTTGTATGTTCAAGCCATATTAAACCCACCATGTAGTTCAATTTAAAAAATTCGCCATTGCTAATACTGTAAAAAAGTAATATACTTTTTTTACGTATAGAGAGTAACAAGGATCAATGATGTTGACGAGAATTAATGACGTATCTTGGATAGTATCCTCAAATAAGTTACCAATTCACCTAGTTTTACATCAAGCAATCAACTCTAATTAAGTAATGCTCACTATTTTTTTTCGGTTTTTCGCCAAGTACCCCCGAGTTATCAGGAAATTCACGAGGTATTCTCGCACTTTTGAAAATACACGGGGTACCCCTCAGTTTCAAGATAATACACCCAAATTGCCCTTAATGACTAACGACATTAACCGCCGTTAGTTATTAACCCTAATTTTCTATTTTAAACCCTAATTAACCTTCCTAACCCCCTAACCCTAACCCTAACCCTCCCCACCCCCCGCAAAGACACCCCGTCGATTTCCCCCCCCTTCCCCCCACCCCCGTCGAATTTCGCACCCCTCCCCCCACTCCCGTTGACGATTTCCGCACCCATCCCCCCCCCCTAGAAGATTTATGGGCTCGCGTGGGTCGTTTTGTGTTGTTCCACTTCCACGAAAATCGATGGCGGTGGGGGGATGGGTGCGAAAATCGATGGGGTGGGGAAATCGACGGGGGTGCTGCGGGGGGTGGGGAAATCGACGGGCAATGGCAGATCCACTAAGTTACAAGGGGTAGCAGATGCTACCCCTGATTTTCTAAAAAAAAAATTGAGTTCTCTAAAAAATACAGAGAAATAAAGAGAAAGATAAACCTTCAAAAAAGCTGAACTGAAGCCCTAGCCCCTAATGTGTAGCATAATCTCAGCTTCTTCTTCTTCCTTTCTCTCTCCTCCTTTGGGGCTTTTATAGTTATCATTTATTCGATTATCTACAAACAAATCAAAGGTTCCATTTTTTTATTCCCCTTGATGCAATTTAGGATTTTTTTCAGGTTCAATGTTAAAATTGGTGGTGATTTATTTATGTGTAGGCTGATCAGAATGCATTTGATTTTGGAAACCTGCCTTTCGTTATTATAGTTCAGGTTTTTTTAAATTTCTGTGGTTTTTTAGTTCTACAAAATTAATTAATTTTTCATCTTCTTCTTTCCTTTTTCTTGGATTCATTTCTTCTTCTTCTTTTTTTTACCAAAATTATAATAGTGAATCTAAAGATTTGTGAATACTAATAAGTGAATTCTAAAATGTGGGTTTCTGATTTTTTTTTTTGTGTGTGTGGACTAATAGGCAAATCGTGATGTTGTGAATTGTAAAATTAAATGTGTCGATTACTTTGTTAATTTTCTAATGTTGAATTACCATGGCGATAACAAAATTCTAGTTGAAATTTATTAAAGAACTATTTTTAAGTATGTTATGCATGTATATAATCAATATATTTTAGAATTATGATAAGATTACAAGAGACTTATTTCAGAAATGACACAAAATAAAAGTCGACAAAATTTTAATTCAAAATTTCCTCCAACTCAACTGAACCAACAACGTGTATTAGGGTTTAGGGTTAGGGGTTAGGGTTTAGGGTTAGGGGTTAGGGCTAAGGGAGGGTTAGACGTTAGGGTTTAGTTAGGTTAATTAGGGTAAAGACTAACGGCGAATAACGCCGTTAGTCATTAAGGGCATTTGGGTGTATTATCGTGAAATTGAGGGTGCCCCGTGTATTTTCAAAAGCGAGGGTACCTCAGTGAATTTCCTTAAAACTCGAGTGCTTTGGTGAAAAAACCGTTTTTTTTTTCCTTTATCGAATCACTTATGAAGATAAATTGATAAACTTACAACAAATCATAGCTGGTTAGAGAAATGATAGTGTAATGAATCATGATCTAAGGAGTCCATAATTGATAATTATACCTATAAATAATTGAACATACAATCTAATCCAATTTTAAAATATGGCATCAGTTGCCTTAAGAGGCTAAGATGACCCCACTTAAGATTACTACAAGACTACAAGTGGTCAAGTGTAGTGTCCGTGACGCAAAATGACTAGAGACTACAAGTAAAAGCCAAGCACATGTAATTCTAATCAAGTACTCATAGATTGCATTTGCTTTGTCCACATTCCTTAATCCATGCTTCTACAAATTGATCAGAATTGCCATTTTGTTCTTTCGTGCTTTTGGACTGTAGAATCACATCCATCTTATATTTGAGTGAAACTCTAGTGGCCTCAAATATCAAGGGGTTGTTTGTTGTGATCAATTTTGCCATTGCTTTTAGGCTTACGTTTAGTTGACTTGGTTTGAAGATTTAGGCGTTAGGATATGTATAGAGCTTTTTGATTTATTGTTTAAGACAATTGTTTGCAAAAGTGTTTGGCAAAATTAATTGTGGTGTTGGTACGTTTATTAGAGAGTTTGTGGGCAACAATGCCTAAAAGCCCAATCCAAAAAGCCACGCCAGCAGCTTTTCATTTGGCTTAAAAGCCGAATTTTTCACCCAACCAAAAGCCAATAACCAAACACTTTTTTTGGTACATTTCACCAAATTAGAAGCCAAAAGCCCAAAAGTTAATGAAAAAGCCATTTACCAAACAAGCCCAAATCTCAATAAATTAAAATTGTCCTTTTTCATTCGTGTTGGGTCACATTAAGCTCTAATTTTGGAAGAGTTTTGCCAAATTCATAATAGATATATGCAATTAATGCACATACTGGAGGTCATTTTTGTAATATCGAGGAAACTGTGGGTATTTTGAGTATTTTCCGGAAAATTAAGGGTGTTTTAAACTTAATTTCACAAATTATAAAAATATCATATGATAAATCCACTATGTGCATATATCCAATATAAATTTTTAGTTTTTTCATTTAGGAACATGGAATGACACCCACTTTCGTGTTCAATGAACTATAACTTTTTTGTCTCAACTGAACCATAAACTTGTGATTTGATCAACTCCGTCCCATAATATAGTGCTTACATTCCATTTTAGGTGTCCCAAAATATTGTGCCTACTCCATTTTATATTAATTTGTTTTGACTAAATTATCCTCAATTTTTACACAAACTTCCCAAAATATTCCTACCTTTCTTTCAAAATGTGTGCTCCTATTTATTACTTTGCACCATTCCAAGGAAAATTTATTGCATTTTGATTTTTTTTGAAGGAAAAAGAAAATAAAGGGAGTAGTTCCAAGTAGGGGTGAAAGTTCGGTGTACGGTTTGGATTAGGGCCTAATCCAATCCGATCCGAACAAAATTTGGATTTCAATTTTACAATCCGAATCCAAACCAATTAGAGTTTGAATCCGATCCAATCCAATCCAATATGAATTTTCATTCTCTAGATTGGATCCGATTCAAAAATCCGGTTTTTTAGAACTCTAGTTTTTCGATGAAATAAATTAAGCACAATAGCAGCCTAGTAGATTTAGGAAATGAGGAATTAAGTGTTGTTAGGGTTTTCGGGGAAGGGGTGAAGTGCTACGCCTACTGGGCTATGGACTAGGCTTTTTTTAAGCACTTAAGCCCAATCCAGATACATAATACAAGGCATATTACTATTCGGTTATATTGGATTTTTGGATCCAATTACCCTCAATCCAATTCGATCCGAAAATCCAATTTCTCAAAAAATCTCAATCCGAATCCAATCCGAACACAGTTCGAATCCGATCCGAATTACTAATTCGGATTGGATTGGATTGGATTTCAGATTTTATCCAAATAACTTTCACCCCTAGTTCCAAGACAAAAGTACTTCATTAAATTTTCTTTTTTGAGAATCCTACTACTCCCTCCAATGTCCTTAATTCCCGTGAAAAAAAAATAAGCACTATTGTAGGCGTGTTTTTATTTCGCCTACGCGGTGTGAGCGCGTATTAGATTTGACTACCCCACTGTAAAGGTTTTATTGAAAATTGTTTTGAAAGAAGTCGCCAACAATTCTTTTTAGGAAGAATCATAAACCTAATTGAATATGGGAAAAACATAGGGACAAATTATCCAATGTAGATTTCCCCGTCCTGACTCCATAGATGGTCAAAATGAACCAAAGATTGAGTTCGGGGGTGAGGGTACGAATATAGTCATAATGAACCACATTCGCCCATTGCTGGCCTCTACTAAATATCGATTCATTACAGATTTTATGCCAAAGAACAATCAAATAATGTTTTCAACACCCTAAAAATATTTAGTCTAAATTGGTTCAAAAAACACATAAATGACTATTTTTTAGTGATATGTTATTATGCAATCAATATTACAGGGGACCTAGCAAGTTGTCCAAATTAATCTGATTAATATTAGAACAGTTCTTTAGGTCTTTGATTAGCCTTAAATAACATGTGAGGTGATAAAAGCAATAAGCAGGACAATCATATAATATGTATAGTATGATTAGGCAAGTATATATGTAATAATATGAAAAATAAATAAAAAGAAAGAGAAGAGTTTAGAATATACAGTAGAGCGATTATTACTTAAAGATCTACATCATGAAATAAATGATTAGTAACTTCAAAGCAATAATATGGAATTTATTCAAGGATCCTCAGGATTATACCTATGCGGCTTAGATTGAGGAGCGCAACGATCTTTAGGCGGAACAATCGTGGAACCAAGAACGCAGTGTGGAAGTATTGATTGATTGAAAGTATTGAAAGTATTTGAGTGTTTGAGTGTTTGAGGTATTCGAAGTGTATTTCGGAGTATTCGAGAGAATTTGTGTGCTTGAAATAATAATATGAAAAAGCCGTCCGTAATTCGGGAAATTCCGGATATTTATAGGGAAAACAAAACTTGCGCTCCACGCAAGCCCTGCGCCAGGCGCAGGCCTACGTGGCAGGCGCACATTGGTGTGCCTGACGCAGCCAGCCCAATCAGAGGCACGTGTAAACGCGTTTTTGAAAAGATAGAAAAGAAAGTTGCGTCTCACACAAGACCTGCAGACGCAGGACTCTGTGTGAGTCACAAAATCTACGTGTCAGGCGCTCATTGGCTCGCCTGACACGTTCTGGCCTATGTGCTGGACGCACGTGGCACGCTGAGCGCAGTCCCCGCGTCCGGCGCATATTCTGGAATATTCGAGCATATTCCATTGCGCGTCTTTCAAAGATACTTTTTTATCCCTAAAATTTCGGAGATGGAATTTTACGGATTAAAAATATGATTTATTTATCAAAGATAATAAAATATTTATGAAAAATATCTATTAAAATAATAAATATTTCATTGGACTTTTAAAATAGATTTAAAATATTTTATGGGCTTGAAATACAATTAATCATCATGAACAATTAATTGGGCTTTAGAATATTATTTCTAAACACATTTTGGATTGGTTCTTTAGATTGCTCTTCCGTTGAGTCGCGCCAACTAATACCGCGGTATGTTTCATCATTGGATCCTTAAATGGAGAGACACGATTATATGTCTACAACTATATTATAGGACGGATGAAGTAGTACATTAGTCACAATTTATAGTGATTGTTTCTCATTTTGCATTGGAGTTAAGGAACTTATCATTTGCTTTAAATATTTATAGTACTTTTGGAAAGATAAGTATTTACATTGAAAAGATAAATATTTGCATTGAAAGGTACAAATGTTGAATGTAGCCACAACTTTACATGTAAATATGATGACAAAAATTAAATGTGGGTCACGTAGGCTGCCAGCTGTAAAAAATGAGCATAAAACAAGAATAAAGTGCCATTAAAAAATAGAAAGATGAGAAGTAAAAACATTTTTGGGACGGAGGGAGTAGTACATTAGTGTTTTTTTTTTTTTGAGATGGAGGGAGTAGTACAATAGTCGCATCTTGTGATTTTTTTTGGGTGCTAACGTAACATCTTGTGATTTGTGGAAGCGTTACTTTGATGACCTAGATCTCTAACATTTTGACATTGAAATCAAGAAAGATACCATCTTGATGGAAGACTCTCTGTTGCTCCATTTCATGCTAATGTCACTTATTGCTTTAAAGAAAGTATCCATCAACAATTGTAAACGTCAGAATAGCAATTTCTATGATGTGCACTACTCGTAATAAGTAAATACTACTTTAACATCAATTAAATCATCTGAGTATTACTTTTGCGGTAATCAAGGTTTTTGGTCCATTAGGAAATGTTTCACTTGATGCACCCAATGCTTGTGCAAAGTGCAAAGTGCAAAGTGCAAAGTTTTAGTTATTTATATATCAAAAGAAAAAGAGGGAACAAAAAGAAAGAATTTTATTTTCTAAAATGTCTTCCTTGATGATTTGTGGACATTTTAGGGAGATATGGAGTTGCATAGGCAATTCAAATGGACATGATAAATTTTTACCAAAATATTTATGCGATTTCGATGAGATATCAGAAGAGCCACTACAAATAATGTTGATTAGGCAAAAACATACATAAGCACAAAAAAGGCTACTTCTAATGTTTCATACTTCATACACTTAAACATGACAATTTTATCTTTACAACAAAAGAATGATATGATCCGTTGAATTAAATTCTGAAGCTGAGTTTGCTGCAGATGATTATTCTAGCAACGCATAGATCGGCATATAAGCCTTTGCTGCTGCTGCGTCTGCTGCTGGTTCTGAAACTGTACATGGCACGATCTTGCCTTGTCTCTCAGCTCCTCGAATGCTCTCATAGTTTCCGCATCAAAGCCTCCCGCAAACTGGTCACACAGCAGGGAAATATAAACCACAAAAACATCATTACAATGATCAAGATTGTGCAACAAAATTCTGATTATTTTTCGAGGGGGCTGTGTGCGAGGGCAGTAAAGATACGTGTGCGACTGATGAATTTATAACAGCATGATCTTACCTGGTGTACCCGGAATGCAAACCTAACGGCTTGAACAATTAACTCTTCTTCCTCGGGACCACCACCAACTGCTTCAAGCTCTGCTGATACTCTTTTCATGTATTTCATTGCCAATTTTACAGATGCCAGCTTGATCTGTCAATATTAACAAGCTTCAACATGAATACAAAGATGAATGACAGCTTAAAGATGTTATGGTACAATTATAAGTTGTACATTATCAATTTTAGTTTACAAAAGTAATGTCTAGCTAAATTTGGTACAAATTTGGATGAACTTGGAAAAGCACATGATTTTATTCACTTTACAATAGTTGCCCTATAGGCTATAAGTTGGTAAGATGCTATTAGGTTGCATCAGCATTACCTAAGTCCAAAAACTAAATGGGTCGGTTTTGATTCATTTTTGGCCCATTTTGGGGGGGCGAATCCCATTGCATCAACATTATGTTAGTCAGGGCTCAAATCTAGATCAACCCCATTTAGCATGGCCATCTTCATATAAATGACTCGGCCGCATTACTTTCACCTGAAAACGCTGATTTAAATGTATTTGACTTGTTTAACTTAGAATTTTTACTGTGAATTAAAATCGAGTATTCCAGTAACCCTTATTTGAACTTACTTTTCTTAATAAATTAACTTTTAACGTGAATAGAACAAACGTTGTAATCCAGATCAAAAACCATTCGAACAATCATCCCTAATTAATAACATTCACATTTTTACGTTAAAAGAAATATAAAATATCAACCTAAACACGACCCATTTACCCATATTGCCATTTTCACTGGGGAAATGTATTTAAAGAACCTTTAACATCTGACAAATTAAGCATGGTACTAGCAATAACCCATCTCATAAGCAGCAATGTTTCCCACTACCTTCCTTATTAACTCTACCAAGACATGGATCTAGGAACTTTCAAGATCCTGGTTGCAAGTGTAGGAAGGATCCTCAAGTGCAACTTTTTAGGAGTATGGGGATTCATAAAAGGTCAACTGTTTACCCAAAGAATCTGATACTCTTAGCTTTTACTCATTTGCAAATTTAAGAAACATAAAGACAAACAAGTTCATACAATTAGTATGGGATTTCCCATGTGCGCATGCATGCATAAGTTTGATTAATTAATTGAAACATATTATACAACTTTTTTCCATCTTCTTTTGTCATTTAGCTGCATTATTTATGCAAAGTAGGAACATAATTGTTTTTATCGTTGTATAGTGGAGCAGTGGACCATGTTCCAACCAAAAAATTCAGCATGAATCACAACGGTCAAGTATATCCAACATCTAGTTTTATATTAGCTGGTACTAGTGGTTTTGTATTGCATAATAGAGTAATAGACCATGTCCAAACAAGATAATTAACATAAACTAAACAACTCAGCCTAAATCTAGTGACAAAAACATAACATTCCAATGTCATGCATAAGGACAGTAATAAACAGGAATCTTCACCTATGAATAATGAACCAATTATTTACCTATTGATTTTAACAACGGTTATCTTTGTTTTTGCGTTTTCCTTATTTTGGAATTTGGATTTATCATTTCTCCTATGCAAACACAACAACGTTGAGCAACACAAGAAAACAATGTAGGATAAGATGATTTCACCTGACTCACGAATCCGGTATCAAGCATCCAATCAACCGGAATGTGGAAAGACTTGAATCTGTTGGTTGCAGATTCTCTCAAACGCGATAGATTGTAAACCCCGTGCTCTAATCTGATTCGATTAAGCAAATCACAAACTAGCATTAGTTGGCAATCAACATTAAGCATAGATGATATGAGCAAGATAAACGAATAATTAGTGCAGTACTTTTCGAGTAGAGTTTGCATTTTCTTGAGAGTGGTGGAACAAGCTTGGCGAGTATCATTCCTAAAGGATGAAGCCTCGGATTCAAGCTTCTTAAGATCAGAATACTCAAATGCAGCTTCTCTCAACGCATCCGCCTTCTGCTCCGGCCAATCAAAGTGTTTAAGAACCGCCCTCTCATCGACCTAAACACACATTTCACAAGCTTTTAGTAAACACAATCTTCTTCCAAGTTACGAAACATTAGGACAGGCATATGCCACAATCTGTGAATGAGTGACATACCAAGTAAGAAAGTTCATCATCAAGCCATTTTACAAAAGAAAGCACGTCTTCAATGTCTGTAAACACAGCCGTCTCAACCTCCTTTATCAAAAACCTGATGAAATCTCCTTGCGTTTCTACATCTGTCTTAATCTGTTAACAAACAAAACAAAAGATGATGATAACCCATAAACTGCATTACATATCCTCACTGAAAAATAGTTTAAACATTTTGCATAACCCGTGCATTAGTACATGCTCAACTTTTTTTTAGATTGGTAAGGAGAAGTGCACTACTAGAGTACTAGACCATAACCTCTCGTAGGTTAATCTGACCCAACTACGCAAGCAAAGCCCCTTGGGAGCGAGGGGAAGGATAAGGGAAGCCCAACCCTAAATCTTGAGGTTGTGACTAAGAACTACCTGATAGGCTGATAGTACGCGCTCAACCTAGTACGGGCTCATTTTTGTCTTGTTTTGGTGTAGACTCTAGGGAGGCACATAAGACTTCATACAAAATCACATGTTTTTCAATTAGTCCGTCAATAAAGGAGATGATTATTATTAGCAATATTGACTTCCACACAATGATCCAAATCTAATTTCAAAGATAGGTAAATTACTTCAAGTCAATTTAATCAATTTTGGGAAGTTCGCAAATTGCTCACTATTAATGAACTGTATATGACCACTTGTTTGAGGATTTGACTTATAAAACCTGGCTAAGAATAAGACATTTACATTATTGGTTCAATACAATCAAATTAAAGCAAAAGAAAAAAGTGTAACTAGTATAAGCAAATATAAAAGTTCTTTTTCAGAAAATCAAACCGAATCAAAGAGTAGCTGGATTCTGAACAACAAAAACAAAATCCAAACCAAAAAGTTGAATGCTAGAGAAAAGTACAACACTTAAGTCATGTCAATATCAAATTTAAATCCACAAAAACAGGACCTCTCAGTGGCAATACCGTAATTTACCAAACAACCTACCAACGGATCTTTCCCAGTCCCAAAAAATGTTTTTGATATATGCAAGGCTTGTATATAAACATTAAATGAACGGAATTAATTTAAAAGTTTACAATTAAATTGGATGTCTATCAATATTATTAATGTCTAACATACACTTAATATTTCCGTTTTTAACTTCTTATATGAAATTTTCGTACGAGTTTAACATTTCCGTTTTTACAACAAAATAAATTTTCATAAAGGCAAAAATTGTATTATGAACATTAATTAAGTACATTTCTTTAAGCGAAATCACAGGACAATCAATATTATTAATGCTTAAAGTAAATTAAATATTTCCGTTTTTAACTTCTTATATGCAATTTTCCGAAGAAAGTAAACTCACGGCAAGCAAGTACACCGATCGATTCTCAATCTCTCCGACAAGGTCCCGAGCACTCGTCTGCGAAACTTCCGGCATACCAGCAGTAGAATCTCTCCGTGAATCTCTTCGCATTAACGAATGATAAAACTCCACAACCTCAGGAACTCTTTTAACCTTCGCCGATAAAATCTTCACCCCCGCCGCCGTAACCGGCGGCGCCGGAAGTGGCGCCGGATATTTCTTCATCGGCGGTGGTGGCGGAGGCGGTGGCGCCGGTCTCAACATCGGTGGTCGTGACGGCGGAGGCGGCGGAGGTGGTGGCGGCGCTGTGACACTGTCTGTCGATTTACGCCCATCCGAGGAAGAAAAAGATGATGATGTACTATGTGAGTCGGAATAACATCGTTTCGGAGGCGGTTTCGGTACTCTAGGAACTCGAGATCGAAGAAACGAGGATGATTCCGACGTTTCCGCAATCTCGTCCGTTGAGCTACACCCGGAATGCCTTGGCCTCTCAATGTCCGGGTCAGATGATTGTGCCTGTAATTGACTCAACTTGACAATATTATTATTTTCATGATGATGAACAACAATATGATCATTATTTCCACTTTCAGCTTGTTTTACTGCAATAGCAGTATTAGTCCCCATAACTTTCCGAAAACTTAAGTTCTTAATCAAATTAGACTTCCCAGACGCTTCAATCAACCCTTGAAACCTCTGAGAAGACGTTAAACTCTTAACATCCTCAATCTCCGACATAAGCTCAGCAATTTTTAAATCTTTCTCTCTCCTCTCTAATTCAAACATGTTCTTCATGATCTCCCGCTCACGAACAAGTTTCTCATTCTCGGCTTCCAATTCACGTAGCCTCGCTACAAGCAGCCCCGTTTCTGATTTTCTGGAGACGATCTCGGCTTCGAGAGACGGAACAATAGCCGCAGTCTCGCATAGGAGTTTCTGCTCAACGAGTTGGGTGCGAAGGCGGGACTCACGGTCGCGAAGGTCCTCGACGAGTTTAAGGAGTTCGGAGACGTCGGGGGGTCGAGGCTGAACTTGGGCGGATGCGCGTGGGAAATAGACACCAAAAGAACGGTTGAAGACGGTAGATTTTCCGGCGGAGGATTTTCCGGTGGATGATTTTCCGGCGGAGTTGTGAGAGGGTGAAGGTGGTTTAGGAGGTGGTGGAGGTTTTTCAGGTTTAGGGGATTTTTGAAGACCCATTGCTGATTTTACTTTACCTGCTACCATTAAATGTGTTGTTTTTGAGGTGGGTTTTTGTTGTTCTTGTGAAAAAAGGGTGCAAATTTGAAGTTTGGGGAGTTTTTGAGATTGGGAGTGAGGGAAGATTGAAGAGGAGTTTGAAGGGTTTAAGGAAGAGAGAGAAAGAAGTGGGTGAGAGATGAGAAAGGAGAGTAAAGGAAAGGAGGGGCACAGTAAACGAGGAACGGTCGTGTTTCTTTGGATTCTAGTTTGAATTTTATGTTAGGGAGGGAAGTGCAAATAAAGTGAGGAGTTTATTAATGTGGGTGAAACAAGATCTAAAACTCAAGTACAAATTCTTTTAGGTACAGTTCTACTTTTTTCTTAAGTATAATTTTATTTTATTCAGCTCAACTTGTTTTAATTCAGTTTAACCCAAAAGAATAGGGTTTAAAGGAACAATGTTTCTGTAGGCCTTAGAGATGGAGTTTAGAAAAAGTTAACACCTATATTGATTTTAATTATGGTATTTTTATAAAATAAAATATATTTTCTAATTTTCTTTTTAAGTGCAATCTTTTTTTGACTTTTACTTATTCACACATCACACTTTAACCTGCATGTTTTTTACTAATATATAAAAACAAAAATGATCATATAAAATGTTGTTGGATTTTTCAATGAATATTTTCACAATTTTAACTTTTTATATTTTTTAAAAATACATAATTAGATATATTAATGGTTAAAGTTGTGTGTTTGCAAGCGTGAAAGTCAAATTGTTGTACTTATTTAGAATCAAAGGAAGTATTAACTTTTGATTAATTCAGGATAACTTTCAACTACTATTCTTGTCAAAAGTAATAATAATAATCAACTACTTTCTCATTTTCTTTTTACTTGCAATGACTTGACTTTTACACTGTCACAAACTATATTTAGTTTATCTTTGGTGATTTATGGTTAAGGAATAATGTATTCATGTGTGATCTTGTTATATTAGATCCCAATATATATATATTTTTGAATATCTACTTTTTATAATTTTTAATTATCAATAATTAAAGACATTAATGGCTAAAGTTATGCAAATTGACAAGCGTGAAAGTTAAAGTGTTGCAAGTAAAAAAAAAAGAAAAAGCATTAGTTTATTCTTTTTAAATAGTTATTTATAGTTAATGTTTAAACTTGTAGTACATGCAGTGCACGAGCGGATTGATTATTATAGATGGTAACATATAAATTGTTACCTTAAAGTGTTTTGTGAATTGATTTCAATATAAAGATGTAAAAAAGTTTGAGAATTGTAAATTTATAACAAATCCATACTTACTTTAAACAATATTATTATCAATAGTTATTTGTTGTAAACTAAATTCTATATTTCTCTTACCCTAAAATGTAAATATGTATATTTATTCTAGTTGATTTACTATATCCAATCCAATTCACCCAAATTAGTTATACGACACTATATTTCTGGTGTTTTTTTAAATTAATGTATAATATTGTGTAATCTTCGTCAAATTTTTATACTGACTTATGTAGCACTCCTAGAAAAAACTTTTTTTATACATACTTCCTCTATTCTCCTTTAATTGCAATAGTTTGACTTTTAATAAACTATATATTCATACATTCCGCTTTAACTAAGCTCTTAAAGTAGAAAAAAATGTTAGCTAATTAGTTGATTCTGCGAGCACCAAGGACCCTTGGGTCCAATGCTATGGCTTCCTATCTCCCACATGGGAGACCAAGGTTCAAATCTTGGTGGAAGCAAAATTTCAATATTGTTGGGGAGGGGGGGAGGGGGTTTGGGGCTTGTTGGGCCTCTGGGTGAGTGGCCCTGTGCGAGGGCAGCCCAGAGGAAATTCATCTTACCACGGGTTCTCGAAAGGGGGCCTAAAAAAAAATTTACTCGGTTGATTCAGCGAGCGGATAGCCAAGTGTCTTAGCTAATGCAGGGTTGACCGTTATACTAATATTATAACCTAGCTGAAAAATTCTTCATTTGCTAGGCAGTCAAGGAATATGCTGAATCGGCACCTCGTTTGAGAGTAACCAGTCAGGTTTGCAGGTCAGACTCCATAAGAAGGAGGGGGTGGTAACTAGTAAGGGAAACCTCATCCCCAAAGAGCCCCTAGTGGGGTTTGATCATGATCTTGAAATCATGAGACCAAACCTTTACCACTAGGCCAAGCCTTGATTGGTATTTCTAGGTTATAATATATGTAAGAGAAGAGTGATTATAACATTAGAATACGGAGGCAGTTAATTTATTTTGATATATATATATCAAAATAAATTAACTACCTCTGTATTCTCTTATATATACATATTGAAATATGAGTTTTGACGCTTGCCAATATAGAATTCTAATTATTAATATCTTTAATTACCTAAGAGTAAAAATTATAAAAAGTTGATATTTTAAAATTATATACGGAGACGAATCTAACAATAGCACACATGACTATATTTTAGCATACATAAAAAAAATGACAAAAGATTAAGAGGGTAGCATGTGAACAGTGTGAAAATCCATATATATATACGTTGTAATAGAAAAGGAGCGAAAAAGTATAGGTTTCTAGCTACATGATACAAAGATCTTGGATCTGAAAATGATAAATCTTCCTTTAAAGACCGTTGGAGACTCATAATCAAATGTACTGCCCTGCATTATGGAAAAGACTCAGACCCTGTGTAGGCGAATTCCCCATACCCACAAATTTCAATGTAACAATCACGTCCAAATGCAGGCCCGACCCTGTGCCGGTACAAAATGGGACTCAGCACAGGGCCTCACATGCAAATGGCCAAATGGGGCCCCAAATTTTGAAAAAAAATTTTGCTTCTCTCTCTTACTGTACTCTGTTCTGTCTCTCTCTCCTTAATCACGCTTCCCTGTACTTCTCTCTCTCCTTTCTTTTTACTTCTCTCTCTCCTTTCTTTTTCCCCCAAAATTTCTGAACTTTCATCTCTCTCCTTACTTTTCCCCCCCAAAATCTCTGAACTTTAATCTCTCTCCTTACCCCTTTCTTTCTCTTCTTACAAACCCCTAAACCTCTAAACTACTCTATCACCATTTCCTTGAAAATAAAAATATCATTGTTTTAATACAAAGGAGTACAAGAGAGGATTCACAGGCGACATAATCCGACCAGCGAACACCAATTACCAACGAACGTTTTGATGGAGTATGGACTTGAATCTGATTTCTTATCTCTTGGTCACAACACATGTATGTGGGTAGGTTTCCCATCTTGTAATTTTAATCTTTTTTTTATTTTTAAAATATTATATTGTCACTTTCTACATATTGAAATCTTGTAAAATCTGATTAAAATTTTCAAAATTGTTATCTTTTTTTGTTGTTGATGTTGATTGATGAGTGTTCAGCTTAATTTTGTATGTTAGGAAAAAAATTGTCACTCTAAAAATTCTTATCTTTTTGTTTGAATTAATTATGCTCGCTTATCATATGATTTATGATATAATAAATAACAATGTCTAATTGTGCTATAATAACGAGCTTAATGAAAATTAGTTGTGTTAATTTTGCAGATGATAGAACTGGGTTCATTTTTATTAAAGAAAAAATCTGGATTCATTGTTAATTATTGATTGAATTTGTTCTCCAGATGATCGGGTTTGCCAGAGCAATAAATGAGTTGAGAAACGGTAGATCTTTGCCTCTTGCAGGTGGATTTTTTTAGTGAATTCTTATGTGGGTTTTTGAATCTGGGTTTTTTTTTTTCTCAATTTGGATAATCTCGTTTATGATTCTTAGTGATTTTTGTCTGGGTTTTGTGTGTTTGAAGAATGTGGGTTCTTTTTAATTTTGTTGAGTTTGAGATTTTTTTAAATATGTTTTTAGTGATTTATATCTGTTTTTAGTTATACAATTGTGCCTTTGAGTATGTTTGAAACAACTTAGAAATCGTAAGATAGATTTTATAAGGGCCTATTTTTGACATCAGCACAGGGCCTTACTATTGTTTGGGCCGGGGCTGTCCAAATGAATACAACGTAGTTATTTGTCATATTATCAACCTTTAATTTCTTTTAATAAATTTGGATAATGCTTAAGCTCTCTATTAGCATTCCTACAAGAATCAAATCTATCTACAAATATTTTATAATTATACGGAACCAAAGACTGATCATTGCATAATAGGTGCACACGTACAATACCTTTTAAGCAATATTAACTAAAATAAAAACAATGAAACGGGCCAATGGATGTCTCCAGACATCGGTCGACATTTAATACATCTACCACAGTACCACATGATAAAATATGGTGTCTACTAAGACCAAGAGTAGGAATTTTGTGAGAAAAGGTGGAAATGAATGAAAGAATAAATGAAGGGTGGTCCTCTTTGGAGCTCCAAAGCTCATGTAAGTGTATGGGATTATGGAGACCTCCAATTGCACATGCATGGCCAACGAAGCAAAGTGGAAGAGAGTAAATGCCCTACGAATGCATCCTATCTTCGAGGGACTCTTGTTTATTTGAGGACAATTTCTATTTTCTAGTAGATGAAGTAGTTGTTGTTTTCCATGCTATGTATGTGTAAGATAAGATGGTAGGGTTTTAAACGTTCTCACGTCAACATATGAAAGAAAGCTTGTAGTCGTTTGCATGTACCATATATTAATATCCACCTTATCTACAAAATTATGCCACCTCTTAGGTTTTCTTGTGTTATAATCTGTTAAAAACTATGTCTTCTATTATCTACTAACAGTCCTTTAAGTTTTTATGCATGAGTTTTATAGAATGAGGCGTGAGACAGGTAGTGAATAGAAGCGTATATTACCTCTTGTTCTCAATGTCATAAAAACAATTCTCATCCAACTACAATTCCACCTTCTTGATTTTGCAATGAGGATCATTACTTAAGGTTTGTATGGTCAAATCAATGAGTCTGACACTATTCATATATGTACACTATTCATAGATGTTAGATTTATTTCAATTTACATATTTGACATTTTATTTTTTATAAGCTTTTTGTCAACAACTAATTAATGATATTGATGGTCAAAATTGTGTGTTGGTGATCATATAAGTCAAATTGCTTAAACTAAAGAAAACATATAGAAAAATATTTGCAAAGAAATAAGCTTCGATGAAATCTAACAAATTTTTTTATAAGAGGTACAAGGATAAGTCTAATGGAATCTTTATTTCAGAAAGAAACCACCCGGAAAAATCTAATAAATTATACTTGTACGTTCAGTTTTCGTATTCGTTCTCACTTTTTTTTTTTTTTCTTAAGGGGGTATAAAAAATTGATGACAAGTGTTGGGCCACTAACCATTCTGCAAGGTAAATAAGCCGAATTACTTGGACCAGATTGAGCCAGATATCTTAATGGGCCGATCGCATGCAATCCTCGGGCTCAAAGATCTTGTGCAGAGGCTATCTCCCCTGAAAAAAGAAAAGAAAAGAAAGAACAGTGAGTTTTCATGCATTATTGTAGTGGAGGCCGCAAGCATTTGATGGACAAATGTTCATAAGATAACCCTATGTGAGAGTAATATTGAAAAAAAAACAAGAGGATTATTAATACTTCCTCTGTTGTTTTTAATTGCACCATTTTATTTTTGCCACCATTCATTAATCAACTTTGTTAAGCTATCTCGCATCATTATATAAGAAAAACCATAGTTAAGTGGGGTCTTGTTAGATTCGTCTCAATGCAAGGATTTCAAATATCAAATTTTTATAATTTTACTAATACGCAATTAGAGATATTGACGTTCAAAGAAACGTCTCGACAAACGTGAAAAATAAAATGGTGCAATTAAAAAAACGGAGAAAGTATGAGTTGACTAGTCCAACTATTACCAATTATTTTTAGGATGAAGTTCCATTAGAGTTTTATGTGGCCGTACTATGTAAAGTGAGGAGGAAAGATAAAGACGAAATGGGTATATGAGTTGTGACCATGTTATTCATCGAAGTCTCTCACTCCAGCAAAATATTTGTGTATGTAGGCCCATTGGCCATTTATCAGGGTACCTGAGTGGGATATCTTGGCCCTATATCACTCCTAAAAGAATTTTAAACTATGTTTGGAGCTTAAAGCTTAACAATATTACTAGGCCATTTAACATGTTTGTGCAAGCCTATACACAATTATTCAGAGGCCCTATAACTCATTGTTAATAATTACTTTCATCCGTCTCATAATATAGTCTTCGCATTTTTTTTAGATGTCCCAAGATATTGTGGCTATTTTCTTTTTTTACCAATTTGTTTGGATTAAATGATTCTTAATATCAACATAAACTTTCTAAAATACCCATACCTTTCTTTTAAAATATGTGCTCCTATTTATTGTTTTACACCATTACAAGGATGCATTTTTTGATTTTTTTAAAGGAAAAAGAAAATAAAGAACTAGTTCGAAGACAAAAGTACCAAAAAAGCACTTCCTTAAATATTTTCTTGGGTAATACTACTACTCCTTTCATTTTCCTTAATTCTCGTGAAAAATGAAAAGCGAGCACTAAATTAAGGGACGAAGGGAGTAAGTAACATTTAGCTTTATCGCCAAATTGTTTTTAGTGGATATGTTAAGCTATCATAACTGTACTTGAAATGCAAGATTTCCTTCACATCAACATGTCTTCCAAGTCGGCGCGGCACATTCCTAACTCAAGTACTAATAGGCTAATGGTACTCTGGCTTACTGGCTATCAATTGATACATAGTGTGTTAAGGAAATTATAGTATTTCAAGTCGGGTGCATGATCGTGACTTGTATAAATGAGAAATGAAATAGAGTGATGCGTACAAGCATTTCTAAAGATAGTTGCTTTTCTTTTTCTTTAATTTTGTGCAAGCCTTCCCATTACTCAATATCATCCAGGTGGCATTGTGAGATGTTTCCAAGCATTATTCTAGAAAAAAAAAAATTTAAGCAGCCTTTCTTTGATCGTCCTAATTGTAGACTTGATGAATTAATCCTGTTAAATAATCAACTAAAATTGGCAATTGTGATTAGAGACTTTGTAATAATTAGGTCTTTGACTAACGGTGGTAAAAACTAACACGATCCGCTAACTCGACACGAAATCGATCCGTTATTAACGGGTCCGGGTCAAGAGTGTTTACCCGTTTAAGTACACGGGTTGACACAACACGACACGTATATCTAACGGGTCGGGTTGGGGTTGGATATATTCAACCCGCTTAAGTAAGCGGAGTTGACACGACACGATACGATTCCATTCGATTTTCAACTCTAGAATGTAAAAAATGACCTGACACGCAAACACGACATGAACTCAACACGAAATAAACGGGTTTGGGTTAAAGATTTTGATACATTTAAGTAAACGGGTTGACGTGACACGACCCATTTATTGAACAGATCGGATCAGGATTGAAGGGGTTCAACCCGTTTATATAAGCGGGTTGACACGAAAGCAACACTGACACGGCATGTTTACTTAGCTCTATCTTTGACAATATTGTTAAAAATGAGAATAAATAATTGGTCCTTTAACTATTTTTTTAAATAAATTTAATTGAAACACTATCAACATCATGACATTGACAATGTACCTGTGAAAAAATAACTGTCCAATATAACAAAGGTTAAATGTACTCTATTTTTGCTGGTCCAAAAGTTAACTAGGAGTTCTTCCTTATTCCTTTTCAAGATATCTCATATTAATAGTTAATATACTTATATAGTTATATTAATAAGTTTTTACTCTTTACCATTTGTACAGTTGGGTTCTACATTAGAAATATTTCCTATTGGGAAATATAGATCAAACCTCTGGATAGCACAATGACAAACATGTGGATATGAGAGCAAAACATACTATAGATCATAGAATGAGTAGGTAAGATAGTAATTGGACAAAGATCTAGCTAGTTTTTGATAAATTCTGGTGCACTTTCTAGAAGGTTTAACCACTAAAATCTAGAGTATTTTATTTTCATGAACAACAACATCCTTTCTTTCCTTCCAAAAAAAATGTTGGATTCTGTTAGATTTAGAGAAACTCCAGTAATTGGAGTGATGACCATTAATCAATATTTATAGTTTATAATAACCTAAGGATAGTCCTATATAAATTAGGAAACAAGGGCATGAGAGTACCTTATGAGTTGGTCATATGAGATGTCGCGCTCGAGTCCATGTACCAAGAGTTGTCTTATGGAAGGGTCATCGTAGCAAACACATTGCTCGATTCCGTAGGAGTAGCGGCCCATTATCCGGATAAGGCCAGAGTAGGAGTAGCAAAGTGGGCTTGAGGCCCGTATGGTGGATAATAGGAATATAAACCATGGCGCGCATACCTTGGGGCTGGGTTGGGCACGTAGGGAGCGAGGGCGGGGGCCGATACACGGGGGCAATGGGGTGCTTGGGGATATGGTGATGGGCCGGGATCCCACTGCGCTGCTTGTGGGTGAGGCGAGCCGATCCATGCTTGGCCGTGGACGGTCCGTTGGGTTTCTTTGCCGGGGTGCCTCGCCCACGGCCCTGCCTCGGCGACCACCTCAACCGCGGCCACGGCCACCACCCCCCACGCCGGCCTAACGGATTTTCCTTCTTTGCGGTGGTGGTGCGGTGGTGGCGGTTGGAAGCTGTCGGTGGTCCTTGGGCGACAAATTAAATGAGGTATTTTGGGGTGCCGAATCTTGTGCACGACGAGATTCTTCAAGCAAAGGCGAGATCTTGCGGATTTAAACGAAGGTAAAGGTTAGTTTGTTGTATCATTGTTGCCACAACATTGAAATTAGTATTGATGAGGCCAGAAAACAAGCGAAGGACCGGTTTTGCTCCAAAACCCGGTTGATCAAGGTTGGCAAGTTGATCTTTCAAATTTTTTAATTGTTTGCAATATGATGAGACATCTGAAAAATTGTTCAGGTGAAGAGCGTTAAATTAATTTTCAAGATACGTTGCCCAAGTATGTTTGTTATCCTGAAGAAACTCCGTAATTGGAGTGATGACTATTGATCAATATTTATAGTTTATAACCTAAGGATAGTCCTATACAAATTAGGAAACCTATCCATAGTAGGATTCTAAGAACAAAATATATCCTAAAGTATATTATATTCTATCACACCCCCACAGTCAGAGCGGGAGGAGGGCGAACACTGAGACTGGACTTAAACTCCAAAAATAACTGACGCGGAAGACCTTTAGTGAATATGTCAGCAAACTGATATCTATTAGGAACATGCAAAACCCTAACTCGACCCTAACACAACCATTTCCCGAACAAAATGAATATCCATCTCAACATGTTTGGTGCATTGGTATTGAAGGCCAGGGTTGCGAGATAAATAAGTAGCATTGACATTATCACGATAAACAATAGTAGCCTGACGGAGAGGGCAATGTAACTCCAAAAGAAGATTACGTAACCAACAAGCTTCCGTGACAACATTGGCGACGCCACGATATTCTGCCTCGGCACTTGATCTAGAGAGTAGGCTGACGCTTAGATTGCCAAGAAATTAAGTTATCCCCAAGAAAACAACAATATCCGGGAAGTAGAACGACGAGTGTCGGGACATCCACCTAATCGGCATGAGTATAAGTGATCAAGTGCAAGCGAGTAGTAGGATATAAATGTAATCCATGATCAATGGTTCCACTGAATATTACGCGGGATGCGTTGATGCATTATAATGAGACCCCAGTGGATCATGCATAAAAAGGCATACACACTCCTTTGCATAAGCAATATCTAGGAGTAAAAGTGAGGTCTTGTAGAGCACACCGCTAAAGCTGCGATAATGTGTCGGATCTGTCATAGGGGGACCCGTATTTGCACGAAGCTTAGAGTTAGTGTCAACGGGAGTCGTCTGCGGGTTTACATGTCCCCATACACGCACGCTCCAATATTTCTTGAGCATACTTTTTCTATGAGAGAAGCATGTAGGAAGTTGTCCGAGTAATGGAAATGCCTAAAAAATAGCAGAGTGGCCCCAAATCGGACATAGGAAATTCGGATTTCAAGTGAGCAATGATACGGTCCCGTAATACATCAGAATATGTGCACAAAATAATATCATCAACATAGAGAAGAAGATAAGCCATATCGTTACCTTGTAGAAAAGTGAATAAAGTGTTGTTACTCGAGCAACAACAAATCCCATCCGAAGAAGAAAATGCGCAAACGCCGATAACAAACCGGTGAGCTTGTTTGAGACCATATAGAGGCCTTACGAAGGCGACAACCATAATGAGGAAATCTCTTATCAACAAAATCGGGGGTTGATGCATATATCCTTATTTCTGTAAGTTACCATGTAAAAGGCATTTTTGACATCGAGTTGATGAATAGACCGATTCCGAGCCATAGCTAACCCCAACACTGTACGAATAGTAACCAGACGAACAACTAGACTAAAAGTATCATTACAATCCACACCAACCTCCCGAGACCTGGCCTGCCATTACAAACAAGACGAGCTTTGTGCCTTTGGAGGTCACCTTTATCATTTTCTTTGTGAGTAAAAATCCACATGCAATTAACAATATTCACCCTCATAGGCCTAGGTACTAATTCACATGTCCTTGTATTAATTAAAGCACCATATTCATCATCCATTGCCGCATTCCAATTCGGGTCGATCAAAGCTTGTTTGAGGGTTTTTGGAATAGGGGAACGATGAAGGGGAATAAGGGGGCAATTGTGTTTTGGCCAAATTTAGGATTGGGCTTTGAAATACCGGCTCTTGGCCAAGTGATCATGGGGTGAGGGGAAGGTAGGGGGCGTGTGGGCCGAATGGCGGGAAGCCAACGCATGGGAGGGGGCTTGCGGCATGTGGAAGGAGGCGAGCTTGGGTCCGAGTAAGGGAAGGAGGGGTAAGTGGAGGTGTGGGCACGGCGGGAACACGCGGGGAGGAAGCAAAAGGAGGGATGGTGGTCTGTTGGGCTGGGCCGCGGCTGTAGGGAAGCGTAAGAGGGAAGGAACAGTGGGCTGGGCCGAGACACGCACCCAGTGGCCGGGATGCGACCGGGGGAGCATGAGCTTGGGTGTTTGTTGGGGAAAGCGCGATAGGGAGAGATTAAGGGGCCCGGAATCATCAAGAAGGAATAAGTGGTAGATTGAAAAGGTGCCAAATTCCTAAAAGGAAAGGAAGACCCATCAAATGTGACATGACGAGAGATGATGATTTTATTTGTGTCAATGTTTAGACACCTATACCCTCGATGATTAGGCCGATAGCCTAGAAAAACGCACGGAGTAGAACGAGGGGGCTAATTTGTGAGGAGTAATAGGCTGTCAAATTTGGAAAGCATAGACGCCCAAAGACTCGAATATGGTCATAGGAGGGGATGATATGAAATGATACCTCGGCAGGAGGAATATTATTCAGTGGCTTAGTAAGAGATTGACAAGATATGTGGCCGTTTCAAGAGATTCTACCCAATATTGAGGATGAACGAAAACATGACAAAGAAGAGTGCGAGACATGTTATTTAAAGTTTTTATCATGCGCTCGGATTTTCCATTTTGTAAAGATGTATGGAGGGAGAAGCGGAAAATGATGCCATGTTTGATACAAAACAATTTAAAGGGCTATTATCAAATTCCCAACCATGATCATATTGGTGATAGGTTGTAGTACACCTGTCAAAAATAATTCCTGCAAAACCTTCTAACAATGTAGTAGGGTAAGTAGGGTCGAATCCACAGAGAGATGGTCGTTTTAATCTAGCTTCTAAAGTACAGAGAAACTAAACAAGATCAGTAAAATTGAATTAAAGTTCTAAACTAATCAAACTACGAAAATCAAACTAAAAAGGATCTAGGGCAATGGTTTACCATGTTTATAACTATAATATATCAAAATATCATCAATGGTTCAATTAATCAGATATCTAGAGCACATGTTAATCCTACGGTCGGGCCTTAACGCTCTCAAATCAACATATGCTAGTACGGTCGCTCAACATAATCAGATTTGCTAATTGTAGGTAAGCCTCTAAAGAGTACTATCTCTCGATCTATGACTCGATATTAGCAATATTTAATCAGACAATTGATCAGATTGTAAGATTAATAATATAAACACTAATCAATTAGAAATATCAAGACTAATCAAACCATGAATAAATATCAATCAATAATCATATCTTATAAACATGGATTCCCAAACCCTAGAAAATAAGGCTACTCAATCATGAAACAAAGAATAAAAACTAAAACTATAAAAGAAAACATAATTAAAGAAATCAATGAAAGAAATTAATACAATTCATGAATTAATGAAGAATAAGAAAAACTAGGGTTTACAACTAAAGCTAGAGAGAAAGAGAAGAAGACTAAACCTAAAAACGCAGAATAAATAAGATATAACGTCTAAAAGAGAGGTGTTGGGAGAGAGAGAGAAGACCTATTTATAGTTTTTACAAAACCGACTAAAAAAAAGGCAAAAATAAACATTCTCGAAAACGCCCGGTCGGCCAAGGCCAAACCGCCGGTCGGGCGACGTTGTCTTGAACTTACGAGCAAAGGAACAATTTCGCCCGGTCAGCGGGCGAGGCCGCCCGGTCGGACGCGCATACGATTTTGGCTCCTTCCTCGCCCGGTTGACCGGGCGAACATGCCTTGGACTCTGAAGAAAATTTTGTCTCGCCCGGTCGGGCGAAACCGCCCGGTCGACCGGGCGGGAAAACTACGATTTTTGCGTCAACTTGTGAAGGCTGTGTCTCTTAAACCAGAAGTCCATTTGGGGCGTGTGACCTATCGTTGGAAAGCCCTTCAAGTCTAGTTTCCAACCCAACTGGAATTTCTTGATTCTAAGAAGCACATCAAAAGTTATGATCAGAAGAGTATACATGACTCCTTTTTCATATTTCTTCTAATGATTTTTCCGCTTCGTTTTCGCTCAAACTCGTACTATGACATATCCATATGATCCTTATGCATCGTAGATTATTTCCAAGTGCTCCTAATCCTCAAGCTCAGCTAAATATACTCTAAATACGTTCTCATTACACGAAATTCATCAAAAACAAGAAAACATACCGAATAGGAGTAGAATAACATAACTTAAGAATATGATGCAATAATGAACCTAAATATGAATCTAAATGCTCTAAAATGCAACCTAAATGCACCTTAAAACTATATATAAATATGACTTATCAATTGGAAAGCTTTAATGGGGCGTTCAAATTATGTTTGGACATATTGGCGAAAATTTAGGAAGTGTTGATAGACCTCAAATTTGAATTTTAGCGGAATAGTCCACACAAAGTGAGTGAAATCATCTTAAGAGTACTAAATAATATTTATGATCTTGAGAACTACGAATAGGAGAGGTCCATAAATCAGCATGAACAATATCAAAAGCAGAATGAGTAATACTTTTAGATTAATGAAACGGTAAACGAAGATGTTTTCCTACTTGACAAGAATTGCAAAAATCGGAGTGAGACTCCTTATTACAATTTATTAAATCTCTAGACCTAAGGAAGCTTAAAACTTAGGATCCTGGATGTCCAAGGCGACTATGCTAGGTGGATGATGATGTGGTCGTGAAGGCGGTTGCTAGACATGTAGATGGTTGAGTGGTCACTAGATATAGCTCCCCCCCGAACTGTTGCATCTCGCTATTATATTCCCCGTGCGAAGGTTCTTCACAGAAAAACCATAAGGATCAAATTCAATGGAGGCATTATTATCAGTAGTAAATTTTCGGACAGAGATGAAGTTTTTGATAATTTATGGGGCAAATAAAAGTGCAGGGTGGAATTCATCGGTGGGGGGTTCGGTTTTTGAGGGCTCGGCTTGGTCGTTGGGGGCCATGGAGGCGGGAGCCTAGGTGGCGCACAAAGTGGCGCCAGCGCAGAAGGGAATTTTTTTTATGTGAACCTTAAAACTCTGATACTATGCTTGATTTAGAGAAACTCCGTAATTGGAGTGATAACCTTTGATCAATATTTATAGTTTACAACCTAAGGATACTTCTATACAAATTAGGAAACCTATCCATAGTAGGATTCTAGGAACAAAATATATCATAAGGTATATTGTATTGTATCAGATTCTAAATCGACACAATCATTTATTTATATTTTCATAGAAAAGTTTTTCCATACAATGGTTAAGTCATGTTATAATATAACTTTCTCACAACCTCATAAAATAAGGCAAAATTTTGGAAATTTAATTTAACAAAAATATATGCTAAAATTGTTTGATTGGTAATAGGCGATTGTGCCATAAAGGTATAGTATTACAATATTGGTGAATAAAATTTGTTATGTTTCTTTTTATGTATTACTCCAATCCGTCTCATAATATATAGTCTTTATATTCCTTTTTGAGTGTGTTGTGCTTATTTTATTTTTTATCAATTTTTTTGAGCTAAATTATCCTCAATTTTTATACAAACTTTCGAAAATAGCCCTATCCTTATTTCAAAATGTGTTCCCCTATTTATTGCTTTACACCATTCCAAGGAACATTTATTCCTTTTTGATTTTTTTTGAAGGAAAAAGATAATAAAGAAATAGTTCTAAGACAAAAGCGACATAATATAGCAATTATTCTCCTACCATATTCTAAATTTATTCAAGAGATTTACATAGCCTATATATACAAAGATAATAACAAAAATATGGTAGGAGAATAATTGCCGTATTCTGTCAAAAAATAAAGGTACTTCATTATTAAATATGTTTTTAGAGAATCTTACTACTCCCTCCATTTTCCTTAATTCCCGAAATAAGAAATGCAAGACTATATTATGGAATGGAGGGAGTATTAAACACTCTCCTTTGATATCCGTGACAATCTGCATTGTGTATGTAGATTAAAAATAAAATGGGATTATGGGACTTAAAATTTCTTTTTATGCTTTTGCCGGCAAATGGTTGATTGTATTGAAAGATCACAAATCACAATACACAACAACCTAAGAGTTCTAAAGCTTGGGTAAACCTTCTAACTTCTAAGTAACAAAAGGACTTGCAAATTTCAACATACTGAAAAGGGAAAAATATGGATTGAACTTATTTTAGATGATAATGGAACTAACTTTGACCATAAATTAGTACTGTTGCTTAACATAAACAACGTGCAAACCTAAAACGCTATGATGTCAACCTCAATTCGGATGTGTATATAAGCAGATTTCAGAAACAGCATATTGATACCCTACTAATAACCTACCCTTCTAAGAAAGAACAATTCACTTTAAGCTTAAGCAACAAAAATTAAGGGAACATAATGGAGTCTCATCACCATCATCACCTACCCAAAAATTGGAAAAACTTAAGTGGCCAACACAATTGGGAAGGTCTCTTAGACCCCCTTAATATCGATCTACGTCGAAGCATCATTCGGTATGGCGAAATGGCGCAAGCGAGCTACGACACATTTAACAGCACCAACATCTCAAAATATGCAGGAAGTAGTCGTTACTGTAAGAAGGATTTTTTTCAAAAGTTGGTTTGGCAAAGGGAAAACCGTACAAATATCGTGTTACAAAGTATTTGTACGCAACTTCAGGCATAGATTTGCCTAATGCCTTTATGTTTAAGTCCCTTTCTAGGGAGGCATGGAGCAAGGAGTCTAATTTTATAGGCTACGTAGCGGTGGCGGAAGACGAGTCGGTGGCGGCGTTAGGGCGGAGGGACATTGTTATTTCTTGGAGAGGGACTATACAGTCATTGGAGTGGGTTAATGACTTGCAGTTTCTTCAAGTTTCAGCTTCGAGTATTGTTGGCAAGAGTGATGGAGATGGTGACCCTAAGGTTCACCAAGGATGGTATTCTGTTTATACTTCGGATGATCCTAAATCACCATTCAACAAGACTAGTGCCAGATATCAGGTAATTAAGAATATTGTTTCATGCATTTAAAAACCTTTAATTTGTTGCTTACTTGAAAATTTCATTTTACTGTCAAAAGAGATCAGCTGTAACATATAGATTAGTTAATGAGCCAAATGGGGGCCGAGCTCGGAGTTGCTTAGCACGGCTTAAACATAACACTTCTACTCAAAATCAAGCCGAGTCTCGCGCGAGCTTAAATTTTCAAATCCAACTTTCCCTTAAAATTCAACTTGAATTTGAAGTATATGTTATAACATTTTCTTAGTTAGCCTTTTCTATTCTTTTGAGTCACGCACAAATATTGTGCATATTTTGAACTACTTATTTCCAGTTACATTCTAAGTAATATAATTTTTCAAAATAAAATTGCAAAAAAAAAAACAATTAAAGCCTGTTTATGAGATTTTAGAGTCAAACTTAACTATAATCAAATGACAAATCATAATAATATCGAGTTAAGTTCAAATAGTTCACAACTAGCTCTGCAAATAATATATAGTGTTGTAGACCAAACAACGAATAATTAAAATTTTCAGATCTT
>CANSZD010002227.1:0-180656 GCA_947648045.1 Beta corolliflora | reverse complement strand
TTATTTGACTTCATTTGACTTTCATTTGATACAATTAGCTTTGTTGAATGCATTTGAGTTCCATTTGATTCAATTAGCTATGTTAGACTTCATTTGACTTTCATTTGATTCAATTATCTTTGCTGAATGCCTTTGAGTATCATTTGATTCAATTAGCTTTGTTGAATGCATTTGAGTTTCATTTGATTCAATTAGCTTTGTGGGACTTCATTTCGACTTTCAATTGATACAATTAGCTTTATTTCGACTTCAATTGATTCAATTTGCTTTATTTCGACTTTTTATTTTACTTTAATTTAATTCAATTAGCTTTGTTGAAAATGCATTTGAGTTTCATTTGATTCAATTAGCTTTGTTGAATGCATTTGAGTTTCATTGATTCAATTAGCTTTGTTCAATGCATTTGAGTTTATTTGATTCAATTAGCTTTGTTGAATGTATTTTGAGTTTCATTTGATTCAATTCGCTTTATTGACTTCATTTGGAATTTCATTTGGATACGATTAGCTTTGTTTCGACTACATTTGATTCAATTAGCTTTGCTTGACTTAATTTTACTTTAATTTGATTCAATTAGCTTTCTTGAATGCATTCGAGTCTCATTTGGATTCATTAGCTTTGTTTAATGTATTTATATTTTATTTGATTCAATTAGCTTTGTTGAATGCATTTGACTTTCATTTGATTCAATTAGCTTTATTTCGACTTCATTTGACTTTCATTTGATACAATTTGCTTTGTTGAATGCATTTCGAGTTCCATTTGATTCAATTAGCTATGTTAGACTTCATTTGACTTTCATTTGATTCAATTATCTTTGTTGAATGCCTTTGAGTATCATTTAATTCAATTAGCTTTGTTGAATGCATTTGAGTTTTATTTGATTCAATTAGCTTTATGGGACTTCATTTGACTTTCAATTGATACAATTAGCTTTATTTCGACTTCATTTGATTCAATTTGCTTTATTTCGACTTTATTTTACTTTAATTTAATTCAATTAGCTTTGTTGAAAATGCATTTGAGTTTCATTTGATTCAATTAGCTTTGTTGAATGCATTTGAGTTTCAATTGATTCAATTAGCTTTGTTGAATGCATTTGAATTTATTTGATTCAATTAGCTTTGTTTGACTTCATTTGACTTTTATTTGATTCAATTAGCTTTGTTTGACTTCATTTTACTTTAATTTGATTCAATTAGCTTTGTTGAATGCATTTGTTTCATTTGATTCAATTAGCTTTGTTGAATGCATTTGAGTTTTATTTGATTCAATTAGCTTTATGGGACTTCATTTGACTTTCATTTGATACAATTAGCTTTATTTGACTTCATTTGATTCAATTTGCTTTATTTGACTTTATTTTTACTTTAATTTAATTCAATTAGCTTTGTTGAAAATGCATTTGAGTTTCATTTGATTCAATTAGCTTTGTTGAATGCATTTGAGTTTCAGTTGATTCAATTAGCTTTGTTGAATGCATTTGAGTTTATTTGATTCAATTAGCTTTGTTGAATGCATTTGAGTTTCATTTGATTCAATTCGATTTATTGGACTTCATTTGACTTTCATTTGATACGATTAGCTTTGTTTGACTATAATTTGATTCAATTAGCTTTATTTGACTTAATTTTACTTTAATTTGATTCAATTAGCTTTCTTGAATGCATTCGAGTTTCATTTGATTCATTAGCTTTGTTTAATGTATTTGTATTTTATTTGATTCAATTAGCTTTGTTGAATGCATTTGACTTTCATTTGATTCAATTAGCTATGTTTGACTTTGTTTGACTTTCATTTGATTCAATTAGCTTTGTTTGACTTCATTTGACTTTTATTTGATTCAATTAGCTTTGTTTGACTTCATTTTACTTTAATTTGATTCAATTAGCTTTGTTGAATGCATTTGTTTCATTTGATTCAATTAGCTTTGTTGAATGCATTTGAGTTTTATTTGATTCAATTAGCTTTATGGGACTTCATTTGACTTTCAATTGATACAATTAGCTTTATTTGACTTCATTTGATTCAATTTGCTTTATTTGACTTTATTTTACTTTAATTTAATTCAATTAGCTTTGTTGAAAATGCATTTGAGTTTCATTTGATTCAATTAGCTTTGTTGAATGCATTTGAGTTTCAGTTGATTCAATTAGCTTTGTTGAATACATTTGAGTTTATTTGATTCAATTAGCTTTGTTGAATGCATTTGAGTTTCATTTGATTCAATTCGCTTTATTGGACTTCATTTGACTTTCATTTGATACGATTAGCTTTGTTTGCCTATAATTGATTCAATTAGCTTTGTTTGACTTAATTTTACTTTAATTTGATTCAATTAGCTTTCTTGAATGCATTCGAGTCTCATTTGATTCATTAGCTTTGTTTAATGTATTTGTATTTTATTTGATTCAATTAGCTTTGTTGAATGCATTTGACTTTCATTTGATTCAATTAGCTATGTTTGACTTTGTTTGACTTTCATTTGATTCAATTAGCTTTGTTTGACTTCATTTGACTTTTATTTGATTCAATTAGCTTTGTTTGACTTCATTTTACTTTAATTTGATTCAATTAGCTTTGTTGAATGCATTTGTTTCATTTGATTCAATTACCTTTGTTGAATGCATTTGAGTTTCATTTGATTCTATTAGCTATGTTTGAGTTCATTTGACTTTCATTTGATTCAATTAGCTTTGTTTGACTTCATTTTACTTTAATTTTATTCAATTAACTTTGTTGAATGCATTTGAGTTGAATTTGATTCAATTATCTTTAATTGAATGCATTTATGATTCATTTGATTCAATAAGTTTTGTTTGACATCATTTGACTTTAATTTGATTCAATTAGCTTTGTATAACGCATTTGAGTATCATTTGACTCAATTAGCTTTGTTAGATACATTTGAGTTTCATTTGATTCAATTCGCTTTATTGGACTTCATTTGACTTTCATTTGATACGATTAGCTTTGTTTGCCTATAATTGATTCAATTAGCTTTGTTTGACTTAATTTTACTTTAATTTGATTCAATTAGCTTTCTTGAATGCATTCGAGTCTCATTTGATTCATTAGCTTTGTTTAATGTATTTATATTTTATTTGATTCAATTAGCTTTGTTGAATGCATTTGACTTTCATTTGATTCAATTAGCTTTATTTGACTTCATTTGACTTTCATTTGATACAATTTGCTTTGTTGAATGCATTTGAGTTCCATTTGATTCAATTAGCTATGTTAGACTTCATTTGACTTTCATTTGATTCAATTATCTTTGCTGAATGCCTTTGAGTATCATTTGATTCAATTAGCTTTGTTGAATGCATTTGAGTTTTATTTGATTCAATTAGCTTTATGGGACTTCATTTGACTTTCAATTGATACAATTAGCTTTATTTGACTTCATTTGATTCAATTTGCTTTATTTGACTTTATTTTACTTTAATTTAATTCAATTAGCTTTGTTGAAAATGCATTTGAGTTTCATTTGATTCAATTAGCTTTGTTGAATGCATTTGAGTTTCAGTTGATTCAATTAGCTTTGTTGAATGCATTTGAATTTATTTGATTCAATTAGCTTTGTTTGAGTTCATTTGACTTTTATTTGATTCAATTAGCTTTGTTTGACTTCATTTTACTTTAATTTGATTCAATTAGCTTTGTTGACTTCATTTGATTTCATTTGATTCAATTAGCTTTGTTGAATGCATTTGAGTTTTATTTGATTCAATTAGCTTTATGGGACTTCATTTGACTTTCAATTGATACAATTAGCTTTATTTGACTTCATTTGATTCAATTTCTTTATTTGACTTTATTTTACTTTAATTTAATTCAATTAGCTTTGTTGAAAATGCATTTGAGTTTCATTTGATTCAATTAGCTTTGTTGAATGCATTTGAGTTTCATTTGATTCAATTAGCTTTGTTGAATGCATTTGAGTTTATTTGATTCAATTAGCTTTGTTGAATGCATTTGAGTTTCATTTGATTCAATTCGCTTTATTGGACTTCATTTGACTTTCATTTGATACGATTAGCTTTGTTTGACTACATTTGATTCAATTAGCTTTGTTTGACTTAATTTTACTTTAATTTGATTCAATTAGCTTTGTTGAATGCATTTGAGTTTCATTTGATTCAATTAGCTTTGTTTAATGTATTTATATTTTATTTGATTCAATTAGCTTTGTTGAAATGCATTTGAGTTTCATTTGATTCAATTAGCTTTATTTGACTTCATTTGACTTTCATTTGATACAATTAGCTTTGTTGAATGCATTTGAGTTCCATTTGATTCAATTAGCTATGTTTGACTTCATTTGACTTTCATTTGATTCAATTAGCTTTGTTGAATGCATTTGAGTTTCATTTGATTCAATTAGCTTTGTTGAATGCATTTGAGTTTTATTTGATTCAATTAGCTTTGTTGGACTGCATTTGACTTTCATTTGATACAATTAGCTTTGTTTGACTTCATTTGATTCAATTTGCTTTGTTTGACTTTATTTTACTTTAATTTGATTCAATTAGCTTTGTTTGAAATGCATTTGAGTTTCATTTGATTCAATTAGCTTTGTTGAATGCATTTGAGTTTCATTTGATTCAATTAGCTTTGTTGAATGCATTTGAGTTTCATTTGATTCAATTAGCTTTGTTTGAGTTCATTTGACTTTCATTTGATTCAATTAGCTTTGTTTGACTTCATTTTACTTTAATTTGATTCAATTAGCTTTGTTGAATGCATTTGAGTTTCATTTGATTCAATTAGCTTTGATTGAATGCATTTGAGTTTTATTTGATTCAATTAGCTTTTGGTTCATCTTGACTTTCATTTGATTCAATTAGCTTTATTTGACTTTCATTTGATTCAATTAGCTTTGTTTGACTTTATTTTACTTTAATTTGATTCAATTAGCTTTGTTGAAAATGCATTTGAGTTTCATTTGATTCAATTAGCTTTGTTGAATGCATTTGAGTTTCAGTTGATTCAATTAGCTTTGTTGAATGCATTTGAGTTTATTTGATTCAATTAGCTTTGTTGAATGCATTTGAGTTTCATTTGATTCAATTCGCTTTATTGGACTTCATTTGACTTTCATTTGATACGATTAGCTTTGTTTGCACTACATTTGATTCAATTAGCTTTGTTTGACTTAATTTTACTTTAATTTGATTCAATTAGCTTTCTTGAATGCATTCGAGTCTCATTTGATTCATTAGCTTTGTTTAATGTATTTGTATTTTATTTGATTCAATTAGCTTTGTTGAATGCATTTGAGTTTCATTTGATTCAATTAGCTATGTTTGACTTTGTTTGACTTTCATTTGATTCAATTAGCTTTGTTTGACTTCATCTGACTTTTATTTGATTCAATTAGCTTTGTTTGACATCATTTTACTTTAATTTGATTCAATTAGCATTGTTGAATGCATTTGTTTCATTTGATTCAATTACCTTTGTTGAATGCATTTGAGTTTCATTTGATTCTATTAGCTATGTTTGACTTCATTTGACTTTCATTTGATTCAATTAGCTTTGTTTGAGTTCATTTTACTTTAATTTGATTCAATTAGCTTTGTTGAATGCATTTGAGTTGAATTTGATTCAATTATCTTTAATTGAATGCATTTATGATTCATTTGATTCAATAAGTTTTGTTTGACATCATTTGACTTTAATTTGATTCAATTAGCTTTGTATAACGCATTTGAGTATCATTTGACTCAATTAGCTTTGTTAGATACATTTGAGTTTCATTTGATTCAATTCGCTTTATTGGACTTCATTTGACTTTCATTTGATACGATTAGCTTTGTTTGACTACATTTGATTCAATTAGCTTTGTTTGACTTAATTTTACTTTAATTTGATTCAATTAGCTTTCTTGAATGCATTCGAGTCTCATTTGATTCATTAGCTTTGTTTAATGTATTTGTATTTTATTTGATTCAATTAGCTTTGTTGAATGCATTTTGACTTTCATTTGATTCAATTAGCTTTATTTGACTTCATTTGACTTTCATTTGATACAATTAGCTTTGTTGAATGCATTTGAGTTCCATTTGATTCAATTAGCTATGTTAGACTTCATTTGACTTTCATTTGATTCAATTATCTTTGCTGAATGCCTTTGAGTATCATTTGATTCAATTAGCTTTGTTGAATGCATTTGAGTTTTATTTGATTCAATTAGCTTTATGGGACTTCATTTGACTTTCAATTGATACAATTAGCTTTATTTGACTTCATTTGATTCAATTTGCTTTATTTGACTTTATTTTACTTTAATTTAATTCAATTAGCTTTGTTGAAAATGCATTTGAGTTTCATTTGATTCAATTAGCTTTGTTGAATGCATTTGAGTTTCAGTTGATTCAATTAGCTTTGTTGAATGCATTTGTGTTTATTTGATTCAATTAGCTTTGTTGAATGCATTTGAGTTTCATTTGATTCAATTCGCTTTATTGGACTTCATTTGAATTTCATTTGATACGATTAGCTTTGTTTGACTACATTTGATTCAATTAGCTTTGCTTGACTTAATTTTACTTTAATTTGATTCAATTAGCTTTCTTGAATGCATTCGAGTCTCATTTGATTCATTAGCTTTGTTTAATGTATTTATATTTTATTTGATTCAATTAGCTTTGTTGAATGCATTTGACTTTCATTTGATTCAATTAGCTTTATTTGACTTCATTTGACTTTCATTTGATACAATTAGCTTTGTTGAATGCATTTGAGTTCCATTTGATTCAATTAGCTATGTTAGACTTCATTTGACTTTCATTTGATTCAATTATCTTTGTTGAATGCATTTGAGTTTCATTTGATTCAATTAGCTTTGTTGAATGCATTTGAGTTTTATTTGATTCAATTAGCTTTATGGGACTTCATTTGACTTTCAATTGATACAATTAGCTTTATTTGACTTCATTTGATTCAATTTGCTTTATTTGACTTTATTTTACTTTAATTTAATTCAATTAGCTTTGTTGAAAATGCATTTGAGTTTCATTTGATTCAATTAGCTTTGTTGAATGCATTTGAGTTTCAGTTGATTCAATTAGCTTTGTTGAATACATTTGAGTTTATTTGATTCAATTAGCTTTGTTGAATGCATTTGAGTTTCATTTGATTCAATTCGCTTTATTGGACTTCATTTGACTTTCATTTGATACGATTAGCTTTGTTTGCCTATAATTGATTCAATTAGCTTTGTTTGACTTAATTTTACTTTAATTTGATTCAATTAGCTTTCTTGAATGCATTCGAGTCTCATTTGATTCATTAGCTTTGTTTAATGTATTTATATTTTATTTGATTCAATTAGCTTTGTTGAATGCATTTGACTTTCATTTGATTCAATTAGCTTTATTTGACTTCATTTGACTTTCATTTGATACAATTAGCTTTGTTGAATGCATTTGAGTTCCATTTGATTCAATTAGCTATGTTAGACTTCATTTGACTTTCATTTGATTCAATTATCTTTGCTGAATGCCTTTGAGTATCATTTGATTCAATTAGCTTTGTTGAATGCATTTGAGTTTTATTTGATTCAATTAGCTTTATGGGACTTCATTTGACTTTCAATTGATACAATTAGCTTTATTTGACTTCATTTGATTCAATTTGCTTTATTTGACTTTATTTTACTTTAATTTAATTCAATTAGCTTTGTTGAAAATGCATTTGAGTTTCATTTGATTCAATTAGCTTTGTTGAATGCATTTGAGTTTCAGTTGATTCAATTAGCTTTGTTGAATGCATTTGAGTTTATTTGATTCAATTAGCTTTGTTGAATGCATTTGAGTTTCATTTGATTCAATTCGCTTTATTGGACTTCATTTGACTTTCATTTGATACGATTAGCTTTGTTTGACTATAATTTGATTCAATTAGCTTTGTTTGACTTAATTTTACTTTAATTTGATTCAATTAGCTTTCTTGAATGCATTCGAGTCTCATTTGATTCATTAGCTTTGTTTAATGTATTTGTATTTTATTTGATTCAATTAGCTTTGTTGAATGCATTTGACTTTCATTTGATTCAATTAGCTATGTTTGACTTTGTTTGACTTTCATTTGATTCAATTAGCTTTGTTTGACTTCATTTGACTTTTATTTGATTCAATTAGCTTTGTTTGACTTCATTTTACTTTAATTTGATTCAATTAGCTTTGTTGAATGCATTTGTTTCATTTGATTCAATTACCTTTGTTGAATGCATTTGAGTTTCATTTGATTCTATTAGCTATGTTTGAGTTCATTTGACTTTCATTTGATTCAATTAGCTTTGTTTGACTTCATTTTACTTTAATTTTATTCAATTAGCTTTGTTGAATGCATTTGAGTTGAATTTGATTCAATTATCTTTAATTGAATGCATTTATGATTCATTTGATTCAATAAGTTTTGTTTAACATCATTTGACTTTAATTTGATTCAATTAGCTTTGTATAACGCATTTGAGTATCATTTGACTCAATTAGCTTTGTTAGATACATTTGAGTTTCATTTGATTCAATTCGCTTTATTGGACTTCATTTGACTTTCATTTGATACGATTAGCTTTGTTTGACTACATTTGATTCAATTAGCTTTGTTTGACTTAATTTTACTTTAATTTGATTCAATTAGCTTTCTTGAATGCATTCGAGTCTCATTTGATTCATTAGCTTTGTTTAATGTATTTGTATTTTATTTGATTCAATTAGCTTTGTTGAATGCATTTTGACTTTCATTTGATTCAATTAGCTTTATTTGACTTCATTTGACTTTCATTTGATACAATTAGCTTTGTTGAATGCATTTGAGTTCCATTTGATTCAATTAGCTATGTTAGACTTCATTTGACTTTCATTTGATTCAATTATCTTTGCTGAATGCCTTTGAGTATCATTTGATTCAATTAGCTTTGTTGAATGCATTTGAGTTTTATTTGATTCAATTAGCTTTATGGGACTTCATTTTACTTTCAATTGATACAATTAGCTTTATTTGACTTCATTTGATTCAATTTGCTTTATTTGACTTTATTTTACTTTAATTTAATTCAATTAGCTTTGTTGAAAATGCATTTGAGTTTCATTTGATTCAATTAGCTTTGTTGAATGCATTTGAGTTTCAGTTGATTCAATTAGCTTTGTTGAATGCATTTGAGTTTATTTGATTCAATTAGCTTTGTTGAATGCATTTGAGTTTCATTTGATTCAATTCGCTTTATTGGACTTCATTTGAATTTCATTTGATACGATTAGCTTTGTTTGACTACATTTGATTCAATTAGCTTTGTTTGACTTAATTTTACTTTAATTTGATTCAATTAGCTTTCTTGAATGCATTCGAGTCTCATTTGATTCATTAGCTTTGTTTAATGTATTTGTATTTTATTTGATTCAATTAGCTTTGTTGAATGCATTTTGACTTTCATTTGATTCAATTAGCTTTATTTGACTTCATTTGACTTTCATTTGATACAATTAGCTTTGTTGAATGCATTTGAGTTCCATTTGATTCAATTAGCTATGTTAGACTTCATTTGACTTTCATTTGATTCAATTATCTTTGTTGAATGCCTTTGAGTATCATTTGATTCAATTAGCTTTGTTGAATGCATTTGAGTTTTATTTGATTCAATTAGCTTTATGGGACTTCATTTGACTTTCAATTGATACAATTAGCTTTATTTGACTTCATTTGATTCAATTTGCTTTATTTGACTTTATTTTACTTTAATTTAATTCAATTAGCTTTGTTGAAAATGCATTTGAGTTTCATTTGATTCAATTAGCTTTGTTGAATGCATTTGAGTTTCATTTGATTCAATTAGCTTTGTTGAATGCATTTGAGTTTATTTGATTCAATTAGCTTTGTTGAATGCATTTGAGTTTCATTTGATTCCATTCGCTTTATTGGACTTCATTTGACTTTCATTTGATACGATTAGCTTTGTTTGACTACAATTTGATTCAATTAGCTTTGTTTGACTTAATTTTACTTTAATTTGATTCAATTAGCTTTCTTGAATGCATTCGAGTCTCATTTGATTCATTAGCTTTGTTTAATGTATTTGTATTTTATTTGATTCAATTAGCTTTGTTGAATGCATTTGAGTTTCATTTGATTCAATTAGCTATGTTTGACTTCATTTGACTTTCATTTGATTCAATTAGCTTTGTTTGACTTCATTTGACTTTTATTTGATTCAATTAGCTTTGTTTGACTTCATTTTACTTTAATTTGATTCAATTAGCTTTGTTGAATGCATTTGAGTTTCATTTGACTCAATTAGCTTTGTTGAATACATTTGAGTTTCATTTGATTCTATTAGCTATGTTTGAGTTCATTTGACTTTCATTTGATTCAATTAGCTTTGTTTGACTTCATTTTACTTTAACTTTATTCAATTAGCTTTGTTGAATGCATTTGAGTTTAATTTGATTCAATTAGCTTTAATTGAAATGCATTTATGATTCATTTGATTCAATAAGTTTTGTTTCACATCATTTGACTTTAATTTGATTCAATTAGCTTTGTATAACGCATTTGAGTATCATTTGACTCAATTAGCTTTGTTGAGATACATTTGAGTTTCATTTGATTCAATTCGCTTTATTGGACTTCATTTGACTTTCATTTGATACGATTAGCTTTGTTTGACTACATTTGATTCAATTAGCTTTGTTTGACTTAATTTTACTTTAATTTGATTCAATTAGCTTTCTTGAATGCATTCGAGTCTCATTTGATTCATTAGCTGTGTTTAATGTATTTGTATTTTATTTGATTCAATTAGCTTTGTTGAATGCATTTTGACTTTCATTTGATTCAATTAGCTTTATTTGACTTCATTTGACTTTCATTTGATACAATTAGCTTTGTTGAATGCATTTGAGTTCCATTTGATTCAATTAGCTATGTTAGACTTCATTTGAGTTTCATTTGATTCAATTAGCTTTGTTGAATGCATTTGAGTTTCATTTGATTCAATTAGCTTTGTTGAATGCATTTGAGTTTTATTTGATTCAATTAGCTTTATGGGACTTCATTTGACTTTCAATTGATACAATTAGCTTTATTTGACTTCATTTGATTCAATTTGCTTTATTTGACTTTATTTTACTTTAATTTAATTCAATTAGCTTTGTTGAAAATGCATTTGAGTTTCATTTGATTCAATTAGCTTTGTTGAATGCATTTGAGTTTCAGTTGATTCAATTAGCTTTGTTGAATGCATTTGAGTTTATTTGATTCAATTAGCTTTGTTGAATGTATTTGAGTTTCATTTGATTCAATTCGCTTTATTGGACTTCATTTGAATTTCATTTGATACGATTAGCTTTGTTTGACTACATTTGATTCAATTAGCTTTGCTTGACTTAATTTTACTTTAATTTGATTCAATTAGCTTTCTTGAATGCATTCGAGTCTCATTTGATTCATTAGCTTTGTTTAATGTATTTATATTTTATTTGATTCAATTAGCTTTGTTGAATGCATTTGACTTTCATTTGATTCAATTAGCTTTATTTGACTTCATTTGACTTTCATTTGATTCAATTTGCTTTGTTGAATGCATTTGAGTTTCATTTGATTCAATTAGCTATGTTAGACTTCATTTGACTTTCATTTGATTCAATTATCTTTGTTGAATGCGTTTGAGTATCATTTGATTCAATTAGCTTTGTTGAATGCATTTGAGTTTTATTTGATTCAATTAGCTTTATGGGACTTCATTTGACTTTCAATTGATACAATTAGCTTTATTTGACTTTCATTTGATTCAATTTGCTTTATTTGACTTTATTTTACTTTAATTTAATTCAATTAGCTTTGTTGAAAATGCATTTGAGTTTCATTTGATTCAATTAGCTTTGTTGAATGCATTTGAGTTTCAATTGATTCAATTAGCTTTGTTGAATACATTTGAGTTTATTTGATTCAATTAGCTTTGTTGAATGCATTTGAGTTTCATTTGATTCAATTCGCTTTATTGGACTTCATTTGACTTTCATTTGATACGATTAGCTTTGTTTGCCTATAATTGATTCAATTAGCTTTGTTTGACTTAATTTTACTTTAATTTGATTCAATTAGCTTTCTTGAATGCATTCGAGTCTCATTTGATTCATTAGCTTTGTTTAATGTATTTGTATTTTATTTGATTCAATTAGCTTTGTTGAATGAATTTGACTTTCATTTGATTCAATTAGCTATGTTTGACTTCGTTTGACTTTCATTTGATTCAATTAGCTTTGTTTCGACTTCATTTGACTTTTTATTTGATTCAATTAGCTTTGTTTGACTTCATTTTACTTTAATTTGATTCAATTAGCTTTGTTGAATGCATTTGTTTCATTTGGATTCAATTACCTTTGTTGAATGCATTTGAGTTTCATTTGATTCTATTAGCTATGTTTGAGTTCATTTGACTTTCATTTGATTCAATTAGCTTTGTTTGACTTCATTTTACTTTAATTTTATTCAATTAACTTTGTTGAATGCATTTGAGTTGAATTTGATTCAATTATCTTTAATTGAATGCATTTATGATTCATTTGATTCAATAAGTTTTGTTTCACATCATTTGACTTTAATTTGATTCAATTAGCTTTGTATAACGCATTTGAGTATCATTTGACTCAATTAGCTTTGTTGGATACATTTGAAGTTTCATTTGATTCAATCGCTTTATTGGACTTCATTTGACTTTCATTTGATACGATTAGCTTTGTTTGACTACATTTGATTCAATTAGCTTTGTTTGACTTAATTTTACTTTAATTTGATTCAATTAGCTTTCTTGAATGCATTCGAGTCTCATTTGATTCATTAGCTGTGTTTAATGTATTTGTATTTTATTTGATTCAATTAGCTTTGTTGAATGCATTTTGACTTTCATTTGATTCAATTAGCTTTATTTCGACTTCATTTGACTTTCATTTGATACAATTAGCTTTGTTGAATGCATTTGAGTTCCATTTGATTCAATTAGCTATGTTAGACTTCATTTGACTTTCATTTGATTCAATTATCTTTGTTGAATGCCTTTGAGTATCATTTGATTCAATTAGCTTTGTTGAATGCATTTGAGTTTTATTTGATTCAATTAGCTTTATGGGACTTCATTTGACTTTCAATTGATACAATTAGCTTTATTTGACTTCAATTGATTCAATTTGCTTTATTTGACTTTATTTTACTTTAATTTAATTCAATTAGCTTTGTTGAAAATGCATTTGAGTTTCATTTGATTCAATTAGCTTTGTTGAATGCATTTGAGTTTCAATTGATTCAATTAGCTTTGTTGAATGCATTTCGAGTTTATTTGATTCAATTAGCTTTGTTGAATGTATTTGAGTTTCATTTGATTCAATTCGCTTTATTGGACTTCATTTGAATTTCATTTGATACGATTAGCTTTGTTTCGACTACATTTGATTCAATTAGCTTTGTTTGACTTAATTTTACTTTAATTTGATTCAATTAGCTTTCTTGAATGCATTCGAGTCTCATTTGATTCATTAGCTTTGTTTAATGTATTTATATTTTATTTGATTCAATTAGCTTTGTTGAATGCATTTGACTTTCATTTGATTCAATTAGCTTTATTTGACTTCATTTGACTTTCATTTGATACAATTTGCTTTGTTGAATGCATTTGAGTTCCATTTGATTCAATTAGCTATGTTAGACTTCATTTGACTTTCATTTGATTCAATTATCTTTGCTGAATGCGTTTGAGTATCATTTGATTCAATTAGCTTTGTTGAATGCATTTGAGTTTTATTTGATTCAATTAGCTTTATGGGACTTCATTTGACTTTCAATTGATACAATTAGCTTTATTTGACTTCATTTGATTCAATTTGCTTTATTTGACTTTATTTTACTTTAATTTAATTCAATTAGCTTTGTTGAATGCATTTGAGTTTCATTTGATTCAATTAGCTTTGTTGAATGCATTTGAGTTTCATTTGATTCAATTAGCTTTGTTGAATGCATTTGAGTCTCATTTAATTCTATTAGCTATGTGTGACTTCATTTGACTTTCATTTGATTCAATTAGCTTTGTTTGACTTCATTTTACTTTAATTTGATTCAATTAGCTTTGTTGAATGCATTTGTTTCATTTGATTCAATTACCTTTGTTGAATGCATTTGAGTTTCATTTGATTCTATTAGCTATGTTTGAGTTCATTTGACTTTCATTTGATTCAATTAGCTTTGTTTGACTTCATTTTACTTTAATTTTATTCAATTAGCTTTGTTGAATGCATTTGAGTTGAATTTGATTCAATTAGCTTTAATTGAATGCATTTATGATTCATTTGATTCAATAAGTTTTGTTTGACTTCATTTGACTTTAATTTGATTCAATTAGCTTTGTATAACGCATTTGAGTATCATTTGATTCAATTAGCTTTGTTAGATACATTTGAGTTTCATTTGATTCAATTCGCTTTATTGGACTTCATTTGACTTTCATTTGATACGATTAGCTTTGTTTGAGTACATTTGATTCAATTAGCTTTGTTTGACTTAATTTTACTTTAGTTTGATTCAATTAGCTTTCTTGAATGCATTCGAGTCTCACTTGATTCATTAGCTTTGTTTAATGTATTTGTATTTTATTTGATTCAATTAGCTTTGTTGAATGCATTTGACTTTCATTTGATTCAATTAGCTTTATTTGACTTCATTTGACTTTCATTTGATACAATTAGCTTTGTTGAATGCATTTGAGTTCCATTTGATTCAATTAGCTATGTTAGACTTCATTTGACTTTCATTTGATTCAATTATCTTTCTTTGAATGCCTTTGAGTATCATTTGATTCAATTAGCTTTGTTGAATGCATTTGAGTTTTATTTGATTCAATTAGCTTTATGGGACTTCATTTGACTTTCAATTGATACAATTAGCTTTATTTGACTTCATTTGATTCAATTTGCTTTATTTGACTTTATTTTACTTTAATTTAATTCAATTAGCTTTGTTGAAAATGCATTTGAGTTTCATTTGATTCAATTAGCTTTGTTGAATGCATTTGAGTTTTATTTGATTCAATTCGCTTTGTGGAATGCATTTGAGTTTCATTTGATTCAATTAGCTTTATTTGACTTCATTTGACTTTCATTTGATACAATTAGCTTTGTTGAGTGCATTTAAATTCCATTTGATTCAATTAGCTATGTTTGACTTCATTTGACTTTCATTTGATTCAATTAGCTTTGTTGAATGCATTTGATTTTCATTTGATTCATTTAGCTTTGTTGAATGCATTTGAGTATCATTTGATTCAATTAGCTTTGTTGAATGCATTTGAGTTTCATTTAATGATATTAGCTATGTTTAACTTTGTTTGACTTTCATTTGATTCAATTAGCTTTGTTTGATTTCATTTGACTTTCATTTGATTCAATTAGCTTTGTTTGACTTCATTTTACTTTAATTTGATTCAATTAGCTTTGTTGAATGCATTTGAGTTTCATTTGATTCAATTACCTTTGTTGAATGTATTTGAGTCTCATTTAATTCTATTAGCTATGTGTGACATCATTTGACTTTCATTTGATTCAATTAGCTTTGTGTGACTTCATTTTACTTTAATTTGATTCAATTAGCTTTGTTGAATATATTTGAGTTTAATTTGATTCAATGAGCTTTAATTGAATGCATTTGAGATTCATTTGATTCAATAAATTTTGTTTGACTTCATTTGACTTTCATTTGATTCAATTAGCTTTGTTGAATACATTTGAGTTTCATTTGATTATATTAGTTGTGTTTGACTTTGTTTGACTTTCATTTCATTCAATTAGCTTTGTTTGACTTCATTTAACTTTAATTTGATTCAATTAGCTTTGTTGAATGCATTTGAGTTTCAGTTGTTTCAATTAACTTTGTTGAATGCATTTGAGTTTATTTGATTCAATTAGCTTTGTTGAATGCATTTGAGTTTCATTTGATTCAATTCGCTTTATTGGACTTCATTTGACTTTCATTTGATACGATTAGCTTTGTTTGACTACATTTGATTCAATTAGCTTTGTTTGACTTAATTTTACTTTAATTTGATTCAATTAGCTTTCTTGAATGCATTCGAGTCTCATTTGATTCATTAGCTTTGTATAATGTATTTGTATTTTATTTGATTCAATTAGCTTTGTTGAATGCATTTGACTTTCATTTGATTCAATTAGCTATGTTTGACTTTGTTTGACTTTCATTTGATTCAATTAGCTTTGTTTGACTTCATTTGACTTTTATTTGATTCAATTAGCTTTGTTTGACTTCATTTTACTTTAATTTGATTCAATTAGCTTTGTTGAATGCATTTGTTTCATTTGATTCAATTACCTTTGTTGAATGCATTTGAGTTTCATTTGATTCTATTAGCTATGTTTGAGTTCATTTAACTTTTATTTGATTCAATTAGCTTTGTTTGACTTCATTTTACTTTAATTTTATTCAATTAGCTTTGTTGAATGCATTTGAGTTGAATTTGATTCAATTAGCTTTAATTGAATGCATTTATGATTCATTTGATTCAATAAGATTTGTTTGACTTCATTTGACTTTAATTTGATTCAATTAGCTTTGTATAACGCATTTGAGTATCATTTGACTCAATTAGCTTTGTTAGATACATTTGAGTTTCATTTGATTCAATTCACTTTATTGGACTTCATTTGACTTTTATTTGATACGATTAGCTTTGTTTGACTACATTTGATTCAATTAGCTTTGTTTGACTTAATTTTACTTTAATTTGATTCAATTAGCTTTCTTGAATGCATTCGAGTCTCATTTGATTCATTAGCTTTGTTTAATGTATTTGTATTTTATTTGATTCAATTAGCTTTATTGAATGCATTTGAGTTTCATTTGATTCAATTAGCTTTATTTGACTTCATTTGACTTTGATCATTTGATACAATTAGCTTTGTTGTATGCATTTGAGTTCCATTTGATTCAATTAGCTATGTTAGACTTCATTTGACTTTCATTTGATTCAATTATCTTTCTTTGAATGCCTTTGAGTATCATTTGATTCAATTAGCTTTGTTGAATGCATTTGAGTTTTATTTGATTCAATTAACTTTATGGGACTTCATTTGACTTTCAATTGATACAATTAGCTTTGTTTGACTTCATTTGATTCAATTTACTTTATTTGACTTTATTTTACTTTAATTTAATTCAATTAGTTTTGTTGAAAATGCATTTGAGTGTCATTTGATTCAATCAGCTTTGTTGAATGCATTTGAGTTTTATTAGATTCAATTCGCTTTGTGGAATGCATTTGACTTTCATTTGATTCAATTAGCTTTATTTGACTTCATTTGACTTTCATTTGATACAATTAGCTTTGTTGAGTGCATTTGAGTTTCATTTGATTCAATTAGCTTTGTTTGACTTCATTTGACTTTCATTTGATTCAATTAGCTTTGTTGAATGCATTTGATTTTCATTTGATTCATTTAGCTTTGTTGAATGCATTTGAGTATCATTTGATTCAATTAGCTTTGTTGAATGCATTTGAGTTTCATTTAATGATATTAGCTATGTTTAACTTTGTTTGACTTTCATTTGATTCAATTAGCTTTGTTTGACTTCATTTAACTTTCATTTGATTCAATTAGCTTTGTTTGACTTCATTTTACTTTAATTTGATTCAATTAGCTTTGTTGAATTCATTTGAGTTTCATTTGATTCAATTACCTTTGTTGAATGCATTTGAGTCTCATTTAATTCTATTAGCTATGTGTGACTTCATTTGACTTTCATTTGATTCAATTAGCTTTGTGTGACTTCATTTTACTTTAATTTGAATCAATTAGCTTTGTTGAATATATTTGAGTTTAATTTGATTTAATGAGCTTTAATTAAATGCATTTGAGATTCATTTGATTCAATAAATTTTGTTTGACTTCATTTGACTTTCATTTGATTCAATTAGCTTTGTTGAATACATTTGAGTTTCATTTGATTATATTAGCTGTGTTTGACTTTGTTTGACATTCATTTGATTCAATTAGCTTTGTTTGACTTCATTTAACTTTAATTTGATTCAATTAGCTTTGTTGAATGCATTTGAGTTTCAGTTGTTTCAATTAGCTTTGTTGAATGCATTTGAGTTTATTTGATTCAATTAGCTTTGTTGAATGCATTTGAGTTTCATTTGATTCAATTCGCTTTATTGGACTTCATTTGACTTTCATTTGATACGATTAGCTTTGTTTGACTACATTTGATTCAATTAGCTTTGTTTGACTTAATTTTACTTTAATTTGATTCAATTAGCTTTCTTGAATGCATTCGAGTCTCATTTGATTCATTAGCTTTGTATAATGTATTTGTATTTTATTTGATTCAATTAGCTTTGTTGAATGCATTTGAGTTTCATTTGATTCAATTAGCTATGTTTGACTTTGTTTGACTTTCATTTGATTCAATTAGCTTTGTTTGACTTCATTTGACTTTTATTTGATTCAATTAGCTTTGTTTGACTTCATTTTACTTTAATTTGATTCAATTAGCTTTGTTGAATGCATTTGTTTCATTTAATTCAATTACCTTTGTTGAATGCATTTGAGTTTCATTTGATTCTATTAGCTATGTTTGAGTTTATTTGACTTTCATTTGATTCAATTAGCTTTGTTTGACTTCATTTGACTTTAATTTGATTCAATTAGCTTTGTATAACGCATTTGAGTATCATTTGACTCAATTAGCTTTGTTAGATACATTTGAGTTTCATTTGATTCAATTCGCTTTATTGGACTTCATTTGACTTTTATTTGATACGATTAGCTTTGTTTGACTACATTTGATTCAATTAGCTTTGTTTGACTTAATTTTTCTTTAATTTGATTCAATTAGCTTTCTTGAATGCATTCGAGTCTCATTTGATTCATTAGCTTTGTTTAATGTATTTGTATTTTATTTGATTCAATTAGCTTTATTGAATGCATTTGAGTTTTATTTGATTCAATTAGCTTTATTTGACTTCATTTGACTTTGATCATTTGATACAATTAGCTTTGTTGAATGCATTTGAGTTCCATTTGATTCAATTAGCTATGTTAGACTTCATTTGACTTTCATTTGATTCAATTATCTTTGCTGAATGCCTTTGAGTATCATTTGATTCAATTAGCTTTGTTGAATGCATTTGAGTTTTATTTAATTCAATTAACTTTATGGGACTTCATTTGACTTTCAATTGATACAATTAGCTTTGTTTGACTTCATTTGATTCAATTTGCTTTATTTAACTTTATTTTACTTTAATTTAACTCAACTAGCTTTGTTGAAAATGCATTTGAGTTTCATTTGATTCAATTAGCTTTGTTGAATGCATTTGAGTTTTATTAGATTCAATTCGATTTGTGGAATGCATTTGAGTTTCATTTGATTCAATTAGCTTTATTTGACTTCATTTGACTTTCATTTGATACAATTAGTTTTGTTGAGTGCATTTGAATTCCATTTGATTCAATTAGCTATGTTTGACTTCATTTGACTTTGATTTGATTCAATTAGCTTTGTTGAATTCATTTTAGTATTATTTGATTCAATTAGCTTTGTTGAATGCATTTGAGTTTCATTTGATTATATTAGCTATGTTTGACTTTGGTTGACTTTCATTTGATTCAATAAGCTTTGTTTGACTTCATTTGACTTTCATTTGATTCAATTAGCTTTGTTTGACTTCATTTTACTTTAATTTGATTCAATTAGCTTTGTTGAATGCATTTGAGTGTCATTTGATTCAATTACCTTTGTTGAATGCATTTGAGTTTCATTTGATTATATTAGCTATGTTTGACTTCATTTGACTTTCATTCGATTCAATAAGCTTTATTTGACTTTATTTTACTTTAATTTAATTCAATTAGCTTTGTTGAATGCATTTGAGTTTAATTTGACTCAATTAGCTTTAATTGAATGCATTTGAGATTCATTTGATTCAATAAGTTTTGTTTGACTTCATTTGACTTTCATTTGATTCAATTAGCTTTGTTGAATGCATTTGAGTTTCATTTGATTCTATTAGCTATGTTTGACTTTGTTTGACATTCATTTGATTCAATTAGCTTTGTTTGACTTCATTTAACTTTAATTTGATTCAATTAGCTTTGCTGAATGCATTTAATTCAATTTGCATTTGAGATTCATTTGATTCAATAAGTTTTGTTTGACTTCATTTGACTTTCATTTGATTCAATTAGCTTTGTTGAATGCATTTGAGTTTCATTTGATTCTATTAGCTATGTTTGACTTTGTTTGACTTTCATTTGATTCAATTAGCTTTGTTTGACTTCATTTAACTTTAATTTGATTCAATTAGCTTTGTTGAATGCATTTAAGTTTCATTTGATTTAATTTGCTTTGTTGAATGCTTTTGAGTTTATTTGATTCAATTAGCTTTGTTGAATGCATTTGAGTTTCATTTGATTCAAGCTTTATTGGACTTCATTTGACTTTCGTTTGATACGATTAGCTTTGTTTGACTTCATTTGATTCAATTAGCTTTGTTTTACTTCATTTTACTTTAATTTGATTCAATTAGCTTTCTTGAATGCGTGGAGCATAGAAAAAAACCACATAGGCACAAGAATCATTTAGAAATGTTTTTCGGGATAAGAGTTGTGCCAAAAATACTTTTTATCTTCCATGGCGGGTACAACTGGTACGAAAAATCCAACTTCATTTTTATTGACGTTCAATGTAGTGCACTACTTGTATGAAAAATCCAACTTCATTTTTATTGACTTTCTGACGTGACGACGCTGTGGAGCATGGAAAAAAACCACTTTAGGCACAAGAATCGTTTAGAACTGTTTTTCGGGCTAAGAGTTATGCCAAAAATACTTTTCAGCTTCTATGCAGGGCACAACTGGTACGAAAAATCTGACTTCATCTTTTTCCCATTCGGACTTGAGGAATCTCTTAAGCATGGAAAACTGCTACTTTAGGTGCAGGAATGAATCAGAAATAATTTTCAAGATAAGAGTTATGGTAAAAAATACTTTTCACGTTCAATGTAGGGCACTACTTGTATGAACAATCCAACTTCATATTTTTCACTTTCTGACATGACGACGCTGTGGAGCATGGAAAAAAACCACTTTAGGCTCAAGAATCGTTCAGAAATGTTTTTCGGGCTAAGAGTTGTGCCAAAAATACTTTTCATCTTCCATGGCGGGCACAACCTGCATAAAAATCCGACTTCATTTTTTTCCCATTCGGACTTGAGGAATCTGTTGAGCATGGAAAAATGCCACTTTAGGAATAAGACTCAATTAGAAATTTTTCCCGAGATAAGATTTATGGGCAAAATACTTTTCACGTTCAATGTATGGCACTACTTGTATGAAAAAATCAACTTCATTTTTTTCACTTTCTGACGTGACGACGCTGTTGAGCATGGAAAAAAACCACTTTAGGCTCAAGAATCGTTCAGAAATGTTTTTCGGGTTAAGAGTAGTGCCAAAAATACTTTTCATCTTCCATTGAGGGCACAACTGGTACGAAAAATACGACTTTATTTTTTTTCCATTCGGACTTGAGGAATCTGTTGAGCATGGAAAAATGCCACTTTAGGTGCAGGACTCAATCAGAAATTTTTCCCGAGATATGATATATGGGCAAAATACTTTTCACGTTCAATGTATGGCAGTACATGTATGAAAAATCCAACTTCATTTTTTTTCACTTTCTGACGTGACGACGCCGTGGAGCATTGAAAAAAACCACTTTAGGCACAAGAATCGTTTAGAACTGTTTTTCGGGCTAAGAGTTATGCCAAAAATACTTTTCAGCTTCTATGCAGGGCACAACTGGTACGAAAAATTCGACTTCATCTTTTTCCCATTCGGACTTGAGGAATCTCTTAAGCATGGGAAACTGCTACTTTAGGCGCAGGAATCAATCAGAAATATTTTTCGAGATAAGAGTTATGGGGAAAAATACTTTTCACGTTTAGTGTAGGGCACTACTTGTATGAAAAATCCAACTTCATATTTTTCACTTTCTGACGTGACGACGCTGTGGAGCATGGAAAAAAACCACTTTAGGCTCAAGAATCGTTCGTAAATGTTTTTCGGTCTAAGAGTTGTGCCAAAAATACTTTTCATCTTCCTTGGAGGGCACAACTGGTACGAAAAATACGACTTTATTTTTTTCCCATTCGGACTTGAGGAATCAGTTGAGCATGGAAAAATGCCACTATAGGCGCAGGAATCAATTATAAATGTTTTCCGAGATAAGAGTTATGGCCAAAATACTTTTCACGTTCAATGTAGGGCACTAGTTGTACGAAAAATCCAACATCATTTTTTCCACATTCAAATGTGATGGAGCTGTGGTGCATGGAAAAAAATCACTTTAGGCACAAGAATCGTTTAGAAATATTTTTCGGGCTAAGAGTTGTGCCAAAAATACTTTTCATCTTCCATGGAGGGCACAAGCGGGTACGAAAAATCCGACTTCATTTTTTTCTCATTCGGACTTGAGGAATGCTTGAGCATGGAAAAATTCCACTTTAGGTGCATGACTCAATCGAAATTTTTCCCGAGATAAGATTTATGGGCAAAATACTTTTCACGTTCAATGTATGGCACTACTTGTATGAAAAATCCAACTTCATTTTTTTCACTTTCGACGTGACGACGCTGTGGAGCATGGAAAAAATCGTTTAGAACCGTTTTTCGGGCTAAGAGTTATGTCAAAAACACATTTGAGCTTCAATGCGAGGGCACAACCGGGTACGAAAAATCCGACTTTATTTTTTTTCACATTCGGACTTGAGGAATCTATTGAGCATGGAAAAATGCCACTTTAGGCGCAGGAATCAATCAGAAATATTTTCCGATATAAGAATTATGGGCAAAAATACTTTTCACGTTCAGTGTAGGGCACTACTTGTATGAAAAATCCAACTTCATTTTTTTCACTTTACGACGTTACGACGCTGTGGAGCATGGAAAAAAACCACTTTAGGCTCAAGAATCTTTCGAAATGTTTTTCGGGCTAAGAGTTGTGCCAAAAATACTTTTCATCTTCCATGGAGGGCACAACTGGTACGAAAAATACGACTTTATTTTTTTCCCATTCGGACTTGAGGAATCTGTTGAGCATGGAAAAATGCCACTTTAGGCGCATGAATCGATCTAAAATGTTTTCCGAGATAAGAATTATGGGCAAAATACTTTTCACGTTCAATGTAGGGCACTAGTTGTACCAAAAACCCAACATCATTTTTTCCACATTCTAGCGTTATGGAGCCGGGGAGCATTGAAAAAAACCACTTTAGACACAAGAATCGCTTAGAACCGGTTTTTTTCGAGCTAAGAGTTACGCCAAAAACACTTTTGAGCTTCAATGTAGGGAACAACTTGTACGAAAAATCCCGCTTCATTTTTTTTCCCATTCGGACTTGAGGAATCTATTGAGCATGGAAAAATGCCACTTTAGGCACGGGAATCGATCGAAATGTTTTCCGAGATAAGAGTTATGGGCAAAATACTTTTCACGTTCAATGTAGGGCACTAGTTGTACGAAAAATCCAACATCATTTTTTCCACATTCTAACGTGATGGAGCCGAGGAGCATTGAAAAAAACCACTTTAGACACAAGAATCGTTTAGAACGTTTTTCGCGTTAAGAGTTATGCCAAAAACACTTTTCGCCTTCCATGAGGGCACAACCGGTACAAAAAAATCCTCTTTGCATTTTTTTCCCATTCGGACTTGAGGAATCTGTTGAGCATGGAAAAATGTCACTTTAGGCGCATGAATCAATTAGAAATGTTTTCCGAAATAAGAGTTATGGGCAAAATACTTTTCACGTTCAATGTAGGGCACTAGTTGCACGGAATCCAACATCATTTATTCTACATTCGAACGTGATGGACCTGTGGAGCATGGAAAAAAACCACTTTAGGCACAAGAATCGTTTAGAAATGTTTTTCGGGTTAAGTGTTATGCCAAAAACACTTTTGAGCTTCAATGCGGGGCACAATCCCAGTACGAAAAATCCGACTTCATTTTTTTTCACATTCGGACTTGAGGTATCTATTGAGCATGGAAAAATACCACTTTAGGCGCATGAATCAATTATAAATGTTTTCGAGATAAGAGTTATGGGCAAAATACTTTTCACGTTCAATGTAGGAGGCGGTAGTTATACGAAAAAATCCAACATCATTTTTTCCACATTCAAACGTGATGGAGATGTGGAGCATGGAAAAAAACCACTTTAGGCACAAGAATGGTTTAGAAATGTTTTTCGGGATAAGAGTTGTGCCAAAAATACTTTTCATCTTCCATGGAAGGCAGAACTGGTACGAAAAATCCGACTTCATTTTTTTTCCCATTCGTACTTGAGGAATCTGTTGAGCATGGAAAAATGCCACTTCAGGTGCGGGACTCAATCGAAATTTTTTCCGATATATGATTTATGGGCAAAATACTTTTCACGTTCAATGTATGGCACTACCGGGTATGAAAAATCCAACTTCATTTTTTTTCACTTTCGACGTGACGACGCCGTGGAGCATGGAAAAAAACCACTTTAGGCACAAGAATCGTTTAGAACTGTTTTCGGGCTAAAAGTTATGCCAAAAATACTTTTCACCCTTCTATGCGGGGCACAACTGTACGAAAAATCCGACTTCATCTTTTCCCATTCGGATTTGAGGAATCTCTTAAGCATGGAAAATCAAGTACTTTAGGCGCGGAATCAATCGAAATATTTTTCGAGATAAGAGTTATGGGCAAAAATACTTTTCTCGTTCGAGTGTAGGGCACTACTTGTATGAATAATCCAACTTCATATTTTTCACTTTCGAATGTGACGACGCTGTGGAGCATGGAAAAAAACCACTTTAGGCTCAAGAATCGTTCAGAAATGTTTTTCGGGCTAAGAGCTATGCCAAAAATACTTTTCATCTTCCATGGAGGGCACAACCTGTGACGAAAAATACGACTTTATTTTTTTCCCATTCGGACTTGAGGAATCTGTTGAGCATGGAAAAATGCCACTCTAGGCGCAAGAATCGATCAGAAATGTTTTTCGAGATAAGAGTTATGGGCAAAATACTTTTCACGTTCAATGTAGGGCACTAGTTGTACGAAAAATCCAACAACATTTTTTCCACATTCAAACGTGATGGAGGTGTGGAGCATAGAAAAAAACCACTTGAGGCACAAGAATCGTTTACAAATGTTTTTCGGGCTAAGAGTTATGCCAATAACACTTTTCAGCTTCAATGTAGGGAACAACTGGTACGAAAATTCCCACTTCATTTATTTCCCATTCGGACTTGAGGAATCTGTTGAGCATGGAAAAATGCCACATTAGGCGCAGGAATCGATCAGAAATTTTTTCCGAGATAAGATTTATGGGCAAAATACTTTTCACGGTCAATGTAGGGCACTACTTGTACGAAAATTCCAATATCATGTTTTCCACATTCTAACATGATGGAGATGAGGAGCATTGAAAAAAACCACTTTAGACACAATAATCGTTTTGAGCTGTTTTCGAGCTAAGAGTTATGCCAAAAACACTTTTGAGCTTCAATGTAGGGAACAACTGAGTACGAAAAAATTTTCCCATTCGGACTTGAGGAATATGTTGAGCATGGAAAAATGCCACTTTAGGCGCAGGAATCAATTAGAAATTTTTTCCGAGATAAGAGTTACGGGCAAACATACTATTCACGTTCAATGTAGGGCACTACTTGTATGAAAAAACCAACTTCATTTTTTCACTTTCGGACGTGACGACGCTGTGGAGCATGGAAAAAATAACTTTAGGCTCAAGAATCGTTCGAGATATGTTTTTCGGACTAAGAGTTATGCCAAAAATACTTTTCAGCTTCCATGCGAGGCACAACCGGTACGAAATATTCAACTTCATTTTTTTCCATTCGTACTTTAGGAATCTCTTGAGCATGGAAAAATGCCATTTTAGGCGCAAGAATCAATCAGAATTGTTTTCCGACATAAGAGATATGGGCAAAATACTTTTCAAGTTCAATGTAGGGCACTACTTGTATGAAAAACCCAAACTTCATTTTTTTCACATTCGACGTGACCGTACGGGGTGCATGGAAAAAACCACATTCGAAGCACAAGAATCGTTTAGAAATGTTTTATTGGGCTAAGAGTTATGGCAAAAATACTTTTGAGCTTCCGTGCGGAACCCGGTACGAAAAAATCGGACTTTATTTTTTTTCCCATTCAGACTTGAGGAACCTGTTGAGCATGGAAAAATGCCACTTTAGGCGCAAGAATCGATCAGAAATGTTTTCCGAGATAAGAATTATGGTCAAAATACTTTTCACGTTCAATGTAGGGCACTAGTTGTACCAAAAAACCCAACATCATTTTTTCCACATTCTAACGTGATGGAGGCGAGGAGCATTGAAAAAAAAGCACTTTAGACACAAGAATCGTTAAGAACTGTTTTTCGGGCTTAGAGTTATGCCAAAAACACTTTTCAAAGATCCATGCAGGGCACAACTGGTACGAAAAATCCGACTTCATTTTTTTCCCATTCGGACTTGAGGAATCTGTTGAGCATGGAAAAATGCCACTTTAGGCACGAGGAATCGATCGAAATGTTTTCCGAGATAAGAGTAATAGGCGAAATACTTTTCACGTTCAATGTAGGGCACTAGTTGTACGAAAATTCCAACATCATTGTTTCCACATTCTAACGTGATGGGGCTGAGGAGCATTGAAAAAAAGCACTTTAGACACAAGAATCCTTTAGAACTGTTTTTCGGGCTAAGAGTTATACCAATAACACTTTTCAGCTTCCATGCGAGGCACAATCCCCGGTACAAAAAATCCGACTTCATTTTTTTCCCATTCGGACTTGAGGAATCATTGAGCAAGGAAAAATGCCACTTTAGGCGCAGGAATCGATCAGAAATGTTTTCCGAGATAAGAGTTATGGGCGAAATATTTTTCACGTTCAATGTAGGGCACTAGTTGTACGAAAAATCCAACATCATTTTTTCCACATTCTAACGTGATGGAGCTGAGGAACATTGAAAAAAACCACTTTAGACACAAGAATCGTTTAGAACAGTTTTTTCGAGCTAAGAGTTATGCCAAAAACACTATTGAGCTTCAATGAAGGGAACAACTGGTACGAAAAATCCAATTCATTTTTTTCCCATTCGGACTTGAGGAATCTGTTGAGCATGGAAAAATGCCACATTAGGCGTAGTAATCGATCAGAAATTTTTTCCGAGATAAGATTTATGGGCAAAATACATTTCACGGTCAATGTAGGGCACTACTTGTACGAAAATTCCAACATCATGTTTTCCACATTTTAACATGATGGAGATGAGGAGCATTGAAAAAAACCACTTTAGACACAATAATCGTTTCGAACTGTTTTTCGAGCTAAGAGTTATGCCAAAAACACTTTTGAGCTTCAATGTAGGGAACAAGCGGAATGCGAAAAAATTTCCCATTCGGACTTGAGGAATATGTTGAGCATGGAAAAATGCCACTTTAGGCGCAGGAATCAATTAGAAATGTTTTCCGAGATAAGAGTTACGGGCAAACATACTATTCACGTTCAATGTAGGGCACTACTTGTATGAAAAAACCAACTTCATTTTTTTCACTTTCGGACGTGACGACGCTGTGGAGCATGGAAGAAACAACTTTAGGCTCAAGAATCGTTCAGATATGTTTTTCGGACTAAGAGTTATGCCAAAAATACTTTTCAGCTTCCATGCAGGGCACAACTGGTACGAAAAATTCGACTTCATTTTTTTCCCATTCGTACTTTAGGAATCTCTTGAGCATGGAAAAATGCCACTTTAGGCGCAAGAATCAATCAGAAATGTTTTCCGAGATAAGAGATATGGGCAAAATACTTTTCAAGTTCAATGTAGGGCACTACTTGTATGAAAAACCCCAACTTCATTTTTTTCACATTCTGACGTGACGGCACTGGGGTGCATGGAAAAAACAACATTCGGCACAAGAATCGTTTAGAAATGTTTTATTGGGCTAAGAGTTATGGCAAAAATACTTTTGGGCTTCGTGCGGGCGGTACGAAAAATCAGACTTTATTTTTTCCCATTCGGACTTGAGGAATCTGTTGAGCATGGAAAAATGCCACTTTAGGCGCAGGAATCGATCAGAAATGTTTTCCGAGATAAGAATTATGGGCAAAATACTTTTCACGTTCAATGTAGGGCACTAGTTGTACCAAAAACCCAACATCTTTTTTTCCACATTCTAAAGTGATGGAGCTGAGGAGCATTGAAAAAAAGCACTTTAGACACAAGAATAGTTAAGAACTGTTTTTCGGTCTTAGAGTTATGCCAAAAACACTTTTCAGCATCCATGCAGGGCACAACTGGTACGAAAAATCCGACTTCATTTTTTTCCCATTCGGACTTGAGGAATCTGTTGAGCATGGAAAAATGCCACTTTAGGCACAGGAATCGATCAGAAATGTTTTCCGAGATAAGAGTTATGGGCGAAATACTTTTCACGTTCAATGTAGGGCACTAGTTGTACCAAAAACCCAACATCATTTTTTCCACATTCTAACGTGATGGAGCCGAGGAGCATTGAAAAAAAGCACTTTAGACACAAGAATCGTTAAGAATCTGTTTTTTCGGGCTTAGAGTTATGCCAAAAACACTTTTCAAGCATCCATGCGAGGCACAACCGGGTACGAAAAATCCGACTTCATTTTTTTCCTATTCGGACTTGAGGAATCGCTGAGCATGGAAAAATGCCACTTTAGGCACAGGAATCGATCAGAAATGTTTTCCGAGATAAGAGTTATGGGCGAAATACTTTTCACGTTCAATGTAGGGCACTAGTTGTACGAAAATTCCAACATCATTTTTTCCACATTCTAACGTGATGGGGCTGAGGAGCATTGAAAAAAAGCACTTTAGACACAAGAATCGTTTAGAACTGCTTTTTCGGGCTAAGAGTTATACCAATAACACTTTTCAGCTTCCATGCGGGAACAACCGGTACAAAAATCCGACTTCATTTTTTTCCCATTCGGACTTGAGGAATCTGTTGAGCAAGGAAAAATGCCACTTTAGGCGCAGGAATCGATCAGAAATGTTTTCCGAGATAAGAGTTATGGGCGAAATATTTTTCACGTTCAATGTAGGGCACTAGTTGTACGAAAATTCCAACATCATTTTTTCCACATTCTAACGTGATGGAGCTGAGGAACATTGAAAAAAACCACTTTAGACACAAGAATCGTTTAGAACAGTTTTTTCGAGCTAAGAGTTATGCCAAAAACACTATTGAGCTTCCATGCAGGGAACAACTGGTACGAAAAATCCAATTCATTTTTTTCCCATTCGGACTTGAGGAATCTGTTGAGCATGGAAAAATGCCACATTAGGCGCAGGAATCGATCAGAAATTTTTTCCGAGATAAGATTTATGGGCAAAATACTTTTCACGGTCAATGTAGGGCACTACTTGTACGAAAATTCCAACATCATGTTTTCCACATTCTAACATGATGGAGATGAGGAGCATTGAAAAAAACCACTTTAGACACAATAATCGTTTCGAACTGTTTTTCGAGCTAAGAGTTATGCCGAAAACACTTTTGAGCTTCAATGTAGGGAACAACTGGTACGAAAAATTTTCCCATTCGGACTTGAGGAATATGTTGAGCATGGAAAAATGCCACTTTAGGCGCAGGAATCAATTAGAAATGTTTTCCGAGATAAGAGTTACGGGCAAACATACTATTCACGTTCAATGTAGGGCACTACTTGTATGAAAAAACCAACTTCATTTTTTTCACTTTCGGACGTGACGACGCTGTGGAGCATGGAAAAAACAACTTTAGGCTCAAGAATCGTTCAGATATGTTTTTCGGACTAAGAGTTATGCCAAAAGTACTTTTCAGCTTCCATGCAGGGCACAACTGGTACGAAAAATTCGACTTCATTTTTTTCCCATTCGTACTTTAGGAATCTCTTGAGCATGGAAAAATGCCACTTTAGGCGCATGAATCAATCAGAAATGTTTTCCGAGATAAGAGATATGGGCAAAATACTTTTCAAGTTCAATGTAGGGCACTACTTGTATGAAAAACCCCAACTTCATTTTTTTCACATTCTGACGTGACGGCGCTGGGGTGCATGGAAAAAACCACATTCGGCACAAGAATCGTTTAGAAATGTTTTATTGGGCTAAGAGTTATGGCAAAAATACTTTTGAGCTTCCGTGCAGAACTGGTACGAAAAATCAGACTTTATTTTTTTCCCATTCAGACTTGAGGAATCTGTTGAGCATGGAAAAATGCCACTTTAGGCGCAGGAATCGATCAGAAATGTTTTCCGAGATAAGAATTATGGGCAAAATACTTTTCACGTTCAATGTAGGGCACTAGTTGTACCAAAAACCCAACATCATTTTTTCCACATTCTAACGTGATGGAGCCGAGGAGCATTTAAAAAAGCACTTCGAGACACAAGAATCGTTAAGAACTGTTTTTCGGGCTTAGAGTTATGCCAAAAACACTTTTCAGCATCCATGCAGGGACAACAGGTACGAAAAATCCGACTTTATTTTTTTCCCATTCGGACTTGAGGAATCTGTTGAGCATGGAAAAATGCCACTTTAGGCACCGGAATCGATCAGAAATGTTTTCCGAGATAAGAGTTAAAGGCGAAATACTTTTCACGTTCAATGTAGGGCACTAGTTGTACGAAAATTCCAACATCATTTTTTCCACATTCTAACGTGATGGGGCCGAGGAGCATTGAAAAAAGCACTTTAGACACAAGAATCCTTTAGAAGCTGTTTTTTCGGGCTAAGAGTTATACCAATAACACTTTTCGGCTTCCATGTAGGGCACAACCGGTACAAAAAATCCGACTTCATTTTTTTCCCATTCGGACTTGAGGAATCGTTGAGCAAGGAAAAATGCCACTTTAGGCGCAGGAATCGATCAGAAATGTTTTCCGAGATAAGAGTTATGGGCGAAATATTTTTCACGTTCAATGTAGGGCACTAGTTGTACGAAAATTCCAACATCATTTTTTCCACATTCTAACGTGATGGAGCTGAGGAACATTGAAAAAAACCACTTTAGACACAAGAATCGTTTAGAACAGTTTTTCGAGCTAAGAGTTATGCCAAAAACACTATTGAGCTTCAATGAAGGGAACAACCGGGTACGAAAAATCCAATTCATTTTTTTCCCATTCGGACTTGAGGAATCCGCTGAGCATGGAAAAATGCCGCTTTAGGCGCAGGAATCGATCAGAATTGTTTTCCGAGATAAGGGTTATGGGCGAAAGACTTTTCACGTTCAATGTAGGGCACTAGTTGCACGAAAAATCCAACATCATTTTTTCCACATTCTAACGTGATGGAGCTGAGGAGCATTAAAAAAAAACCACTTTAGACACAAGAATCGTTTAGAACTGTTTTTCGGGCTAAGAGTTATGCCAAAAATACTTTTGAGCTTCGATGCAGGGCACAACAGGTACGAAAAATCCGACTTCATTTTTTTCCCATTCGGACTTGAGGAATCTGTTGAGCATGGAAAAATGCCACTTTAGGCGCAGGAATCGATCAGAAATGTTTTCCGAGATAAGGGTTGTGGGCGAAATACTTTTCACTTTCAATGTAGGGCACTAGTTGTACGAAAAATCCAACATCATTTTTTCCACATTCTAATGTGATGGAGCTGAGGAGTATTGAAAAAAACCACTTTAGACACAAGAATCGTTTCGAACTGTTTTTCGAGCTAAGAGTTATGCCAAAAACACTTTTGAGCTTCAATGTAGGGAACAAGCCGGTACGAAAAATTTTCCCATTCGGACTTGAGGAATATGTTGAGCATGGAAAAATGCCACTTTAGGCGCAAGAATCAATTAGAAATGTTTTCCGAGATAAGAGTTACGGGCAAACATACTATTCACGTTCAATGTAGGGCACTACTTGTATGAAAAAACCAACTTCATTTTTTATCACTTTCGGACGTGACGACGCTGTGGAGCATGGAAAAAACAACTTTAGGCTCAAGAATCGTTCAGATATGTTTTTCGGACTAAGAGTTATGCCAAAAATACTTTTCAGCTTCCAAGGGGCACAACCGGGTACGAAAATTCGACTTCATTTTTTTCCCATTCGTACTTTAGGAATCTCTTGAGCATGGAAAAATGCCACTTTAGGCGCAAGAATCAATCAGAAATGTTTTCCGAGATAAGAGATATGGGCAAAATACTTTTCAAGTTCAATGTAGGGCACTACTTGTATGAAAAACCCCAACTTCATTTTTTTCACATTCGACGTGACGGCGCTGGGGTGCATGGAAAAAACCACATTCGGCACAAGAATCGTTTAGAAATGTTTTATTGGGCTAAGAGTTATGGCAAAAATACTTTTGAGCATCTGTGCAGAACTGGTACGAAAAATCAGACTTTATTTTTTTCCCATTCAGACTTGAGGAATCTGTTGAGCATGGAAAAATGCCACTTTAGGCGCAGGAATCGATCGTAAATGTTTTCCCGAGATAAGAATTATGGGCAAAATACTTTTCACGTTCAATGTAGGGCACTAGTTGTACCAAAAACCCAACATCATTTTTTCCACATTCTAACGTGATGGAGCTGAGGAGCATTGAAAAAAAGCACTTTAGACACAAGAATCTGTTTTTCGGGCTTAGAGTTATGCCAAAAACACTTTTCAGCTTCCATGCAGGGACAACAGGTACGAAAAATCCGACTTCATTTTTTTCCCATTCGGACTTGAGGAATTTGTTGAGCATGGAAAAATGCCACTTTAGGCACAGGAATCGTTCAGAAATGTTTTCCGAGATAAGAGTTAAAGGCGAAATACTTTTCACGTTCAATGTAGGGTACTAGTTGTACGAAAATTCCAACATCATTTTTTCCACATTCTAACGTGATGGGGCTGAGGAGCATTGAAAAAAAGCACTTTAGACACAAGAATCCTTTAGAACTGTTTTTCGGGCTAAGAGTTATACCAATAACACTTTTCAGCTTCCATGCAGGGCACAACTGGTACAAAAAATCCGACTTCATTTTTTTCCCATTCGGACTTGAGGAATCTGTTGAGCAAGGAAAAATGCCACTTTAGGCGCAGGAATCGATCAGAAATGTTTTCCGAGATAAGAGTTATGGGAGAAATATTTTTCACGTTCAATGTAGGGCACTAGTTGTACGAAAATTCCAACATCATTTTTTCCACATTCTAACGTGATGGAGCTGAGGAACATTGAAAAAAACCACTTTAGACACAAGAATTGTTTAGAACAGTTTTTTCGAGCTAAGAGTTATGCCAAAAACACTATTGAGCTTCAATGAAGGGAACAACTGGTACGAAAAATCCAATTCATTTTTTTCCCATTCGGACTTGAGGAATCTGTTGAGCATGGAAAAATGCCGCTTTAGGCGCAGGAATCGATCAGAATTGTTTTCCGAGATAAGGGTTATGGGCGAAAGACTTTTCACGTTCAATGTAGGGCACTAGTTGCACGAAAAATCCAACATCATTTTTTCCACATTCTAACGTGATGGAGCTGAGGAGCATTAAAAAAAACCACTTTAGACACAAGAATCGTTTAGAACTGTTTTTCGGGCTAAGAGTTATGCCAAAAATACTTTTGAGCTTCCATGCAGGGCACAACTAGTACGAAAAATCCGACTTCATTTTTTTCCCATTCGGACTTGAGGAATCTGTTGAGCATGGAAAAATGCCACTTTAGGAGCAGGAATCGATCAGAAATGTTTTCCGAGATAAGGGTTGTGGGCGAAATACTTTTCACGTTCAATGTAGGGCACTAGTTGTACGAAAAATCCAACATCACTATTTTCCACATTCTAATGTGATGGAGCTGAGGAGTATTGAAAAAAACCACTTTAGACACAAGAATCGTTTAGAACTGTTTTTCGGGCTAAGTGTTATGCAAAAAACACTTTTCAGCTTCCATGCAGGGCACAACTGGTACACAAAATCCGACTTCATTTTTTTCCCATTCGGACTTGAGGAATCTGTTAAGCATGGAAAAATGCCACTTTAGGCGCAGGAATCAATCAGAAATGTTTTCCGAGATAAGAGTTATGGGAGAAATACTTTTCACGTTCAATGTAGGGCACTATTATACGAAAATTCCAACATCATTTTTTCCACATTCTAACGTGATGGAGCTGAGGAGCATTGAAAAAAACCACTTTAGACACAAGAATCGTTTAGAACTGTTTTTCGAGCTAAGAGTTATGCCAAAAATACTTTTGAGCTTCAATGTAGGGAACAACCGGGTACGAAAATCCCACTTCATTTTTTTCCCATTCTGACTTGAGGAATCTGGTGAGCATGGAAAAATGTCACTTTAGGCGCAGGAATCGATCAGAAATGTTTTCCGAGATAAGAGTTATGGGCAAAATACTTTTCACGTTCAATGTAGGGCTCTAGTTGTACAAAAAATCCAACATCATTTTTTCCACATTCAAACGTGATGGAGCTGTGGAGCATTGAAAAAAACCACTTTAGGCACAAGAATCGTTTAGAAATGTTTCTCGGGCTAAGAGTTGTGCAAAAATACTTTTCATCTTCAATGGAGGGCACAACCGGGTACGAAAAATCCACTTCATTTTTGCCCATTCGGACTTGAGAAATCTATTGAGCGTGGAAAAATGCCACTTTAGGTGCAGGAATTAATCGAATTTTTCCGAGATAAGATTAATGGGCAAAATACTTTTCACGTTCAATGTAAGGCACTACTTGTATGAAAAAATCCAACTTCATTTTTTTCACTTTCCGACGTGATGACGCTCTAAGGGCATGGAAAAAAACCACTTTAGGCACGGGAATCGCTTTGGTAATTCTTATTGTTGTTTTATCTTCCCGGGTTGCTATTTTGGCATCGTAGCCTTGATTTTAAGTGTCCATAATAGTTGCATTACTTTCTGTATTAAGTGTTGGTAAGGTGCTGGTCAGCCTGTAAAGTCCGTTGGTAAGCCGTTTGTTAGGTGTTCCCGTAGGTCGTCCCACTTGTTCCCATTTAAGACTGAAGGTATTCTACTTTATTATGTTCATCTAAATTAATGGCTAACTTGGTTAAGAAAAAGCATTCTCAATTGGTAATAATAGTAGTTATAACGATACTAATACAGTTCAAAGTCGGAAATTCATGTCCTTGTAGATTTCTCAACCGGAACATTCCTAAGGAAAATCCTAGTTTCATTTATCATATAGGTCCATTAGAATTCAAAACTGCATTTTCAATTAGGACTCATGAAGAAACTAGAAGTATTCAAAAGGAGACAGAGACAATTCATTTATTATCTCATGCTGGCATACGAAATTATATTCAAAATAAGTATAGATATATTCATTTTGGTCTAGTTCAGGTTGCAGTCAAACCTTTAGTTCATAAAGGAGTTGATTGCCCTATATTCCTTGCCTTTAGGAATAATAGACTAAATACATACAAAGATTCTTTATTAGCCATTGTTCAGACGAATGTCAGTAATGGTCCTATTTATTTCAATTGTTATCTAGATTTTACAATCGATCTTTTAGATCCTTTGATTCAAGAATCATTAATACTAGATTTTCATGTTTTACATAATAAATTCAAAGATTTTGCAAGGAATTTTGCAATTGTTTTCAGGGTTTACTTTCATCTGATGTCCTCTACTGTAAATCCTAAGTTCATTCATGAACCTTCTTCGAAAGAAGAAACGGTATTCCTAGAAGTTCATGCCAAGGATACAAAATCTCTTGTTACTATAGCAAAGAGATTACCTTGGGATAAGATAACCATCCCAGTAGAGCTAAGGATCCCAAATCCTATGCCGCCTCCAAATGTCACTCAAAAAGATCTTGATGACATCATAGAAGATGAAAAGAGTGTCCTTATGAGATTTAGCTCTTTTCGTGAAGAATCTTCATCCTACTCTCATTCTCCACAAAAATTTTCAAATCCTCGCAGTTCATTTTCTTATTCCATGTCGGATATCTCTGATAGACAATTCAGAGTTAATTTTAAAACTCATGTTCCTACTTACGAAGAAACTCATTCTTCACCCCCACAGTCTCCAACAGCCTCTCAAATGCAAGATTTTAGCTCAATAAACACAATTCTAGATCAAGAATTTGAAATCAACAAAGAATATCTTCGAGATGATTTCAATTCTTCTCAAAATTTTCAAATAAGAACTTTGTTTTTAGCCTTTGATGAGCAACTCAAAACCTCCATAAGGGAAGAATGGTATGGTGACATGAAAAGAATGCATGTTAATATTCCATTCTTTACATGATTTTCTTTATTCTGTCAAAAAAAGGGATAGAAATCCTTTTGACTCCTCTTCCATACAAATTCAAACACAACTTCGTCAAAATTGGAATTTATCCGATGGACGAGTTGTAAATTCGGTTCATCCTCCTTTAGCTCCTTTGAAATTAAAGGAAGGAGAAAAAGAAATGATTGCGTCTCCTTTAAAATAGGGAGACAAGATCATGGAAAAGATCCAGTAATTGTTGAAGATGTTTTGAAGGTTTATCAGCAGAATAATTATACTAATCAAACTCTTCATACAATTCCGAATCAGGTAGACCATTTGTCTACTAAACTAGATTCTTTCAAAAATCCATCCACTGGGAATACTTTATATTCTCAGACGAGCTCTTCAAAGTTTCCTAATGATATTTCTCAACCTCATTTTAAGCCTCAGAATTTTCCTTATTCTGTTACTACTAAAATGGCCAGTTCATCTACGCAAGATGAAATTCTTACTTAGATATCACATAGCCTTTCTCAATTAACTTCTTCCTCCTCGAAGCAGATTTCCACCATCCATAGGAATTCTCAAGATATCGAATCTGATGAATCTGATTCGGGAAATTCTGAAAGAGATCTTATCGCCAATCTGGAATGTTAATTTGACGAAAATCCAGAACAGCTTAATAAGATTAGAAGTTCTTGGAAAAATACTTCCACTAGGAATTATTGTCCAAGGCCTACACCTCCTGATATTCAATGCGAGGAACGATCTAAGTTCCATTCCAATCAGTATCAAGCTGATACAATTCATGAATGGAATATAGATGGTAAATCTGAGTATGAAATACTCAACACTCTTCAAGAGATGGGAATGGCAAAAGCCGCCTATAAAAGAAGAGAGAGCAATGAGCAAGTCATATTCGGAATGCTTATTGCAGGATTTACCGGTTAACTGAAGAATTGGTGGGATAATTCTTTAACCCTCCAAGATCAGTTAGACATTCTAAATCATACTGTCACCATGGAAGATGACATGGGAGTTTCTTTTACAGTTCCTGATTGATGTGACTTCCTAATCCTTACTATTGGTATGTACTTCGTGGGAAATCCACGTGAAGAATTATCTGCTCAAAAAATTGTTTTAACAAATCTTCGATGTCCAACGTTAACTGATTATCGTTGGTATAAAGATATGTTTTTAACATATGTTTTAAGAAGAAGTGACTGTAATGAATCATTTTGGAAAGAAAAATTTGTTTCTGGTCTTCCAAGCCTATTTGCTCAAATAATATTTCGAAAACTTAGAGAATTAATAGGATCAAAAGAGATCCCATTCAAAACTATTACTTATGGTCAACTTTTTACCTTTATAAAAAATGAAGGACTTTCTTTATGTGAAGAACTCAAATTACAAGCTAAATATACTTCTGATAAAAAACAATCTAAGAAAGAACTAGGCTGTTTTTGCGAAGCTTTTGGTATTGGAAAAATTCGAGCTTCCTCTTCTAAAAAGAAAAAAGAGTTTAAACAATCAAAAAGGTATTATTCGAGAAAAGAAAAGAATTTTGAAAATCCTCCTCCTTATTACAAACGGAGAAGGAATCCTAAAAAGATGTTTTCTCAAAAGAATATTGTTTGTTATTCCTGTGGCAAACCAGGTCACAAAGCAGATAAGTGTACTACCAAGAAGAAGATCAATGAATTATTTCAAGATAATTCTGATCTTTGTAAGAAACTTTCTAGAATACTTCTCAATTCATCACCTTCTTCATCTGAAAAAGATGATGATGATGTTTTCCTTCATCAAATAGATAATCAAGACTCTGATTCTGAAAATTCAGAATCCTCTACTCCTTTTATTCAATCCTTGAATTTCATCTCTGAAAATAATAAGGAAGATGACAAGCAATTCCTATTCGACCTAATTGATAAGGTTCAAGATCCTGAGATTAAAAAAGATGCCTTATTACGTCTTAAATCTTTGGTCCTGAAAGATACTCTTAGTTCAAGCTCTCAAATTCCAGTTACTGAGCCTTTTAGTATTTCAAAACTCTTTAAAAATCTACCTTCAACGATTCCAGGAAAATCAAAATTTCCTATAGAATCTAAATCCCTTTCAACCAATCTAGTGCAACAAGAGATAAATTCTCTTAAAGCACAAGTCTCAAAGATTCAAAAGAATCTTCAGTCTCTACAGCTGAAAGATTTAGAAATTGAAACGAGACTTTCACTCATAGAAAATCCTCAGAAGGGTTTACCTAAAAAAGATTCTCCTTCTACCTCAATTGATTTTGTTCAGTAGGTAAACAAAATCAATTTTCAAAAATGGTACGTGTTAGTTAACCTAAAGATAAAGGATTTCTCTGCAAATTATCTTGCCTTAGTAGATAGTGGTGCAGATCAAAATTGTATCAAAGAAGGAGTAGTTCCTTCAAAATTTTACGAACGTACTAAGACCCAATTATACGGGGCAAATGGGTCTCCGCTTCAAATCAAACATAAGATTTCTAAAGCCTATATTTTAAATGATAAATACTCTTTCAAAAATACTTTTACAGTATTTAAGGATATCAAAGAAGAAGTTATCCTTGGAACGCCCTTTTTAACTCAAATTTATCCGTTTTTTGTTAATAATGAAGGAGTTCATACAGAAATTTTTGGAAAAACAATTTCATTTAAATTTCTTTGTCCTATCTTACAAAAGGACATTTCCTTACTACAGTCTTCATCAGTTTATCAACAAATAAACTTAATTCAATACAAGAAACATCAGATTTCTATTTTAAAAAATGATATTTCTTTTCATAAAATAGAAGAACAATTACAACATCCTTCTATTCAAAAGAAAATTGTTGATTTGGAAAATATTTTCAAAAATAAAGTCTGTTCCGATTTACCAAATGCTTTTTGGGATAGGAAAAAGCATATGGTGACACTTCCTTATGAACCAGGCTTCTCGGAGAAAAATATTCCTTCCAAAGCAAGACCAATTCAAATGAATTATGAGCTTTTAGAATTATGCAAAAAAGAATCCAATCTCTCCTCGATAAAAATCTAATAAGACCCTCCAAATCTCCTTGGAGTTGTGCAGCTTTTTATGTCATGAACTAAGCTGAGAAGGAACGAGGGGTACCTCGCCTAGTTATCAATTATAAACCTCTTAACAAGGTTCTTCAATGGATTAGATATCCCATTCCAAACAAACGAGATCTTCTAAAAAGACTTTATGATTCAAAAATATTTTCAAAGTTTGATATAAAATCTGGATTCTAGCAAATACAAATTGCAAAAGAAGACAGATATAAGACATCATTCACAGTTCCATTTGGACATTATGAATGGAATGTAATGCCATTTGGTCTCAAGAATGCTCCCTCAGAATTTCAAAATGTTATGAATGTTATTTGAATCCGTATTCATCTTTTTCAATTGTATATAATGACGATGTTCTTATATTTTCAAAAAGTTTAGATCAGCATTTTAAACATCTCCATACATTTCTTCATGTCACTGAGAAAAATGGATTAGTTGTCTCTGCATCAAAAATGAAACTTTTCCAAACAAAAATAAGATTTCTTGGACATGATATTCATCATGGAACAATTAAGCCTATTGATAGGGCTATTGAATTTGCAGATAAGTTCCCTGATGAAATCAAAGACAAGACTCAATTACAAAGGTTTCATGGTTGTCTTAATTATGTTTTAGATTTTTTCCCTAAATTAAGGCAAACTTGCATGCCTTTATTTCAACGATTACAAAAGAATCCCCTGCATGGTCTGATAAGCATACTCATATTGTTCGATTACTAAAAGAAAAAGTCAAGTCCCTTCCTTGTCTTGGTATTCTAAATCCCGATGCATTCATGATAGTTGAAACAGATGCCTCGATATAGGTTACGGAGGTATCCTCAAACAAAAGATAGAAAAGAAGGAACAATTAGTTAGATTTCATTCCGTGTCCGGCTCTGACCACAAAAAATTTATTCCGCAAAGAAGAAAAGAAATTCTTTCAATAGTTTTGTGTATTTCAAAATTTCAAGATGATCTTTATAATAAAAAATTTCTTTTTACGTGTTGATTGTAAATCCGCAAAAGAAGTTTTAGAAAAAGATGTTCAAAATTTAGTTTCAAAACAACAAGTTGCTAGATGGCGGGCTATCTTAGCAACTTTAGATTTTGATATTCAATTTATTAATGGAGAAAAAAATTCCCTTCCCGATTTCCTTACGAGAGAATTTTTGGAGGGAAAACATGACCTCCAAGAGGTCTCGTAAAACACAAAAGAATTCAAAAGGTTATCACTCGGTGATGACTATGAGATGAAGATTCAAACCTCGGAACTCATTCAAATACAAGTTTACCTCTCTCAAATAGATTCGAATTTCCTCAAAAATCCTATGCACAAACCATTCAAAAAGAAGCCATTCCTTCAAATTCACAAAAAACACCTTCCTCTTCAAATGCTCCAAAAACAGAGGCAAGATCACCCTATTTCACGAAAAAACTCCTTCCTCAAACCTTATTCTTAACCGCATATAAGGAAACCCACCACTTCATACTAATCAAAAACTGAATCGCAATACTTTTCCGTAAGGTTGCGAATGGTTCCCCGACACTCCTACTAAAAATCAACGGTTTTATGAATTCATCCTTGTAGATTCAAATTCAAATGAGATCAAACATGAAAAGGATCAATCTGAAAGATTGTTTACTCAAAGTGCATTATAAAAAAGGTGGTAACCTCTAAAGAATGGACGTCACCTTACGCCGAAAGAACATTCACTAAGAGATTCATTCCCTGCACCTATTCATATTTTGACTAGAAGATGACTCATCAAAGCCTTCTGTCTCCACTACCGACATTTTACTTTCTGCAAAAAAGCGTAAGCACGGGTTAAAAATTTTTTAATAGGAAAAAGCAACTTTTCATAAAGCAAGGGCTCATATTTCTCCAAAAAAAGTTGGCATCTCATAAAGCAAACCGGTCTTAATTTAAAGACTTTAACACCCGGCTTCATGGATTGTATTTATAACTCGTAGTTTTTACTTTTTCATTTCTATAAATTGATTCATTCCCGCCATTGTTTAAGGCGAGAGCGAAAATTAGCAACTACTTCGTAATAAAAAAATACTCTCCCTCACTAAAATCTCCTTTAGTTTATATTTTATGAAGTTCTCTCAAGATATCTATATTCAAAACTTTGTAAGTTTTAAGTTTTATCAATACATTTCAAGGTCGTTATTCAAGATTAGTTCACTTTGTTTAAACTTTTCTTTATTACTATCTTTTGGTAATTCTTATTAACGTTTTATCTTCTTCATCACGAGGAACCGTAAAAAATCAAATGTTCATCCTTGGAACAAGATAACGTTTCGATCTTTTCTTCATCTTCAACATGAGAAGGTTGTGTAGCACTTCCTTCTAATGCATGGCATGGAGAATATTCAACAGAGTAACCATTTCCAAGAAAAAGATTATGCAAATCATGTCCTAACGCTTCACTTAGTGCTTTTGCAATAGAACAATCCATAGGTGGTATGAGTAATCTCTCACGAAGTTCAGCATATGGTAAATCAAATTCATCCATACGAACCAAACAACAATAACCAACCGCAATCTTTCCAAAGAACCGCCCGTAAATTTCACTAAGAGTTCGAGATCTAAAACCTAAGTAAAACACCTCGAAATTTCATGAAATTGTGTCACAACATAGCCCTATGTGTCTGGACATCAACAAATACCTAGCCAATTATTTGCAGTTTTAAATCTCCCAGAACTGGTCCAGAATACTTCGGTTTTTACCAATTATCAAAAACGTGTTCGAATAAATATCAAAGTTTCTTCAAAAATTATGAAAATTTCCAGACTTAAAGTAGACCAAAATTAGTCCAATTTTAAGCCAAGAAAAATTCAAAATTTCGTTGTATGCTAGGTGAATGAATTGCCCAAGGTTTACCTGAAAACTGCTCGAATCTGACAAAACATTAGCTCTGAATGTTTCGATTGCTGTGACTTGAATATTTATTGGATTACTCTGAAATTTTGACACAAGGTAGCCCTGTATGTTAGCTTTCCAACGAACCAAGAAAATCGCGATTTAGAGCTACCACGTGCCCTCAAGCTCCATTCTAGTAACACTGCTCTGATACCACTTGATGTGATTTTCGTGGGTGTTTTCGGGCTATTTTGTGTTTTATGATTTTTGTGGACGAACAGTCAATGAAACTAAGGGAATATTACTATTAAGTCACGGTTAAGAGTATGGTCAAACAAGTCTCGGTTGTTTGATTAAGGTTTACTACTTGGAAACCTAGTGTTTGCTTACGCTCAACTCATGCAATGTATGCAATTCTGATTTTCTCAAATAAACTCTACCTATTTAGGAGGATAAGCGCCCTTTATTTATAGTTGAAGAGGCAAGAAAACATTGCTCTCCAAGTACATACAAGCCACTGTCAACCTAGCTGAATATAAGGAAAGTTTCCCCTAAATTAAAGCCTAGAATCTAGCTAGAAGTTAAGGAAACATTAGCTTAAGGAAAGATGTGCAAATCTTTCCTTAAAAACATTAAATCACACGGTAGTAAGGACACACCCTTGCATGCCACTCCTCTTCATTTTTTAAGGCAACTTTCCTAAAATACAACTCATGACAACTAAGACTCACATGAACTGAAACAAGCTAGGAATTTCGGACCCTATTAAAACCAACATAACTAGAAACAACTCAACTACTTTAACTAATATAACAATAATAACAATACAAGACATATTTTTGGTTACATGTAAAACCTTCACTTTAAGAGTAAAGTAAAACCATGCAACAATTCAAATAAAGCAAATAAAGATAGTTGGTGCATCAATCCATGCAGGTATCATGCATCATACTCCCCCTCTTGAAAAAAAAACTTGACCTCAAGTTTCTTCAAGTAATGCCACAAAATCATCCATATTAAGCGGACAATAATATACTCAACTAGCATTTGCCTTCGATCAAGATCATCCTTTGCTCCATGAAAATTTAAACTATGCGTGCTCCATGTTATCAGTAGATGTAGATTATCCCTCCTAAAAGAACCAATATGTATGACGTTTGGAACAACAATATCATCAGCGACCCTTAGAACCAATGGAAATGAAACATTAACTAAAGGCACGGTTTCCCTTAGATCAATGCTAGTTATCACTTCTTCATCACGAGGAACTGTAAAAATCAAATCTTCATCCTTGGAACATGATAAAGTTTCGATCTTTTCTTCATCATCAACATGAGAAGGTTGTGTAGCACTTGCTTCTAATGCATGGCATGGAGAATATTCAACAGGTGTAACCATTTCCGCAAAAAGATTATGCAAATCATGCCCTAACGCTTCACTTAGTGCTTTTGCAATAGAATAATCCATAGGTGGTATGAGTAATCTCTCACGAAGTTCATCATATGGTAAATTAAATTAATCCATACGAACCAAACAACAATAACCAACCGCAATCTTTCCAAAGAAACTACCCGAAATTACACTAAGAGTTCGAGATCTACAACCTAAGTAAAACACCTCGAAATTTCATGAAATTGTGTGGCAACATAGCCCTATGTGTAATAGCCCAATTTTAACCACCTTTCATTATAAGGTAATTGTAATTATTATCTTAGTTAAAAATTTAAAATTTAAGTTGACACTTCTAAGTTTAACTATATTTTGGACAAAGCAAGATTTTTGATATATGTTATGATATTACGAAAATGCCCTTATGTCTTTCAAAGCAAAAAAAAAAAAAAAAGAATCCCATTTTCTCTCTGTTCTTCTCGTGACTCTTTGTAAGAGTTCTAGAGAAATCTTGATCAATTCCCATTAATCTGTTATAAATATATGATCATCACAAATTGTGAAGCATGAAAATGATGGAGAGCAACTTGAAACCCCAAACCAATTTCTCTCTCTCTTTCTTCCTTCTTCCGTTTGCTTTTGCCTCCAAGCACCGAATTCTCTATTGGCGGTAGCTCGCCGGAGCTTTGCCGTTGACCCTCGTCTTTGTCCCTCAATTTATTTTCGGTGTTGGTGCCGGTTGCTCTTGCCAGTCGTGATGCGGTGTACCTCTTCTCCTCTATTATTCTTTTCTCCTCTCGCTCGTGGTCCTTGTTGTGTGTTTTTGCCGGGCGACCACCGCGCCGCGGTGGTGTTGTGGCCGTTGCATGTTGTTGTTGTTGTCATCAATTCACCTTTATCTCCGTCTCGAGGATGCGTTTGATGGGCAACCCCTCAAGTTCTCCTTGTTCCCCCGTTTTTGTTTCTTGATAATGGAAGCCTTATTCAATTTCTGGGAATTTGTTTATCAAAGGTATCGTTTTTGCACAATTTCTCCTCTTTCTTGAATGTGAATCTCAAGTATGTGGGTTAATGTTTTCATGACTTTCGTTAGTATAGCTTTAATCTTAAAATTGAGAATGTATTATTATGTCAGATTGTTGGAAATCTGAATTCCTATAATGAATGGTCTGATTCAAAAGAAATTTGGTTGGAGTGATCCTTTGATGGGCTTAAGTTGAGGTATATTGTGATCTATTAATATTGTTAGTGGGATATAATCATCTGTTAGGTTTTGATGCAAGTAACGAGTAGAAAAGAAGTCGGCTATGCAAAGGTTTAGTTTTGATTTAAAATATTGAATTGGACGAATGGAAGAATTTATGTAAACAAAGTCCTATCAATGTAAGGTCATCATTTGAATGTTTGTGGAAATGGGTATTAATACCTTGTTATTATTGTTGTGAGATGAATCTCAAGGATTAGACTATGGAATACAAGCTTTATCGGAGGTCGAACACGGTTATGGTGAAATGTCAGTATTATTGGAAAAAGGTACACATGGTCCCTCCACCTTTGAACTAAAATTTTGGTGTTTCATATGATTTTGTGAATCATATACTTAACTAGAAGAGTTTTATGTCAATTGAGTTTATTGTGCTATTGGTATAATGAAGGTGAAATTATTTAAGTGTTTTGAGTATTTCAAAGTTTGAATAAAAATACGAACTTGTGATGTGGTATTTATATTTCTCTTTGCTAATAGTCTCTGGATACATTTTTTGAAAATTTTACGAATAACGATCTTATGTTTTAGTATCATTAGTAAATAAAAATTACAAGCAACTTATGGTTACAAAAGGATATCGATCCATGACGTACTAAGTCCATTTTGCCTCAGGAAGCCGATAGTATAAAGTGTTTATGGGTACATGTTCTGATATATGGAAGTGTTATAGCCATTCAGTCAAAAGTATTGAAATAAGGGTTCATAATATATTTATTAGTGTAATTCTGAGTATGATATTTTGAATTGAGTGATTTAGTATATGTTTTGCAAGAAGTGAAGAGCTCTAGTTCAAAGGAATTGATGAGCTTATAGAAACTGAAATTCGCCTCGTATATAGTTCCAAGATGTATAAATGTACCAAAAGTTTCAGTTATGGAATGGTATTAAGAATCCAGGTGTATTGAAATGGTCAAGTGTTTCGAGATTCAAGTTATATAAATTCCGAAATATGTACAGGATACAAAGATTTTTATTATATTGGCCATCAACTTTGAGGTATATGGACTTGACTTTTTGAAGATATGAGTTAAAAATCTGACTATAATACAAGATTTTCGAGACATATCTTATTATGAGTTTTGCGTTCTTGGATTACTTGGGTGATGAAAAATTCGAGGTTAGAGATTTAAAAAGTGAACTATTGTTTGGAGATGTTATATATAATACAACTTATGACTTGTGGAAGATTTAGCTATATGATGAATTTATGAAAATTACTGGAGTTGGCCATAAATTGTTTGGGGATATTAGGATGGAGTGTAAGTTGATAAGTTATAGAGTAAGTCGTCCGGGGTTCTCGTTTTTGTGGAAAATAGAACTTTGGTAACGACGATATAAAGTTATGTAAGATTAAATTTCGTTTTGACTTTCTCCGAGTAGTAAGCTACGTTTGAGGTTCAATTATAATAAGCTTCGACTATATTTCCTTTAAAAAGTCCGTATTTGAATGGTTTTAGCAAATGAATTTATGTAAAGGATTAAAGTGTACCCAAATGCGATTATGTATTCTGTTTGAATGATATATCCGACTCGAGAATTATGAATTTGAGTTTCAGAAAAATATTGAATTGTGAATTATGTACTTTGATTTGGTTTTGTAAGGGGAAGAAGTCGCCGGAGCGGTGATGAACAACATTATTCTGGGGACTTGTCCTGAAAAGTCTTGTAAACGTATATAACGTAAGAGGGAGACGTCGCTTGTAAAAAGTTTAGAGAATTCTGCCCGGAAGGCAACGCTATTCGTGTTCTCTTCCCTAGTATAGTATGATTTCCGAAAGAAAGTAGAATATGTATTTGAATATGCAATTGATTTCGTGAAAAGTTATTTCGAACTCTATTGTCGAAGTAATGTTTTACTCTCCCAAGTCTATAGAAATCATGTGTCGAATATGGGAATGATTTATGAAGAAACTCGTGAGGAATTTAAAAAAGGAATTAGATAGGTTGCACATATTTGGATTAGAGGTTATTCTTTTTGAAGCACAGAAGTGGGAAACATTGTTATGTCATAGAGTATGTCGATAGGATGGATTTTGGAATATCGTATTAGATCCTATGGAATCCTTATGTGGTCTCTCTAAGAGTAAGTGTATATTATTCATTTTGTGAGAGACTCTTATTACTATTTAAAACGAGTGACATTAAAAATTATCTATAAGTATTTGTTATATAATTCTTTCATTATGAGTATTTTGTATCTTGATTTCTTGATTTCAAATGGTCTCGTATGATGAACTTAAATCAGAATATGCTTTAAGCCACCAAAAAATATTTTCGATTGGACAATGTGTAATCGCCACCGATTTTGTTCTTGGAACTCCGTCCTATGGTGGGGGCAAGTGTTCATTGCTAGTGATTTTGCATGTGTTATAAGAATTCTGAGATGGATAGTGGAAATGGACGTATGTGTTATATGAAATGACTTCTGTTAGTGTTTTGATGATTGTAAACAAATGATGATTATCTAACTAACATGTGTGTTTGAGATGTGCATATTACATTAACATGAAACAAGTCATGGAAGGTTGAATATATCACATCATGAAGGACTTCCAACAAGTGAAGTTCCTAAAAGAGTTCCTATAAGGAACACAAACAAGCGCGGTTCCTAGGTACATCCTAAGAGGAACATTGAATATGAAGTTCCGGAGCGCTTCCCGAGTAGGAGCAAAGAAGATGACGTTTCGTAGTTGAAACAAGAAGTTCCTCGAAAGGGAACTATGAGTGCGAAGTTTCTTAAAGGAACTAGCACACCGAAGTTCCGTAGATGGAGCTATCAACATGCGGTTCTTGAGTTGGAGCAAAGATAGGGCATGAAGGCGTAAAATATGAGTTTATTTTCTAGGATTCATGTAAGTATGTGGAAACGTGAAAGGTAAAGGAACAAGGTCAAAAGGAACTCGTAAGGTCTAAAGAAACTCGTGGAACTTAGTGTCAAAAGTATTTAAGAGGCAATAAGTCTGATGCATATTATTATCTTAATCTATAAGAATTTATTTAGAGTTTGTTTCTTAATAAATCTCTACTTGGTTAATTATTTATAAATAATATGCATTAGTTGTTTTAGGATAAGTTTTAGTTTTAAAATAAAAGATAAGTATTAAATAAAATAGGTTTAATAAAATCGGTTTCTTTAGGAATCTGATTTTAATTTATTTAATTTTATCTTTTTAGTTTTTGGAAAATAAAAAGCCTAGATTTATAATACGTATAATGAGTTTTTGTAACCTCTCTAAGGAACAGACGTGTGATACAAATAATCTAAGTTAAAGGAACGAAGTAACGGTTAAAGGAACTATGCGTGTAAAATATTGTGCAACGCTTAAAAGGAATCTGTTGAGTTTTTAAAGGATATATTTGATAAAAAGATTTAATTTTGGCTTTATTAATTAAAATAGTTTTTAATTAAAAACCAATTTTAAAAATTGTTGCACAAGTAAATGCTAGATTTTAGTAAGCAAGAACATTTCCATCTCCCACATTCAACTAAGACCGTGGAGATCATGGGTAACAAAAGGAACGTGTTCCTCTAGTTAAGGAACATCATGGGAAAATGGTTTACCCACTAACTCGTGATTAATCCCACGTTTATTCTAAATGACTGCTATAAATATACAAGTTCAATTAAGTTTCAAATTGTCCGACCGGTGTCATTCCATAAGGTCCGGGCTTTAGGAATAATGTTACAAAAGAATTATATTTTCTATTCCTTGTTTTGAGTCGGTCCTATGAGTTCCAAGTTCCTACGAGTGCCATGTTCCTATACGCTTCTTCGCTTTCTACATACTAGAGTTAAACTATATTATCAAATGTCTATATTTGAGTTTAGGGGATAAAGGGTTTGAGAGAACTCTTGTAATGAGGACTTGGGGAATAGTTTGAGTGAATTATTGTATCCGAGCTTCGAGTTAGGAACTTGAGTAAGTTCTTGTTGTTAATGCGTAGACTTAGGGTGAAGTCTATCTAGGGGTGAAGGGTTTAAGTAAACCTTTTGTAAAGAGTTGTGGGAACTCTTAAAAGACTTAGAGTTAAGTCTAGGAGTATAGAGTGGAGATTGTGAGAGAGTTAGAGTTCCTAGTGGAACTTGTGGAGAGAGTATGAGTTTCGAGAGGAACTTGCGTATGTAATAGGTTGAAACAGAGGAGGTTTCCTATTATAGTGAAGAGTTTAAATCCCGAGGAGGTCGTGGTTTTTCTTCTTGTATGGAGACAAGAAGTTTCCACGTAAAAATCTCTCTGCACTTTCGCTCCTAATTGCTTATGTTTTAAATTCCGCATTATTTGGGCAATAAGTTCCACACTACAATTCACCCCCTCAGAGTGTTCCTATAGAAATAACAATTGGTATCGAGCCGAACTCGGTGATAAGCGAAACCCCGCCGAGTTAAGTTCCCGCAAGAAAAAGGAACTCGTACGAGAAAGGAACTCCACCCTACGTCATTCAAAGGAACAATTGGAAGCCGACTTTTTATTATCAACGACCCCTTTGATGTAAGTATCTCTTACTTGAGATATTCTTTATACGAATACATTAATTTGAAACTTGTTCCTTATAGTATTTCTAGTAAAATTGTTTTATTTGGCTTTGATGTTTTTATAGTAATTTTGGATAACTTTAAAACTGTTTTTTTAAAGACAAAATTCAAATTTCCAAATTGTTTTTAAATATTAAAGAATCAAGATACTAGAAATGGTTCAAGGAATGACCCGTATGGAACAATGCATATTTATTACTCTTGGAACTTGGTTTCCCATCTTTAGGGAAATCCATTATCTTTGGCATGTTATATTGCGCTCATATTATTCTTCATTTGCCAAATGATAGTGTTATTATGCATCATGATTATTTGAAAAATATCTTATGTCGATACATGATGTTCCTTGTTAGTAGTAGTAGATATGTGCATCATGAATATGGATATTTTATGTTGCTCTTACTAACAAGAAAGGACCCAACATATATTTGGGTACCAAAAACCAAGAACTTGCTTATTTTGCAGGTCATGTGAAAGGAACCTACATCTCTTGATGTAGAGGTTGTTTCTAGAAAGTAGATCTAGACATGAGTTTCTCTCACTACAAAAGCTGGAAAAAGTACGTAAAAGGTGAAATACATTTCTCAGGAAATTGGGTAGTAATCTTTACATACTACTATATATCTTGGTCATTATTATTCTCAAATATGCTTTTTAATATCCCCTATTAATACATGCCTGTAGAAGGTTATGAAAGAGAAGTTGTTTTATGGTTTTTACATATATATATGAATTATTTCAATCCAAATTCTCTTCAAGTTTTGTGCAAATATAATTATATTTTGTAGGTTTGACTATGGAGATAATTAATATTGGTAAAGGAACTTGCAGATGTAATAAGAGAATGATCGTCAGTTTCTCTGAAAGGAACATACGTATTAGCATAACTAAAATGAACCAAAGGAACTCTAATATAGTCATAGGAACATAGTAATTAAGCATGAATCAACAGATCTATTAACTGATATTCACGTCCTAATGAAAATAGAAGTTTAAGGGTAAAATTTAGGAAGGTTTTAGGGAAAAAGATTTTCACCAAGTTAAAACATTTTAAGAAAATCTTTTTGGTTATTGAAAGATTTTATTTTGTTTGAAAAATTAAATCTTTTATATTTAAAGAAAAATCTTCTTAGATATTATTAAAAAGAATTGAAATTAAACTTTTATTTAGGATAAGAGAAAATAATAAGAGATCATGCTTAACAAATTCCTAAAATTTAGGAAAGTGAGATACTGGATATAACACATTCAATTGAACGTACACAAAGTGGCGCATGATGCGCTTGTTCCTCAAGCAAAGGAACAACGTATTCTAGAGCCACAAATCCATGATCTAAGTTAATTAATCCAAATGAACACGTTTAATCCAAATGACTATTATATAAGAAGTTAATTAATGAAGTTCTAAGTGTGCCTGACTAAGTGATTAAGTGAGTTATGTAATTAAAGTATCAGTGCTTTTATTCTCTTATATTAGTCAATTGTTCCTATTGTCTACTTATTGTATTTCCACTAAATTAAATGCATAAAATCAGTTTCTCAAATCAATGAACATTGACTATTGATTTGAAGGAAGCAATGGTAAACTAAGATTAGTGGAACTATAAATGGTATAGGAACATTCCAACATTTGGCACAAGTTCCTAATTCTTTTGAAATTAATCTTAGTTCACTTGAACAAAGCGGAAGTTCCTTTTCATACGAGACTATATTTTTTAGAACTTTAATTCATTTTATGCTTTAACTATATTATCTCTTTTGACTAACCTACTAATATTAAAATGCACAAAGTATTTGTTTTTGGGTTTGCTTTACATATTATATTTCTTAGTTTATGACAACCCGAAATGAAGGAACAAACAATATTTAGTGAGGGGGAACAACTCATAAGATATAGCTCGACAACGAGTGTTCCAAGCCTATGATGATTGGCAAATCAATATTACTCTCGCTATATGCTTATGATGAAGGAACCGTAGCTTCATAAACCAACGTAAAATGGTAAGATTGTTTAATAATCAAATGTTGGTAAGTTAAGTTCATGTTCCATTGTATATATCTTTATTGTCGAGTTAATGAAGCACAATATGTTTAATGTTTTTAAAGTTCACTAACTCTGGTTGTTTTGCAATTAAATTGCGTCATCAATAAAAGCTAGAAATGTCATACTTGAAGGGAATCAAGTAGGGAACACATACTTTGTGGATCTCAATTTGGTTCCTAACAACAACATGACATGACTAGTCATTATTGAAGATGATCTACTTATATATTTCAAAATGATAACATTCTAACTTCATCATGGTTGACAAACTTAGACCAAGGAACTTAATTATAGGTATATCTTATATCTAGTTCCCCGAAGGATAAAGTTTGTTAACTATGTCAATGAAGATAGTATGTGATCTTATCTTCTTTCAAAAAATTTAGTATGCACCACAAATTCTTGGAACCTTTTCATGTGAATTTGCGTGGTATCTTAAGTGTTTAAATTAAAATTTTGAAGGAGAATTGTCTTGGTTGTAGTTGATATTTATTTAAGGGACACTTGATTCTTTTCTTTAATAACAAAGATGAATATTCCACAGTAATGTGTAATCGTTGCTAAGAAGATTAAAAATTTAAGTGGTCATAAATTATTATATTCGAGATCTAACCATGGAACCAAGTTCCAAACAAGTTTGATGATTTTGCAGGAAACAAGGTACTGACTACAAGCTTTCAAAGTGAAGAAAATTATAATCAGAAAGGAACTTCTGGACAAAAGTCGTCAATACTACTTCCCAATCATCAACAAGGATATGGTTACATCTTTGATCAACAAGACATCCTACAAACTCAAAAAGTAGAAGATTCTACTAGGGAAGTTTGTTGATATAAGTGAAGAGGCGATGTTCCTGTGATGCGCCTTCAATTGCAAAGCATACCAAGTTTACAACAAATAAAACAATGTGCATAGTAATGAGTGAGCATATTATTTTGATTGACACTAACTTGTTTGTTCACAGTAAACAGGTTAAAGATGGTTTTTATGTTGAACTCACAAGCATCTATGGAACTAGAATTCCTAACATGAAATATGCCACTCTCAAAAGCAACAATAGCCATCTATATGACCTCATGGAGAAGAGATTAAAAATGAAGATCAAGTTCAAATTCATGAAATAGAAGTTCAACTCAATGAATATGTGGAAGCGAGATCCTATGCAATTAGTAGGAACAAAGGAACTCTATCCAGGTTAGTTGTTGAGAGGAACAACTAAACAAAGGTATTAATTTGAGGAAACTTTTATTCATGTAGCTAGGTCATGAAATAATTGTATATTATTTTTTCTTGTTGCTTACATGGGATTTAGATTGTTCCAAATAGATTCTCAATGTGCTCAAAATAATTTTTTTTTGGAAATCTATGAGGAACAATATCAAGTTTCTTCTTGAAATATGATTTCAAACTTAACAATAATTTTTGTTTTCAAGAGAAATTGACTTAGTAGTTGTACATAGTTATATCGATAATATTTGTGGTACAACTAACTATTTTATGCAAGGGTTTTTGCTAACCTTATAAGCAAATGTACACGAGCATGATAAGGGAACAAAGCTACTCGCTTGTAACATAATGATGCAAGGACAAAAACATGTCAAGGAACTTTTGAAAAATGATGAGTGTGAGTCGAGTTCGAATGAAAGCTTCCATCAGATGTGAAGACATCAAAATGATGGAACTAGCAGTTCAGGAATTCAAAAGTAAGTCATCAAAATCATTCAAGTACTTGAAAGTTAATATGCATGGTGAAATATGACTTAAGGTATGTTGTTCCTATTCACATTATATCATAATTAATAAATTACATTGTTAAATTATTAATATGAATGCATAACTTTTATAAGTCTTGCTTTACATTATGTTAATATATGTTCTTTATAATTTCACCTATTCATGGACTGTTTAGAGGAACAAGACTTGGTGAAGTATGACTTGAGTGTAAACATGTTCTTTTCCAAAAGTTTTGTCGAATTGGGCTCTTACACATATTAAAATTGAAGTGATTATATGCACACTAGCGTAAATATGTTACACTTAATTGTTGTGACGTAAATGCATACACACTTGCCTAAGAGTGTTAGAGGTCTCATAATAGAACTATGGATGCTATCAAACATGAAAATCCTAAGTTGCCAAAGGTACAATGAAACCTTGATGGAACAAGACAGGTAAATTCCCATAATATATTTCTTTAAATTTTAGAGGGAACAAACCTATTCTTAGCCAACTATCATCAGTTCACACCACATTTCTTCAAATACCCTTTGATTGATTAATTCCTAATTCCATTCATATCATGTCACTTCAAATCTCCTAATTCCCATGTGCTCTAATTTAAATTTATGACTTTTTATGGTTCAATGATGCATAAAGAGTGATAAATGGTAAATACATTTTGAGGGGGAAGTTATGGAAGAAGTGAGAAGCAAGTATTTTATGATTTATCAATTGATGCTTAAAAGGATATATTATTAGATGGTACTAATCATATAAGTTCCTAATGATGAAAGAATGGTAAGGAACTCAAGGGAATAAGGAAGAAATCGATATAAATGTGACATTCTAGGAAAAATGCAACAACTTGTAATGACACTCTTGTTTAAAAAAAAAAAAACAAGGGTGATCAAATCCGTATGGTTGATATGGTTGTTATTTCCTAGTAGTTAATATTTGATATGGTTGTAAAGATGCTTACTCATAAATTTGATGATTTGAGAAGAGGAACTTAAGCGCAAGAATGGAAGAACTTTATTATAAAGATGAATTCATTCAAGTTTCTTCACTCAATGAGCTCCTCACGATTGGTTGGTTGGTTGAGTAAAAGTGCACTTGATTGATACATATTAAGGTGAATGTGTGTGGGGTTTGGCAGAGATTTCAAAAGTGTGAAGTGAAGTAATCAACTCTAATTATTGTTGAGAACCTCTTATTAAAAGTCTAAATCATAGAGCACACAATATATCTCAAGTTCCCTCTACTCAAATAATTGTTCCATAAACTTCTTTCATATTTCTTTGAGCCGGATATTACAATGTCCTATCTCTTAATCCATTCTTGACTTTCAAATCTGATTTTTGCTTGACTTTTATTTCTTATTTGTCAAGTTCCATCGATGGTTTTTGAAGTTGGGTCTTTGGATTGTGAGTTGGAAATTCGTGTAGCACATGCATCCAAAGTTTGAAAAATTGAGATTCTTGAGGCTTTTGGGACTAACAAGTGTTTAACCATTATGGTGGTAAGTGTAGCATATAACAATAAGTGTATATCATTTACCTAAAATAAATGTGTGTAGAATGATCCTTTTCAATAATGACAAAAGGGGAAAGAATATGTATGATGCTTATGATCAAGTATAGTTAAGTCTAAATCCTTATATGATGAAAGTTCTTTGTATGATGTGTTTATCTATGTTGATATTTCCTTCATATACATGCATGACTTGTTAGTTAAGGGGGATTAATATACATCGTTTATTGTTTAATTTGTGATCAGCATCATTTGTTTGTCATCATCAAAAAGGAGGAAATTGTTGAGTCATGTAGTGTTTTGATGATTGTAAATAAATGATGATTATCTAACTAACATGTGTGTTTGAGATGTGCATATTACATTAACATGAAACAAGTCATGGAAGGTTGAATATATCACATCATGAAGGACTTCCAACAAGTGAAGTTCCTAAAAGAGTTCCTATAAGGAACACAAACAAGCGCGGTTCCTAGGTACATCCTAAGAGGAACATTGAATATGAAGTTCCTGGAGCGCTTCTCGAGTGGGAGCAAGAAGATGACGTTTCGAGTTGAAACAAGAAGTTCCCGAAAGCGAACTATGAGTGCGAAGTTTCTTAAAGGAACTAGCACACCGAAGTTCCGAGAGATGGAGCTATCAACATGCGGTTCTTGAGTTGGAGCAGCATGGGGCATGAAGGCAGAAAATATGAGTTTAATTTCTAGGATTCATGTAAGTATGTGGAAACGTGAAAGGTAATGGAACAAGGTTAAAAGGAACTCGAAAGGTCTAAAGGAACTCGTGGAACTTAGTGTCAAAAGTATTTAAGAGTCAATAAGTCTGATGCATATTATTATCATAATCTATAGGAATTTATTTAGAGTTTGTTTCTTAATAAATCTCTACTTTGTTAATTATTTATAAATAATATGCATTAGTTGTTTTAGGATAAGTTTTAGTTTTAAAATAAAAGATAAGTTTTAGTTTTAAAATAAAAGATAAGTTTTAGTTTTAAAATAAAAGATAAGTTTTAAATAAAATAGGTTTAATAAAATCGGTTTCTTTAGGAAACTGATTTTAATTTTTTTAATTTTATCTTTTCAGTTTTTGGAAAATAAAAAGCCTAGATTTATAATACGTATAATGAGTTTTTGTAAAGAAACTGTCTGTCTGTTCCTCTCTATGGAACAGACGTACTGGTACTAATAATCTAAGTTAAAGGAACGAAGTAGCAGTTAAAGGAACTATGCGTGTAAAATATTGTGCAACGCTTAAAAGAAATCTGTTGAGTTTTTAAAGGATATATTTTAGGAAAATGATTTTATTTGGTTCAAATCTGATATTAAAGGAAAGATCTTTTATGGAAAAGATTTTATCTTTATTCCAAAATTAAATCATTTTCGGATTTAAAAGAGAATCCTTTAAAGATATTATTTGATAAAAAGATTTAATTTTGGCTTTATTAATTAAAATAGTTTTTAATTAAAAACCAATTTTATAATATTGTTGCACAAGTAAATGCTAGATTTTAGGAAGCAGTAACATTTTCATCTCCCACGTTCAACTGAGATCGTGGAGATCATGGGTAACAAAAGGAACGTGTTCCTCTAGTTAAGGAACATCATGGGAAAATGGTTTACCCACTAACTCATGATTAATCCCATGTTTATTCTAAATGACTACTATAAATATACAAGTTCAATTAAGTTTCAAATTGTCTGACTAGTGTCATTCCATAAGGTCTGGCTTTAGGAATAATGTTACAAAAGAATTATATTTTCTATTCGTTGTTTTGAGTCAGTTCCTATGAGTTCCAAGTTCCTACGAGTGCCATGTTCCTATACAGTTCTTCAGTTTCTACATACTAGAGTTAAACTATATTATCAAATGTCTGTATTTGAGTTTGGGGTTAAAGGGTTTGAGTGAACTCTTGTAATGGGGACTTGGTGAAGAGTTTGAGTAAATTCTTGTATCAAATTCGAGTTAGGAACTTGAGTAAGTTCTTGTTGTTTATGCATAGACTTAGGGTGAAGTCTATCTAGGGGTGAAGGGTTTAAGTAAACCTTTTGTAAAGAGTTTTGGGAACTCTTGAAAGACTTAGAGTTAAGTCTAGAGTATAGAGTGGAGATTGTGAGAGAGTTGGAGTTCCTAGTGGAACTTGTGAGAGAGTTTGAGTTCCGAGGGGAACTTGCGTATGTAATAGGTTGAAACAGAGGAGTTTCCTATTATAGTGAAGAGTTTAAATCCCGAGGAGGTCGTGGTTTTTCTTATTGTATTGAGACAAGAAGTTTCCATGTAAAAATATCTCTTGCACTTTCAGTTCCTTATTGCTTATGTTTTAAATTCCGCATTATTTGGGCAATAAGTTCCACACTGCAATTCACCCCCCTTCTTGTAGTGTTCCTATAGAAATAACAACTTCCGGATGAGCAATGGTGGAGACGATATAGTTTAGTTAAGAAAATTTTTATGGTGTATTATTACATAGTTTTGGAGGCTTGTTTTAGATTAATTCGTTGTATATACATTTTGGTTTGTTATATTGTGGGCCTTGACCCAGGTCCGGGATCATTTTATAAGTTATGTTTCCGCTGCGAGATAAGTTAAATTAAGGTTTATGAATGATAATCGAGATTTATGAATGTTAAGTATGAGTAGCTAGCAGCTCGGATGTGCGGGCTGTTACAGGTGGTAAAAGTTAATTTGAGGTTTATGAATGACAATCGAGATTTATGAATGTTAAGTATGATTAGCTAGCAGCTCGGATGTGCGGGCTGCTACAGGTGGTATCAGAGCAAGGTTTTTTTAGAGTTGTTGTGATCTTCATCTCATGGCATATGAGTTCAAGAAAGATATTTGACATTGTTTGAAATTGATTTGGGTTAGTAGTTGGTTAAAAATTGAGGAATAGAGATTCAGATGTTGAAGCTTGAGTATTGAATTGAAGATTGAAAATGTGAAAGTTCTATTAGGGCTTTAGCTTGGAGTATGGGTTGTTATTGGAGAAGATCGAATTATATTGATTTAGATTCTGGAGAAATTCGTATTTGAATTGGAGTCAAATTTTCCTTTTGAGATATTAGAGTTCGGCTTGGTTTGATTTTTGTGAAAATGTTTAATGCGCTATACTCGTTTTGAAATGAGCCAAAGTTTTCTGTTTTCAAGTTTCGAGGACGAAACTTCTTTGAAGGGTGGTAGTATGTAATACGAAACTTCTTTGAAGGGTGGTAGTATGTAATAGCCCAATTTTAACCACCTTTTATTATAAGGTAATTGTAATTATTATCTTAGTTAAAAATTTAAGATTTAATTTGACACTTCTAAGTTTAACTATATTTTGGACAAAGCAAGATTTTTGATATATGTTATGATATTACGAAAATGCCCTTATGTCTTTCAAAGCAAAACAAAAAAAAACCCATTTTCTCTCTGTTCTTCTCGTGACTCTTTGTAAGAGTTCTAGAGAAATCTTGATCAATTCCCATTAATCTGTTATAAATATATGATCATCACAAATTGTGAAGCATGAAAATGATGGAGAGCAACTTGAAACCCCAAACCCATTTCTCTCTCTCTTTGTTCCCTCTTCCGTTTGCTTTTGCCTCCAAGCACCGAATTCTCTATTGGCGGTAGCTCGCCGGAGCTTCGTCGTTGACCCTCATCTTTGTCCCTCAATTTATTTTCGGTGTTGGTACTGGTTGTGTTGCCGTCGTGATGCGGTGTACCTCTTCTCCTCTATAATTCTTTTCCCCTCTGGCGCTCGTGGTCCTTGTTGTGTGTTCACCGGCGATTCCCTACCACCAGCGCTGCTGGTGGTGTTGTGGCTGTTGCATGTTATTGTTGTTGTCATCAATTCACCTTTATCTCTATCTCGAGGATGCGTTTGATGGGCAGCTCCTCAAGTTCTCATTGTTCCCCTGTTTTCGTTTCTTGATAATGGAAGCCCAATTCAATTTCTGGGAATTTGTTTATCCAAGGTATCGTTTTTGCACAGTTTCTTGAGAATGTATTATTATGTCAGATTGTTGGAAATCTGAATTCTTATAATAAATGGTCTGATTCAAAAGAAATTTGGTTGGAGTGATCCTTTGATGGGCTTTAGTTGAGGTATATTGTGATCTATTAATATTGTTAGTGGGGGGTATAATCATCTGTTATGTTTTGATGCAAGTAACGAGTAGAAAAGAAGTCAGCTATGCAAAGGTTTAGTTTTGATTTAAAAGATTGAATTGGACGAATGGAAGAATTTATGTAAACAAAGTCCTATCAATGTAAGGTCATCATTTGAATGTTTGTGGAAATGGGTATTAATACCTTGTTATTATTGTTGTGAGATGAATCTCAAGGATTAGACTATGGAATACAAGCTTTATCGGAGGTCGAACAAGGTTATGGTGAAATGTCAGTATTATTGGAAAAAGGTACACATTGTTCCTCCACCTTTGAACTAAAATTTTGGTGTTTCATATGAATTTGTGAATCATATACTTAACTACAAGAGTTTTATGTCAATTGAGGTTATTGTGTTATTGGAATAATGAAGGTGAAATTATTTAAGTGTTTTGAGTATTTCAAAGTTTGATTAAAAATACGAACTTGTGATGTGGTATTTATATTTCTCTTTGCTAATAGTCTCTGGATACGTTTGTGAAAATTTTACGAATAACGATCTTATGTTTTAGTGTCATTAGTAAACAAAAATTACAAGCAAATTATGGTTACTTAAGGATATTGATCCATGACGTACTAAGTCCATTTTGCCTCTAGAAGCCGATAGTATAAAGTGTTTATGGCACATGTTCGATATATGGAAGTGTTATAGCCATTCGATCAAAAGTATTGAAATAAGGGTTCATAATATATTTATTAGTGTAATTCTGAGTATGATATTTTGAATTGAGTGATTTAGTATATGTTTTGCAAGAAGTGAAGAGCTCTAGTTCAAAGGAATTGATGAGCTTATAGAAACTAATTATGTTTCCGTTGAAATTCGTCTGTATATAGTTCCAAGATGTATAAATGTACCAAAAGTTTCAGTTATCGAATGGTATTAAGAATCCAGGTGTATTGAAATGGTCAAGTGTTTCGAGATTCAAGTTATATAAATTCCGAAATATGTACAGGATACAAATATTTTAATGTATTGGCCATCAAATTTGAGGTATATGGACTTGACTTTTTGAAGATATGAGTTAAAGATCTGACTATAATACAAGATTTTCGAGACATATCTTATTATGAGTTTTGCGTGCTTGGATTACTTGGGTGATGAAAAGTTCAAGGTTAGAGAATTAAAAAGTGTTATTGGTTGGAGATGTTATATATAATACAACTTATGACTTGTGGAAGATTTAGCTATACGATGAATTTATGAAAATTACTGGAGTTGGCCATAAATTCTTTGGGATATTAGATGGAGTGTAAGTTGATAAGTTATAGAGTAAGCTCACTGGTTCTGTTTTTATGAAAAAGAGAACTTTGGTAACGACGATATAAAGTTATGTAAGATTAAATTCTGTTTTGACTTTATGAGTAGTAAGCTACGTTTTGAGCTTCAATTATAATAAGCTTGGACTATATTTCCTTTAAAAAGTCCGTATTTGAATGGTTTTAGCAATTGAATTTATGTAAAGGATTAAAGTGTACCCAAATGCGATAATGTATTCTGTTTGAATGATATATCCGACTCGAGAATTATGAATTTGAGTTTCAGAAAAATATTGAATTGTGAATTATGTACTTTGATTTCGTTTTGTAAGGGGAAGAAGCCGCCGGAGCGGCGATGAACAACATTATGTATTCTATATATTCTGGTATTCTCGTATATTTTACCGGGGACTTGTCCCGAAAAGTCTTGCAAGCGATACATAACGGAAGAGGGAGACGTCCCTTGTAAAAGTTTAGAGAATTCACCTGGAAGGCAACTCTATTCGTGTTCTCTTCCCCAGTATAGTATGATTTCTGAAAGAAATTAGAATATGTATTTGAATATGCAAATGATTTCGTGAAAAGTTGTTTCGAACTCTATTGTCGAAGTAATGTTTTACTCTCCCAAGTCTATAGAAATCATGTGCCGAATATGGGAATGATTTATGAAGAAACTCATGAGGAATTAAAAAAAGGAATTAGATAAGTTGCACATATTTGGATTAGAGGTTATTCTTTTTGAAACACAGAAGTGGGAAACATTGTTATGGCATAGAGTATATCAGATAGGATGGATTTTGGAATATCGTATTAGATCCTATGGAATCCTTATGTGGTCTCTCTAAGACTAAGTTTATATTATTCATTTTGTGAGAGACTCTTATTACTATTTAAAACGAGTGACATTAAAAATTGTCTATAAGTATTTGTTATATAATTCTTTCATTATGAGTATTTTTATCTTGATTTCTTGATTTCAAATGGTCTCGTATGATGAACTTAAATCTGTAAATATGCTTTAAGCCACCAAAAATATTTTCGGGTTGGATAATGTGTACTCAGTATCGCTGATTTTGTTCTTGGAACCTGTCCTATGGTGGGGTCAGTGTTCATTGCTAGTGATTTTGCAGGTGTTATAAGAATTCTGAGATGGATAGTGGAAATGGACGTATGTGTTATATGAAATGACTTCCGGATGAGCAATGGTGGAGACGATATAGTTTAGTTAAGAAAATTTTTATGGTGTATTATTACATAGTTTTGGAGACTTGTTTTAGATTAATTCTTTGTATATACATTTTGGTTTGTTATATTGTGGACCTTGACCCAGGTCCGGGATCATTTTATAAGTTATGTTTCAGCTGCGAGATAAGTTAATTTGAGGTTTATGAATGATAATCGAGATTTATGAATGTTAAGTATGATCAGCTAGCAGCTCGGATGTGCGGGCTGTTACACTATGTGTCAGGAACACTCGAATAAAATTTCATCAACAAATACCTAGCCAATTATTTGCAGTTTTAAATTTCCCAGAACTGGTCCAGAATACTTTGGTATTGACCAATTATCAAAAACGTGTTCGAATAAATATCAAAGTTTCTTCAAAAATTATGAAAATTTTCAGTCTTAAATTAGACCAAAATTAGTCCAATTTTAAACCAAGAAAAACTCAAAATTTCGTTGTATGCTAGGAGAATGAATTGCCCAAGATTTACCTAAAAACTGCTCGAATCTGACAAAACATTAGCTATGAATATTTCGATAGCTGTGACTTGAATATTGATTGGATTACTCTGACATTTTGACACAAGGTAGCCCTGTATGTTAGCTTTCCAACGAACCAAGAAAATCGCAATTTAGAGCTCCCATGCTCTGATACCACTTGATGTGATTTTCGTGGCTGTTTTCGGGCTCTTTTGCGTTTTATGATTTTATGGACGAACAGTCAATGAAACTAAAGGGATATTACTCTTAAGTCGCGGTTAAGAGTGTGGTCAAACAAGTCTTGGTTGTTTGATTTAGGTATACTACTCTGAAACCAAGTGTTAGCTTACGCTCAACTCATGCAAAGTAGGCAATTCTGATTTTATCAAATAAACTCTACCTCTTTAGGAGGATAGACGCCCTTTATTTATAGTAGAAGAGGCAAGAAAACCTTGCTCTCCAAGTACATACAAGCCACGGCCAACCTAGCTGAATATAAGGAAAGTTTCCCCTAAATTAAAGCCTAGAATCTAGCTAGAACTTAAAGAAACATTAGCTTAAGGAAAAATGTGCAAATCTTTCCTTAAAAACATTAAATCACACGGCAGCAAGGACACTCCTTTGCACGCCACTCTTCTTCATGTTTTAAGGCAACTTTCTGAAAATACAACTCATGATAACTAAGACTCACATGAACCGAAACAAGCTAGGAATTTCGGACCTTATTACAACCAACATAACTAGAAACAACTCAACTAGTTTAACTAACACAACAATAATAACAATAAAAGACATATTTTTGGTTACATGTAAAACCTTAACTTTAAGAGTAAAGTAAAACCATGCAACAATTTAAATAAAGCAAATAAAGATAGTTGGTGAATCAATCCATACACGTATCATGCATTATACTCCCCCTCTTTAAAAAAAATATGACCTCAAGTTTCTTGAAGTAATACCACGAAATCATCCATATTAAGCGGACAATAATATACTCAACTAGCATTTGCCTTCGATCAAGATCATCCTTTGCTCCATGAAAATATAATCTATGCGTGCTTCATTTTATCGAGTAGATGTAGATTATCCCTCCTAAAAGAAACAATATTTATGACGTTTGGAACAACAATATCATCAGCGACCCTTAGAACCAATGGAAACGAAACATTAACTAAAGGCACGGTTTCCCTTAGATCAATGCTAGGTATCACTTCTTCATCACGAGGAACTGTAAAAATCAAATCTTCATCTTTGGAACAAGATAAAGTTTTGATCTTTTCTTCATCTTCAACATGAGAAGGTTGTGTAGCACTTGCTTCTAATGCATGGCATGGAGAATATTCAACGGTTGTAATCATTTCGAGAAAAAGATTATGCAAAGCATGCCCTAACGCTTCACTTAGTGCTTTTGCAATAGAACAATCCATAGGTGGTATGAGTAATCTCTCATGAAGTTCATCATATGGTAAATCAAATTCATCCATACGAACCAAACAACAATAACCAACCGCAATCTTTCCAAAGAACCGCCCGGAAATTTCACTAAGAGTTCGAGATCTAAAACATAAGTAAAACACCTCGCAATTTCATGAAATGTTGTCACAACATAGCCCTATGTGTCTGAAACACTCGAACAAAATTTCATCTACAAATACCTAGCCAATTATTTGCAGTTTTAAATCTCCCAGAACTGGTCCAGAATACTTCGGTTTTGATCAATTATCAAAAACGTGTTCGAATAAATATCAAAGTTTCTTTAAAAATTATGAAAATTTCCAGTCATAAACTAGAGAAAAATTAGTCCAATTTTAAGCAAATAAAAACTCAAAATTTAGTTGTATGCTAGGAGAATGAATTGCCCAAGGTTTACCCGAAAACCGCTCGAATCTGTGGAAAATTAGCTCTGAATGTTTCGATTGCTGTGACTTGGATATTAGTTGGATTGCTCTGAAATATTGATGCAAGGTAGCCCTGTATTTTAGCTTTCCAACGAACCAAGAAAATCGCAATTTAGAGCTCCCAAGCGCCCTCAAGCTCCGTTATAGTAACACTACTCTGATACCACTTGATGTGATTTTCGTGGCTGTTTTCGGGCTATTTTGTGTTTTATGATTTGTTGGACGAACAATCAATGAAACTAAAGGGATACTACTCTTAAGTCGCGGTTAAGAGTATGGTCAAACAAGTCTCGGTTGTTTGATTTAGGTTTACTACTCGGAAACCTAGTGTTAGCTTACGCTCAACTCATGCAAAGAAGGAAATTCTGATTTTATCAAATAAACTCTACCTCTTTAGGAGGATAGAAGCCCTTTATTTATAGTATAAGAGACAAGAAATGCTTGCTCTCCAAGTACATACAAGCCACGGCAAACCTAGCTGAATATAAGGAAAGTTTCCCCTAAATTAAAGCCTAGAATCTAGCTAGAACTTAAAGAAACATTAGCTTAAGGAAAGATGTGCAAATCTTTCCTTAAAAACATTAAATCACACGGCAGCAAGGACACTCCTTTGCACGCCACTCTTGTTCATGTTTAATGCAACTTTCGAAAATACAACTCATGATAAATAAGACTCACATGAACCGAAACAAGCTAGGAATTTCGGACCTTATTACAACCAACATAACTAGAAACAACTTAACTACTTTAACTAACACAACAATAATAACAATAAAAGACATATTTTTAGTTACATGTAAAACCTCAACTTTAAGAGTTAATTAAAATCATGCAACAATTCTAATAAAGTAAATAAAGATAGTCGGTGAATCAATCCATGCACGTATCATGCATCATACTCCCCCTCTTTAAAAAAAAACATGACCTCAAGTTTCTTCAAGTAATGCCATGAAATCATCCATATTAAGCGGACAACAAAATACTCAACTAGCATTTGCCTTCGATCAAGATCATCCTTTGCTCCATGAAAATTTAATCTATGCGTGCTCCATTTTATCAGTAGATGTAGATTATCCCTCCTAAAAGAAACAATATTTATGACGTTTGGAACAACAATATCATCAGCGACCCTTAGAACCAATGGAAATGAAACATTAACTAAAGGCACGGTTTCCCTTAGATCAATGCTAGGTATCAGTTCTTCATCACGAGGAACTATAAAAATCAAATCTTCATCTTTGGAACAAGATAAAGTTTCGATCTTTTCTTCATCTTCAACATGAGAAGGTTGTGTAGCACTTGCTTCTAATGCATTGCATGGAGAATATTCAACAGGTGTAACCATTTCAGCAAAAACGATTATGCAAAGCATGCCCTAACGCTTCACTTAGTGCTTTTGCAATAGAACAATCCATAGGTGGTATGAGTAATCTCTCATGAAGTTTATCATATGGTAAATCAAATTCATCCATACGAACCAAACAACAATAACCAACCGCAATATTTCCAGTAAACTGCCCAGAAATTTCACTAAGAGTTCGAGATCTAAAACCTAAGTAAAACACCTCGCAATTTAATGAAATGTTGTCACAACATAGCCCTATGTGTCTGAAACACTCGAACAAAATTTCATCAACAAATACCCAGCCAATTATTTGCAGTTTTAAATCTCCAAGAACTGGTCCAGAATACTTCGGTTTTGACCAATTATAAAAAATGTGTTCGAATAAATATCAAAGTTTCTTCAAAAATTATGAAAATTTCAAGTCATAAACTAGAGAAAAATTAGTCTAATTTTAAGCCAAGAAAAACTCAAAATTTCGTTGTATGCTAGGAGAATGAATTGCCCAAGGTTTACCCGAAAACGCTCGAATCCGCCAAAAAATTAGCTCTGAATGGTTCGAATTCTGTGACTTGGATATTAGTCGGATTGCTTTGAAATTTTGATGCAAGCTAGCCCTTTATGTTAGCTTTTCAACGAACCAAGAAAATGGCGATTTAGAGCTCCCAAGCGCCCTCAAGCTCCGTTCTAGTAACACTACTCTAATACCACTTGATGTGATTTTCGTGGCTGTTTTCGGGCTCTTTTGTGTTTTATGATTTTTTGGACGAACAGTCAATGAAACTAAAGGGATATTACTCTTAAGTCGCGGTTAAGAGTATGGTTAAATAAGTCTCGGTTGTTTGATTTAGGTTTACTACTCGGAAACCTAGTGTTAGCTTACGCTCAACTCATGCAAATTAGGCAATTCTGATTTTATCAAATAAACTCTACCTCTTTAGGAGGATAGACGCCCTTTATTTATAGTAGAAGAGGCAAGAAAACCTTGCTCTCCAAGTACATACAAGCCACGACCAACCTAGCTGAATATTAGGAAATTATGTCTTAAATTAAAGCCTAGAATCTAGCTAGAACTTAAGGAAACATTAGCTTAAGGAAAGATGTGCAATCTTTCTTTAAAAACATTAAATCACACGGCAGCAAGGACACACCTTTGCACGCCACTCTTCTTCATGTTTTAAGACAACTTTCTAAAAATACAACTCATGACAACTAAGACTCACATGAACCGAAACAAGCTAGGAATTTCGGACCTTATTACAACCAACATAACTAGAAACAACTCAACTACTTTAATTAACATAACAATAATAACAATAAAAGACATATTTTTTGTTACATGTAAAACCTCAACTTTAAGAGTAAAGTAAAGCCATGCAACAATTCTAATAAAGCAAATAAAGATAGTTGGTGAATCAATCCATGCACGTATCATGCATCATACTCCCCCTCTTTAAAAAAAACATGACCTCAAGTTTCTTCAAGTAATGCAACGAAATTATCCATATTAAGCGGACAACAATATACTCAACTAGCATTTGCCTTCGATCAAGATCATCCTTTGATCCTTGAAAATTTAATCTATGCGTGCTCCATGTTATCTGTAGATGTAGATTATCCCTCCTAAAAGAAACAATATTTATGACGTTTGGAACAACAATATCATCAGCGACCCTTAGAACCAATGGAAATGAAACATTAACTAAAGGCACGGTTTCCCTTAGATCAATGCTAGGTATCACTTCTTCATCACGAGGAACTATAAAAATCAAATCTTCATCTTTGGAACAAGATAAAGTTTCGATCTTTTCTTCATCTTCAACATGAGAAGGTTGTGTAGCACTTGCTTCTAATGCATGGCATGGAGAATATTCAACAGGTGTAACCATTTCAGCAAAAACGATTATGCAAAGCATGCCCTAACGCTTCACTAAGTGCTTTTGCAATAGAACAATCCATAGGTGGTATGAGTAATCTCTCACGAAGTTTATCATATGGTAAATCAAATTCATCCATACGAACCAAACAACAATAACCAACCGCAATATTTCGAGTAAACTGCCCAGAAATTTCACTAAGAGTTCGAGATCTAAAACCTAAGTAAAACACCTCGCAATTTCATGAAATGTTGTCACAACATAGCCCTATGTGTTTGAAACACTCTAATAAAATTTCATCAACAAATACCCAGCCAATTATTTGCAGTTTTAAATCTCCAAGAACTGGTCCAGAATACTTCGGTTTTGACCAATTATAAAAAATGTGTTCGAATAAATATCAAAGTTTCTTCAAAAATTATGAAAATTTCAAGTCATAAACTAGAGAAAAATTAGTCTAATTTTAAGCCAAGAAAAACTCAAAATTTCGTTGTATGCTAGGAGAATGAATTGCCCAAGGTTTACCTGAAAACTGCTCGAATCTGCCAAAAAATTAGCTCTGAATGGTTCGATTTCTGTGACTTGGATATTAGTTGGATTGCTTTGAAATTTTGATGCAAGCTAGCCCTTTATGTTAGATTTTCAACGAACCAAGAAAATGGCGATTTAGAGCTCCCAAGCGCCCTCAAGCTCCGTTCTAGTAACACTACTCTGATACCACTTGATGTGATTTTCGTGGCTGTTTTCGGGCTCTTTTATGTTTTATGATTTTTTGGACGAACAGTCAATGAAACTAAAGGGATATTACTCTTAAGTCGCGGTTAAGAGTATGGTCAAATAAGTCTCGGTTGTTTGATTTAGGTTTACTACTCGGAAACCTAGTGTTAGCTTACGCTCAACTCATCCAAAGTAGGCAATTCTGATTTTATCAAATAAACTCTACCTCTTTAGGAGGATAGACGCCCTTTATTTATAGTAGAAGAGGCAAGAAAACCTTGCTCTCCAAGTACATACAAGCCACGACCAACCTAGCTAAATATTAGGAAATTATGTCTTAAATTAAAGCCTAGAATCTAGCTAGAACTTAAGGAAACATTAGCTTAAGGAAAGATGTGCAAATCTTTCTTTAAAAACATTAAATCACACGGCAGCAAGGACACACCTTTGCACGCCACTCTTCTTCATGTTTTAAGACAACTTTCTAAAAATACAACTCATGACAACTAAGACTCACATGAACCGAAACAAGCTAGGAATTTCGGACCTTATTACAACCAACATAACTAGAAACAACTCAACTACTTTAATTAACATAACAATAATAACAATAAAAGACATATTTTTTGTTACATGTAAAACCTCAACTTTAAGAGTAAAGTAAAGCCATGCAACAATTCTAATAAAGCAAATAAAGATAGTTGGTGAATCAATCCATGCACGTATCATGCATCATACTCCCCCTCTTTAAAAAAAACATGACCTCAAGTTTCTTCAAGTAATGCAACGAAATCATCCATATTAAGCGGACAACAATATACTCAACTAGCATTTGCCTTCGATCAAGATCATCCTTTGATCCATGAAAATTTAATCTATGCGTGCTCCATGTTATCTGTAGATGTAGATTATCCCTCCTAAAAGAAACAATATTTATGACGTTTGGAACAACAATATCATCAGCGACCCTTAGAACCAATGGAAACGAAACATTAACTAAAGACACGGTTTCCCTTAGATCAATGCTAGGTATCACTTCTTCATCACGAGGAACTGTAAAAATCAAATCTTCATCCTTGGAACAAGATAAAGTTTCGATCTTTTCTTCATCTTCAACATGAGAAGGTTGTGTAGCACTTGCTTCTAATGCATGGCATGGAGAATATTCAACAGGTGTAACCATTTCAGCAAAAAGATTATGCAAAGCATGCCCTAACGCTTCACTTAGTGCTTTTGCAATAGAACAATCCATATGTGGTATGAGTAATCTCTCACGAAGTTCATCATATGGTAAATCAAATTCATCCATACGAACCAAACAACAATAACCAACCGCAATCTTTCCAGTATACTGCCCAGAAATTTCACTAAGAGTTCGGGATCTAAAACCTAAGTAAAACACCTCGAAATTTCTTGAAATTTTGTCACAACATAGCCCTATGTGTCTGGAACACTCGAAAAAAATTTCATCAACAAATACCCAGCCAATTATTTGCAGTTTTAAATCTCCCTGAACTGGTCCAGAATAGTACGGTTTTGACCAATTATCAAAAACGTGTTCGAATAAATATCAAAGTTTCTTTAAAAATTATGAAAATTTCAAGTCATAAACCAGACCAAAGTTAGTCCAATTTTAATCCAAGAAAAACTCAAAATTTCGTTGTATACTAGGAGAATGAAGGTTTACCTGAAAACTGCTCGAATCTGCCAGAAAATCATCTCTAAATGTTTCGATTGCTGTGACTTGGATATTGATTGGATTGCTCTGAAATTTTGACACAAGGGAGCCCTGTATGTAAGCTTTCCAACGAACCAAGAAAATCGCGATTTGGAGCTCCTACGCACTCTCAAGCTCCGTTCTAGTAACATTGGTCTGATACCACTTGATATGATTTTCGTGGCTGTTTTCGGGTTCTTTTGTGTTTTATGATTTTTCTGGACGAACAGTCAAAGAAACTAAAGGGATATTACTCTTAAGTCGCAATTAAGAGTATGGTCAAATAAGTCTCGAGTGTTTGATTTAGGTTTACTACTCGGAAACCTAGTGTTAGCTTACGCTCAACTCATGCAATGTATGCAATCACTAGGGGAAAAAAAAGGAAGGGCTGCGCTGGAAGAAAACGCAGCCATTCGTGTATGAAGGGCCGCGGTTTTCAAGGAAACCGCAACCCTTTTAGTGAAGGGCTGGGGTTCACTAGAAAACGCAGCCCTTCGTACTAATAGGGTTGCGGTTAGCCGAAAAACCACAGCCCTTCATACACGAAGGGCTGCGATTTTTGGGCTAACCGCAGCCCTTCACTTTCCTTTTTTTTTTGAATAATTTTGCGCGCATACAATACAGTACCCCCATTTCAATTTCCCTTCCTTAGACAAAACTCACGAGCGAAATTCTTCTTACGCAAAACCCTACCTACGCCACCACATTGACCCACCACCAAGCACGCAACGCCACCATTTCACGCACCACCAGCACGCACCGCCACGACGACGCACCAACTCAGTATAGCAACGACCAGCGCACCACGCATTGGTTCTTCTCTTCATTCTCTCCTCCATTCATTCGAGTGGGTTTGCGCACCACCAGTGCTCCACCACCACGCAGCTGCACCACCTTGCGCACCACCTTGCGCTCCTTCTTCTTCTCTTCTCTCCTCCACTACATTGACGCCACCACCACCACGCAGCGCCACCACCACCACAACTGCATTGTTTGTGGAGCATCCCCTCTCTCACTCTCTTTCGGTAATTTCCCTCTCGGTCTCTCCTCTCTTTTTCATTTCTCTAATTAATTTGTTTAATTTCATTGCATTTTGAAATCAACTTCTATTTTTTGTTGTAAAATGTGCATGTATTAGCCGAAACGAGTGATTGTAGGGGGGTGGGGGAGGGGTGGGGGAGAGTGGGTAGGGGGTGGGGGGTCTTGGGGCGGGGGGGAGGGGGAGGCTGGGGAGGGGAGGGCGGGGTGGGGGAGGGTTGGGGAGGCCGGGTAGGGGGGTTAGGGAGGGCTCGCAGGGGGTGGGCACATTATCAATTTTGTGTAGTTTATGGTGAATTAATCTAGGTTTTTAGTTAGTTTTGCTTTTCTTAATTGAATTATGTGATTAATGTGCCGTGTGTGATTTGTTAATTGTAGGAAAAAGAAGCTAAGGAAGGCAAAACTATCTCTCTTCTCATAATTGCTCCTCTTTGGTGTTGAGAGGTAATTAGCCTAATTTTATTGTTTTTTGTTAGATGTTGATGAGGAAAAATTATCATGTGTTCTAATTTGAGTAATATGACTAATTTGTTTGTCCTTATATAGAAACACTTTTCGCCACATACTACACATCTAACATGAATGTCATTGGATGCATCCTTTGGTGAACATTTAGTGTCTGCAACAAGATGATGGACTTGCATGTGGCTATTACATGCTGAGGTACATGTTCGATATCGTCAACCATTGCACTAATGTCGATGATCTTCAAAAGGTATGTAACTTATTAGTATATGTTAGTTTAGATTAGATCGATTGGTAATAGGTATTAATTGGTTTAGAAACCAAAGTAGCACATGCATAATTGCAAAAAATGACCCCATTCTACCCTAAAACATGGTACTTTGATGCATTTCATATAAATATGAGGTATAATAACTAGTGTGTACATTTTTAGGCTTGCATTTGTTGTTGGCTGAATTTAGGGAACGAAAAGGTCATTTTACGCCTACTTTCGCCTTTTCGTGTCCAATTCGTACATATCGAGTCATTTAACCCCAAATTATTTTTGAACATGATAATATGAGATATAATGTAACTATTGTGTAGATTTTTAGGCTTGCATATGTTGTTGGTTGAATTTCGAGAACGTAAATGTCATTTTAGACCTATTTTAGCCTTTTCGCTTCCAATTCTTAGATTTTGAGTAACTTAACTCCAAATTATTTTTCAACATGATAATATGAGGTATAATATAACTAGTGTGAAGATTTTTAGGCTTGCATTTGTTGTTGGTTGAATTTTGGGAAGGAAAAGGTCATTTTAGGCCTATTTTAGCCTTTTCGCGTCCAATTCGTACTTATCGAGTCATTTAACCCCAAATTCTTTTTGAACATGATAATATGAGATATAATGTAACTATTGTGTAGATTTTTAGGCTTGCAATTGTTGTTGGTTGAATTTTGGGAACGAAAAGGTCATTTTAGGCCTATTTTTGCCTTTTCGCGTCCAATTCGTACTTATCGAGTCATTTAACCCCAAATTCTTTTTGAACATTATAATATGAGGTATAATGTAACTATTGTGTAGATTTTTAGGCTTGCATTTGTTGTTGGTTGATTTTCGGGAACGCAAATGTGATTTTAGGCCTATTTTCGCCTTTTCGCGTCCAATTCCTATTTCTCGAGTCATTTAACTCCAATTTCTTTTTGAACATGATAATATGAGGTATAATATAACTAGTGTGTAGATTTTTAGGCTTGCATTTTTTTTTTATTGAATTTCGGGAAGGTATATGTCATTTTTAGAACTATTAACTACGGTAAATGATTGAATTCTTATATTATGTGTTTATTCCTTGGTTGTTTTGCAAGGTTTATATGAATAACACACCAAGTTTGAGGGCCTTCACCATAGAGGAATTACATGATGTTCGGGATAAGTTGGCTGTAACACCCCAGAATTTCAAAGCGGAAAAAGAAATAAATAATAATAGTATTAATAGGACGATGGCGGAAACATCGTCTTCTGGGAATGCCACTTCTAATACAAAGGTATTTAAATAACTATGTTAAGAGACCAACTTAAATAAATAATAACAATAAATAACTAATTCAGAGTATTCCAAATGAGAAAAGTCTAACTAGCAGTCTAGGCCTAAAACAACTATCATTTCATTGCTCACAACTCAACCCGAACCCAAAACCAAAGAAGATTCCCATCAACATAACCTGCAAAATATATAACAACAATCCACAATCAGTGGGGAGTAACTAGCAGTTCTACCAGAACAAAAGAAATCAAAGTATAATTCAGACATAGATTAATAAGAAAGGAAATAATAAAGTCAAGTCAACTACAATATGCATCCACTTCCATATAACTCACAAATAACGCAAATGAATAATAAATAGCAAGTGAGTTGGATAAAAATAAATAGATCATCTCTCAAGAGTACTTTTATAAAAATAAAAGTATAGGTAAAAAAAGTTATTGAGTCAGAAACCGAACGCTAGTGAATTGGCAATTCACTTCCTAAGGTTTGTCAGATCGCAATCTCCAGGTCAGTCTATGGGCTTACGTTCCCCACTGCCTGTGTCTAAGAATGGCCAAACTCCCGATGCAGGGTAGAACACGCAGAACTCCCTGACCTCTCGGACGACAACAATTAACCCAGGTGTACCCCTAGTTCGCAAACCAGGTGGTTGGCATGTTCTTCACCGGGGACTACATCTATCCCACCAGATATTCTTATCTCAAAATAAAATCATAAATATCATCAAAGTATCATTCATCTCAAAAACATTCGTCAAAAGGGATGCCACCCGGCCTTATACCCATAATTCATCAAAAGATATTTCTTCAAAATTCCTTCAAAGTAGTAACTTACAAACTTAGAACAAATGTTCCAACAATAAATACTTTGAACATCCCTAAGCATCAACAATGATAATAAACTAGTTTTTACAGCACTAACAGTTTAATCAGAAATACATCACTAATTAACTCCAAGGCTTATTCAATAAAAGAGTAGTAACAATTAATCATTTTCTTTCATAAATCAAACATAAACATAAGGATACCCAATAATACTTACTGCAACCTACTGAACATCAGCAACCAAGAACATAATAGATTACAAATTATTTCTGATTAACAAGCTCTCAAATAATTTAAAAGTATATCCTCAAATTCACAACAAAAACCCAATAATAATTAATAAACTACTAAGTTCGAGCAGTAAAATCACACAAAAATTATCATACGACCCTAATGGCTCTACTGACATGGAAAAATTTTTATTTATAATTTTCGGACTCTAAAATTATTTTTAAACGTTAATTTACAGATTACTCAATAAAGCATATATAATAATTAAAAATAAAAATCAACGCCCAAAAATTACCAAAAATTTATATAACATGAATAAACTCACGGAAATACATAATATACAAAGAAATGAATTTTTCGGATTCCAGAAATAATTTTCATGATTTATATACTGACAGAAACGATAATATAAAAACAGATATATCAATTAAATAAACAGGTAAACAGTAGGAAAAAAATTTTCCAAGGCATGGAATACATACTACACATATAACATGATCCACGAAAAATAATTACAGTAATTTTAACATTCGTTTAATAATTATCATGCAAATAAACCAAAAATGCACAAAACACCAATTAAATCAAATAAATACTAAAAATCAGGCTAAAATTATTTGTCTTTATACAATATTCACACAGCATGAATCAAGTATATTCATGTCAAATTTCATCAATGATTTCATATAAAAAGTATTTTAAATTATTCCTAGCGTAATAATCTAATACCGAATAATACTCTAATCGCTAAGGTTCTAAGATAACTACTAGTTACCGGGAACGTCGGGAGGAGAGCGAGTCTAAAGAGATACGAAAAATATGTGCAATCCATGTCCTCCACGAACAAAAATTGTAGCAATAAGTCACTAGGCATTTTCTTCTTGAACGTTGAAAACTCTTGTTTCTCACTGCTCTGTTTCGATCATGATTCCCGGTGATCAAAACCTCGGATTCTAAATCTCTAAGGTCAAAGTTAAGAACAAGATGTTGTAAACGTGCTGTCCAAATTTGAAGTCGATCCAACGGTTAGCTCTCCAGCTACGGTTATTTTCGTGAAGTTGTGACAGGAAAAACCGGGTTGAACCTTTCTATTCTTTTCCTCTTCCTTTTCTCTCTTTCTTTTCTTGAAAACGGTGAGGGTTAAATGAGAATGATGCTGAACTTCTTTTAATAAAAATCAGAATTTTATGGCAAGGAAAAAAAAGAAGGGTTTAGGAGAAATGATTAGGGGGGTTATGGGGGTTACAAACTACCAAGAGTCATCAATTAAAAGAAAAGAAATAAAAGAAGAGAAACTTCTTCCTTCTCCCTCCCCATAGCCGGCTGTCCAAGCCCAAGCACACCAAGATGATTTCGGCCCAAGTCATCAAAGGTCCACGCATCAAAAGTCCGTCACACGACAAATCGATAAATTCCTAAATCGCGCCTAAACTTTGAAAATACTTAATAATGAAAATAATTCTAATAAATTATATTATAAATATAAATATAATGCACACATTAACACACCATATAATAAAATAATAATTCGGCTCCCAAATTATAAAGAATAAAAATCATTAATCTAGAGAAAATAATAAATTATTTATTTTTACGAAAAAAATATCATTTTAAAATAAACTAACACCAAAAATAAAGGGTGAAAATTACGGGGTGTTACAATCACTCCCCCTTAAAAGAGTTTCGTCCTCGATGCTTTAAAACAACCAAGAGACAAAAGAAAATACTCTAGATAAAGAACATTAAGAAAACATAAATCGATGGATTTTAGTTAAGAATTAAACAACTTTGCAGGTATAAAAATTTGATAACTCAAATAATATATATATTTTATTTTGGAAGACCAAAAGAGTTGTACAGTAAAGAAGCATGGTAACAACCATCATTTATACAATGTGAAAGAACCAAAGACAAGTAGAATGTTTGAGGTAAAAACATTTGCACAATAAGCTATAGGTAATTTTTGTAAAAGAAGCAGGAATAAATATTTATGTAAAATTATAAAAGTATAAATCCAACCATACATAAATATTTTTAGAAAAGAAATGAATAAGAAAAAGTTCGTAAATAGATAGCCAAACCAATTTAAATAGAGGTAACCACACGGGCTTATACTCCACTTAAAGAGATAAGAACACTTTAATAAAGAGTAGCTAGCTGCTTTATTAAAATAGCACTTACGAACACAAGTCATGACATATGTTATAAGAGCGTACGCCTCCTAAACATATATATGAAATTTTTAGTTCGCAAAAGAAATTGAAAAACTTAAAAATAAATTTCACAACGACGAAACAGTAATAATAAATCGGCGATATAGTAATAAATTATTAACAACAATTATAAAATTTGCCGAGTCGACACAAACGTGCATGGAACCACCCATTGCAACCTAGTATCAACGAAACAATATTTGAAAGCCTTCTTATCAGATCAACATTAAAGTTTAACGGAATCACCCAATATAAACTTAATGTCAATTCAAAAAGGAAATTAAATCAAATAGATAAAATGTGTCAACTTATCAAATTGACATACAAGTCAAAGGAATCACCCATTACGACTCAATATCAACTCAAACAAGTTTAAAACTTAGACTTATCAAATTGACATACAAGTCAAAGGAATCACCCATTATGACTCAATATCAACTCAAACAAGTTAAAAATTTAGACTTATCAAATTGACATACAAGTCAAAGGAACCACCCATTATGACTCAATATCAACTCAAACAAGTTTAAAATTTAGACTGAGTATATAAATTTCGTTTTCAAATAATATAAAACAAAATAGTTAAAGTCAGATAATTAAATAAGAAGTAAAGAAAACAACCAAAATTTTGCTATGAAATGAGAAAGCACTAAATATTTAAACAAAAAAAAAACAAATAGTAAACGAGATCCTTTCACGTATTTGAGTTCGAAAAATAATGCTAATAAGAAAAGTAAGTAAAGTAAAAGTTGTTGAATGCTAACCTTTAAAACAAAATAGTTTGTGTCTACATTTCAATCTAACACCAAGACAACTCATTAAAGTACTTTTATTTTCAAAGACTACAAAACTTATTACCATAATTAAAGGCTAAACAAGGATTAGCATGAAAAATAAAAATATTAAAAGGAAAATATTTATAAATATAGATAGTCAAAGACGGTAAGATAAATTTGAAGAATATCATGAAAGACAATTTCATAACCCCTTTCTTTTTCCAAACCATTATAAAACAATTGAAATTAAACGTTTTTCAAAAGAGTATGTCAAAATATTAACAATAACAAAATTTGAAAATCAGAAAATAACTCTAACATAAGTATAAAATTTATTAAGTTCAAAGATCTAAAATATAATTTGGAATATAAATTCAAACTGGAAAGTTTTGTAAATAATAAAACAGATACGTAGTACTCACATAAAAAACAACACTTAATTGAAAAAGAACAGAAAATATATACCGTCGTACATAATAACATATTCTATCATGCAACTAGCAAATAAAATAAATGCAATGCAACACACAAGACTATATTAAAATAAAATTAAAGTTTATTTTTAAAATTGCAAAACACAAAATAAATTAAACACACAACTAAACCGAGAAGGCTATAAATTACTTCGCTTTCACTGCGCACTCTGATAAAAGAGAAAATAAATTACATGTAAGAGGCCCTGCAAATAAGATTAACAAACTTGGTAGACTAATTCCACCAATAAACAAGTAACTATACATATTATATATGCTCCACAAGCATGAGAGCACACCACATTCCATAAGGCTTCCTCTTACTTACTCTACCCATCACACTCTCATTATAGTGAAACTACTAAACTTAATTCTAAACAGATTTTATCTCCTAAGGCTAACTAATAATTCTAACGAATCATTAGCAACTCTTTTTCAGAGTTTAGGAACGTTTTGCTCTGATACCAACTGTAACACCCCAGAATTTCAAAGCGGAAAAAGAAATAAATAATAATAGTATTAATAGGACGATGGCGGAAACATCGTCTTCTGGGAATGCCACTTCTAATACAAAGGTATTTAAATAACTATGTTAAGAGACCAACTTAAATAAATAATATCAATAAATAACTAATTCAGAGTATTCCAAATGAGAAAAGTCTAACTAGCAGTCTAGGCCTAAAACAACTATCATTTCATTGCTCACAACTCAACCCGAACCCAAAACCAAAGAAGATTCCCATCAACATAACCTGCAAAATATATAACAACAATCCACAATCAGTGGGGAGTAACTAGCAGTTCTCCCAGAACAAAAGAAATCAAAGTATGATTCAGACATAGATTAATAAGAAAGGAAATAATAAAGTCAAGTCAACTACAATATGCATCCACTTCCATATAACTCACAAATAACGCAAATGAATAATAAATAGCAAGTGAGTTGGATAAAAATAAATAGATCATCTCAAGAGTACTTTTATAAAAATAAAAGTATAGGTAAAACAAGTTATTGAGTCAGAAACCGAACGCCAGTGAATCGCAATTCACTTCCTAAGGTTTGTCAGATCGCAATCTCCAGGTCAGTCTATGGGCTTACGTTCCCCACTGCCTGTGTCTAAGAATGGCCAAACTCCAGATGCAGGGTAGAACACGCAGAACTCCCTGACCTCTCGGACGACAACAATTAACCCAGGTGTACCCCTAGTTCGCAAACCAGGTGGTTGACATGTTCTTCACCGGGACATCTATCCCACCGGATATTCTTATCTCAAAATAAAATCATAAATATCATCAAAGTATCATTCATCTCAAAAACATTCGTCAAAAGGGATGCCACCCGGCCTTATACCCATAATTCATCAAAAGATATTTCTTCAAAATTCCTTCAAAGTAGTAACTTACAAACTTAGAACAAATGTTCCAACAATAAATACTTTGAACATCCCTAAGCATCAACAATGATAATAAACTAGTTTTTACAGCACTAACAGTTCAATCAGAAATACATCACTAATTAACTCCAAGGCTTATTCAATAAAAGAGTAGTAACAATTAATTATTTTCTTTCATAAATCAAACATAAACATAAGGATACCCAATAATACTTACTGCAACCTACTGAACATCAGCAACCAAGAACATAATAGATTACAAATTATTTCTGATTAACAAGCTCTCAAATAATTTAAAAGAATATCCTCAATTTCACAATAAAAACCCAATAATAATTATTAAACTAATAATTTCAAGCAGTAATATCACACAAAAATTATCATACGACCCTAATGGCTCTACTGACATGGAAAACTTTTTATTTATAATTTTCGGACTCTAAAAGTATTTTTAAACGTTAATTTACAGATTACTCAATAAAGCATATATAATAATTAAAAATAAACATAAACGCCCAAATATTACCAAAAATTTACATAACATGAATAAACTCACGGAAATACATAATATATAAAGAAATGAATTTTTCGGCTTCCAGAAATAATTTTCATGATTTATATACTGACAGAAACGATAATGCAAAAACAGATATATCAATTAAATAAATAGGTAAACAGTAGGAAAAAATTGTTTAAAGGCATGGAATACATACTACACATATAACATGATCCAGGAAAAATAATTTCAGTAATTTTAACATTCGTTTAATAATTATCATGCAAATAAGCCAAAAACGCACAAAACACCAATTAAATCAAATAAATACTAAAAATCAGACTAAAATTATTTGTCTTTATACAATATTCACACAGAATGAATCAAGTATATTCATGTCAAATTTCGTCAATAATTTCATATAAAAAGTATTTTAAATAATTCCTAGCGTAATAATCTAATACCAAATAATACTCTAATCGCTATGGTTCTAAGATAACTACTAGTTACCTAGAACGTCGGGAGGAGAGCGAGTCTAAAGAGATACGAAAAATATGTGCAATCCAAGTCCTCCACGAACAAAAATTGTAGCAATAAGTCACTAGGAATTTTCTTCTTGAACGTTGAAAACTCTTGTTTCGCACTGCTCTGTTCCGACCATGATTCCCGGTTATCAAAACCTCCGATTCTAAATCAATCCGGCCAAAGTTAAAAACACGATGTTGTAAACGTTATGTCCAAATTTGAAGACGATCCAACGGTTAGATCTCCGGCTACGGTTATTTTCGTGAAGTTGTGACAGGAAAAACCGGGTTGAACCTTTCTATTCTTTTCCTCTTCCTTTTCTCTCTTTCTTTTCTTGAAAACGGTAAGGGTTAAATGAGAATGATGCTGAACTTCTTTTAATAAAAATCAGAATTTTATGGCAAGGAAAAAAATGAAGGGTTTAGGAGAAATGATTAGGGGGGTTATGGGGGTTACAAACTACCAAGAGTCATCAATTAAAAGAAAAGAAATAAAAGAAGAGAAACTTCTTCCTTCTCCCTCCCCATAGCCGACTGTCCAAGCCCAAGCACACCAAGATGATTTCGGCGCAAGTCATCAAAGGTCCACGCATCAAAAGTCCGTCACGCGACAAATCGATAAATTCCTAAATCGCGCCTAAACTTTAAAAATACTTAATAATGAAAATAATTCTAATAAATTATATTATAAATATAAATATAATGCACACATTAACACACCATATAATAAAATAATAATTCGGCTCCCAAATTATAAAGAATAAAAATCATTAATCTAGAGAAAATAATAAATTATTTATTTTTACGAAAAAAATATCATTTTAAAATAAACTAACACCAAAAATAAAGGGTGAAAATTACGGGGTGTTACAATCACTCCCCCTTATAGAGTTTCGTCCTCGAAACTTTAAAACAACCAAGAGACAAAAGAAAATACTCTAGATAAAGAACATTAAGAAAACATAAATCGATGGATTTTAGCTAAGAATTAAACAACTTTGCAGGTATAAAAATTTGATAACTCAAATAATCTATATATTTTATTTTGGAAGACCAAAAGAGTTGTACAGTAAAGAAGCATGGTAACTGTTTTGTCTCGTTGTCCAACAAGTAAGCTGTAGATGGTGCTTTCTTGTCGAGCAAGTAAACTAGTATCCCTTAGATGTTCTTCTTTGGAGACTTGTGCAACAATGTCTGAATCAACCAAGTCCAAGCCTGAGCTTCGTTCCCGAACCTGCAAAAAGGGACCCACCCTGGAGGTTTGGGTGGTGGTTCCCCCTCCGATGCTTAAGTCAGATATCAGGAGTTGTAAGAGAAAGTAGAGATAGAGAGAGAAAATGAGAGAGTAGTTTTACGAGTAACTTTGCCTTTGTTTGCATTGAATCCCCTTTCTCCGATTTCGGGGGTATTTATAGTGATAGCAAGATGACAGCTAACCTTAAAATCTGACCTAGCATAGTGGCTTCTGATTGGCTGAAGAATCAGATCATGACACGTGGCAGGCCATGATTTGGGAGAGTTTACCAACCACTCTCATGCAGTCACCTCATAGGGCTGGCCTCTGACTTCCTTTTGGGCCAGAAAAGCAGCCTTTTAAACAATTATGAGCCTAGCCCAAAGGGTAGATCTTTTTTCTTCCATTTATCAGAGGACACGTGTACGGCTCAGATGAGCCCAAGTGTCATCAGAGGAACCGTAGATTTCAGGCTACAACATTTGCCCCTAAAAGGGTTTTCACTGTTGGCCCATCTGACGGTTAAGGCCCTTTTACCCAAGGTAGCCTCATTAGGCCCATCTGACAGTTAAGACTTTTTAACCCACGGTAGTTTTATTTGAAATAATGAAAGGACCCGCCTTTTTCTGGGTTTTACCGGTCATAACCGACCGTTGGACCCTTTCTTCGGTCATTCTTGACCGGCTCCACGGGTTTCTTACTCCTCTATAAATAAACTTGGTGTGAAAACATTTGATCATTTCACTCCTTGAACGAATTTTTCTAGAGAGAGAAGCTCTGCAAATTTTCTAGAGAGAGAGGGAGATCGTCCAGCTTCAGCATTCTTCACCGAATCGTCCAGACGTTCTTAGCAGGTATCGTCTCATTGTTCTTTTCTTTCTTCTTTATTCTTTATTCTTTCTTAGAAAAACAATAAAATGGAATCTTCTTCGTCAAACAATCCTAGCCGACCAAGAGCTTGTCTTGACCCTAGAACCGATACTTCTTCTTTGGCACATTCTAGAGTTGGGCCTCTTCTGGCCGAGTACATATTTTTCATAGTTTTGGCCGAGAAAGTCGACGACCCGGTCTTTACTGTGCGGGGGTAATCTGGCGCGCGTCAAGCAAACGGCCCGTCTAAGAAGAAGAGTAATAATCCCGTCAAGCAGTTCAGATATGGAGGAATCTACTAGGCGAGTTCCAGATGAGACGAGGGAGGTCCGAAGTGCTGGGCTTTTAGACGGCCCCCTTTCCCCTAGCCGCAGCTTTGAGGAGTCCCAAATAAACCCGAAAGCCAGTCCTTCTGGACGGGACACTGAGATGGAGGAAACTGGCGAAGACGATAATAGCAGGGATTCCGGGGCTGCCGATGAGTCAGACGAAGCCTCCACTACTTCGTCTGAGATTAGAAAACGATTAGGGCCTCTCTCTGACCCCGCATTTATTTTAGCCAATCGCAAATGGCTAGAGAAAATAGGGCCGGACCCTAGCTATTTATCCAACTTTATGCCCATGTCGGGTTTTCCTTCGTCATCCCTAATAAGGAGGCCACTATTTTGAGCACTCCCAAAAATCATTTTACTGTCTACAAGCTGGCTCTGGACGCGGGGTTGAGATTCCCCCTTCATGACTTTATAGAGCAAGTGCTTCATTATTACAACATCGGCCACAACCAACTGGCTCCCAACGCCTGGCACAACGTCTTGACGTTCATAGCCGTCTGCGAGTTGCGCGGCCTGGCTCTCTCTCTTCAAGCCTTTATCCACATTCATTACGCGGTCAAAATTCATGGTGCCGTGGATGGAACATGGCTCAGCATCTGCAACCGTCCTGGCTTTCTAACAGCCTGGGGCAAACCGTCAAAGATGCATGAATGGAAGACCGATTTTATATATCTAAGGGCGGCCAATGACTCGGCCACGGAGAGCTATCGTTTCTATAACCGAGCCGTCACAAATACTGGACGAAATCAATCTTGGCTGGAGCTAGAGGATAAGTATGACGAGGAGGTAGTGGAGTACTTCAAAATAAAGAAGTACTCCAGGCCCGGCCAAAAATCCTTTAAAGGGCCAGCTAACTGGATACCCTTTAAGGAAATGTTTTATAATGACGACTTCTTGGTTGCCGCCGGCCTGCGGTTAGCCGATGATAAAGGTATCCATTCACATCCCAAGTAAAACTCTTTGTCCATAACTCATTAGACTAACCAATCTTTCGTCTTTTTGCTGCAGACTCGGCCAGAACACGTCTCAAGGCTTCTTGGACGGGAGACATAAGCATGTCTAAATTCATAGACAATCTTTGGAAGGAATATGCCAAGAGTAGTGCCGAGAAGAGGGCCGAGACACTGGTAAAAAATATTTTTTTTTTATTTTTTATTTTTTTTTTGTTATGGACGAGGATCATTTCGGCTTGTCTGGAATTGGCATCCAAACTTTGGACGAGAATTACCCAAAGAAGGAAAACGTCCAAGCATGGACGTTGACCTTTCGGAATTTCCCGTCCGAGATTTTTATAGTTGCTAGACGAGTACAATTCGGACTCGTCTAAGTAATTGTAACTTCCTCTGGGCGAAGATAGCCCGAAGAAGGGGAGCGTCTATACTAGGACGGTCACCCTCTTGGGGCCATGCTCGTCTAAGGAATTTTGCAGTCTTTGGACGAGTACCATTTGGACTCGTCCAAGTAATAGTACCTATCCCTGGACGAGGGTAGCCCGAGAAAGGAGAGCGTCCATGTCAGGACGGCTACATTCTTGGGACCATACTCGTCTGGGAGGCTTTGTAGTCTTCGGACGAGTACCGTCTGGGCTCGTCCAAGTTATAGTACCTAACCTTGGACGAGGATAGCCCGAGAAAGGAGAGCGTCCATGTTAGGTTGGCTACCTTCTTGGGGCCATATCCGTTTGAGAGGTTAGCCTGTCCAATTTTTGGACGTTTTCTTTCTTTGCCTCGCTTTCGTCTGAATTCAGATTTTTGTTTGGACGACCCTAAGGAGGGGAGGTGTTCACTTTAAGACGCCTTCCTTCTTTGGGTGATTTTCGTCTGAAGGCTTGCACTTTGATTTATATTTTGATCTGTGGACGTCTGTCATTTTAACTTGATTCTTTCTCGCAGAAAAATGCCCCAACCAACAAACTCCCTCCTGGGAAGTCATCTTCGTCCAAGAAGAGGCCTACAACGGCCACGGACCAACCTCAAGCCAAAAAGCCTAAGGGCTTTGTAAGAAAGAAAACAGACAAGGCTACTCCGAGTGGGGGAGTGGAAAAGAAAACCATGCTTCCCCCTAAAGACAAAGCTCTGAAGGAGGGGCCTTCTACTGCCGTTCCTAGTGGGGGAGTGGGAGAAAATCCTGTCCTCACTGGTCAGTTGGACGCTTTGCTTTCTGACTCGGCCAATGTCAAACCAGACTCGGCCGAAGTTAGACCAGAGTCAGCCTTGGCTTTGGTGGTGCCGGGGCAGGAGACGGCTGTTGAGAACTATCCAGGGCTTCCGGCTGCTAAGCAAGCCTGGTCTCCCAGATGCCCCTTGCTGTAAGGACGGCATCCATCTCGTATGGTGAGTCGTTTTATTCCAATAGGGTTAGGACGGTGCGGGTCGACGGACAGTCTATGAGTCCGTCCAATAGACAAGCCATCATCTTTCCCATCCAGATAACCGACTCTCCCCCTCTTTCGCATAAGGGCAAAGACCCGGCTCTACCTTGATTGCTCCCACCTTAGACTCGGGCGAGGAGTCTTCTCCCCGCTTTTGCCAAAATGTCAAAGGCGTAAAAGGAACGCTTAAGCAGGAACTCTTCAGTGTTACCCCGAATCCTATATCAAAGGATTAAGGGGAGCATCGGCATGTGGGCTACATGTCTCAACTGGCTACTGAGGTATAACTTATTGCCGCTTTTGTTTAGTACTTGTGTATATTTATTTCTTTTTGAAACTCGTCTAATAATTTGTTTTGCTTTCATTGCCCCAGCTTTTTTGCTCGCAAAGATGCTTATCAAGATTGGGCCAGAGAGCTGAGGAAAGAGAATAAGAAGCTCGTCCATTTGGCTACAACGGCAGGCGACAAGGCCATCCATGACATTGAGATGGTTAATACCCTTCATCGTCAATCCCTGGATGCTTTGGAGAAGAGGTCAGCTAACTTGGAGTCCGAGAACAAGAACTATCTTGTTACCATCCAAGACCTATACAAGGAGCTGGACCATTTGAAGATGGTTATTGATACTGTTTCTACTGAGCTGAAGGGTGAAAGAGATGTTGCTCTCCTTGCCGCTGCTGAGTTGAGAAAGGAGAACATTCTCCTAAGGTCGAAGACTGCCCGTCCTGGGAAAGGGAGGCAGCTCAAAGCTTTTTGCGATGCCAAGGAAGGATTGGCTCAAGTTGTTGCAAACGTCTAAAAGCCGGGCCGTCAAGGCCTTTGAGATGCCGGAAGGCGATGAGGTCCCAGACTTCGTGTGTCGTCTGGAGTATCAGCAGAGCGTTCATCGTGCTATGGTTTGTGCCGAGGAACCTCCGGAGTTTTTGGAGTCAGACGACGAAGCTGCGGCTGAGGAGAACCCAGAAGACGACCAAGGAACTCGCTCTGAAGACGAAGCCTAATTTTAGGTTTATTTTCATGTTTCTTGGCTTGTTTGCCGCTGTACCTTTAACTCTTCAGCTCTTAGGTTGTAATTCTTGATCAATCATATAGGAAGGAGAATTTTTGCCAACTGCCTGTCTTTTATCTTTCTGAATTCCAATTTTACTAAGTATTGAATGAGCTTCGTCCTGAATGTTGGACGATCATCACAGATGTTTAAGGAAATAACAACGTGCTTGCCTTTAGACGACCGAAAATGCATCCAAAAGAAGTGACTCGTCCTGAATTTTTTGGACGGTCTACGATATTTAATTGAACTGCGCATGCCACTTCTGATCCTTGCCCTTGGACGATTACAAATTTCTCAAAAAGTGCCCAAGTGCTTATAGAGGATCGTCCTGGAACTTTAGATGGTCTTCTCCTTTTAAACGAGCCACACTTCAAAAAGTGCCCAAGTGCTTATAGAGGATCGTCCTGGAACTTTAGATGGTCTTCTCCTTTTAAACGAGCCACACTTCAAAAAGTGCCCAAGTGCTTATAGAGGATCGTCCTGGAACTTTAGATGGTCTTCTCCTTTTAAACGAGCCACACTTTAGCCGTTTTTCTTGAGTTGGTAACACTCGTCCTGTAGTATCAAAATATCTCAAAGGCATTTTTGATTTGACCTGGTTTTTTAGACGACCTTCTCTCTTTAGCTCGTCCTATAGGTCTGTCTCATCCCCCCCTTCTTGGGCTAAGCTCAACCATATATGATGGACGAGCCATAGTCTAAGAAGGAGAGCGGCCAACTTTGGCCAAGCCCTGCTGAAATTGCCAAGGACGAGCTTTAGAGACATGGTCTAACAATTGCCTAGCCGCCTTCCTTGAGCGAGCAATACTCGTCCGAAAGTAGCGATCCCTTACTAGGGTCTTTACTACTTAGCTGCCCGTATATTTAAAAATAAGTATCCTTTACCAAGGGCTTATTTATGGTCAGCTTTCTCTTAGAGACTTTGACGTTTCTCTTACTAGAGATTTTGTCAAATTGATTGCCAATGTATGTTATCAACCTTTAGGTCGTTATACCTTTGGCCTCTCTCTCGAGGAGTGATGCTCGGCATAGAAATGAGTATTTTTGTTCCAAGTTATTGTCACTTTTACACTAATAACTGATTTAATGCCCCAAAGTGAACCAACTTGGTGAAAATATACATGAAAATACTGACGGCAAGATAGTTGGAATTGTATTATATGAATTTTGCTTGACAAAGTGCCAAGATACATGTATACAATTCTTTTTTTTTTTTTTTTTTTACTGTGCCGTGGCACATTGGACTTACTACAACTTTCAGCTGGATTCCTGACGACGATTGAGTTAAACGTGGTACTTCTTCAAATTATCTGAATTCCAAGTACGCTGTATAGGTCGCCCATCTAGAGCTTGGAGACGAAAAGTCCCACTGCGCAGCTCTTGGATAATCAGATAAGGTCCTTCCCAGTTTGGTGTTAGCTTCCCTAGCTCCTTAGCTCGTCCAACCGCCTCCATTTTTCTTAGGACAAGATCCCCCACCTTGAGTGGTCGTCTAACAACTCTTTTGTTAAACTCCCGAGCCATTCTCAACTTGTACAATTGCATTTTTATTAAGGCATTGCCCCTGACTTCTGGTACTTGGTCCAAAGCCGTGCGTAATGCAGCCCAGTTGGCATCTTCAGTGTACAACATGACTCGCAGGGTGGGTTCATCAATCTCAATGGGCAAGACGGCTTCAGTGCCATAGACTAACATGAAAGGCGTCTCGCCTGTTGAATTCTTAGCGGTTGTTCTAATGGACCATAACACTAATTGCAGCTCTTCAACCCATTGTCCCTTGGCGTTTTCCAGCTTCCTCTTGATTCCATTTGATAGAATCTTGTTGAAGGACTCGACTTGCCCATTGGCTTGTGGGTGGGCGACTGCCGCAAAGTGTGCTTTGATTTCTCTTTCTGACAACCAATCTTTCAGCTTAGGCGTTTCGAACTGTGGACCATTATCGAAGACGATGGACTGAGGCATGCCAAAACGAGTTATAATGTTTTTCCAGATGAAGCCCTTGACGTCGTTGGTGGTTATTCCTCGCATGGCTTCAGCTTCTATCCATTTAGTAAAATAGTCCACTGCAACTATCACAAACTTCTTTTGCCCAGCTGCCACCGGAAAAGGTCCTAATATGTCCATGCCCCATTTGGCAAAAGGCAGGGGGAACAAAATAGGAGTTAGATAGTTGGACGGCTTCTGATGCAGGTTCCCATGCTTCTGACAACTATCACACTTCTTTGCATAGACGAGGGCATCCTCCTTTAAGGTCGGCCGCAGTACCCCGTCCTTAAAGCCTTTTCTCTTAAAGCTCTTCCCCAATGTGCGATGCACAAGCTCCCTCATGGAGTTCTTTCAAAACCTCTAGGCCATCTTCTCTGGTGATGCACTTGAGGAGAGGACGGTTGAATGATTTCTTGTAAAGGGTCACATCCCATAGTTCAAACCACTTGTCTCCAGCCTTTTACATACTTGGCCTCTACAGGGTTGAAGGTAATCGCCCGTCTTCTTATATTCTATGATCGGCTCCATCCAGCATCGCTCCTCGGCTAAGAAACATAATCTCGCTCTTGATCAATGCTCTTTTTGGATTTGACTTCCCAAAAACTGTTCTTGGCACATCTCCTTCAGCCGAGCTGGCTAATTTAGAGAGAGCATCTGCTTGATGATTTTCCGACCTTGGCACTTGGTCGAGAACAAATCGCTTTAATGGCTCAATCTCATCCTTGATCGGTCCGCATGTATTTGCTCATTGATGCTTCTTTGCATTCAAAATCTCCATTGACTCGATTGACGACTAAGAGAGAGTCCGATTTGGCCTCAATCTCTACAAACTCGGCCGCCTTGCACATTTTGATTCCAAACTAAGAGTGCTTCATATTCAGCCTTCGTTATTGGACGCTTTGAATTGGAATCTTAATGCATATTCAAACTTGTCCCCTTCCGGGAGACCGACAAATGATTCCCGCCCCACATCCATTGGACCGTGGGACGACCCATCGACCATGAGCGTCCAATGCTTCCTTCCTTTAGCCGGATCCGATATTGGCTCTATATTGGGCCGAGTAAGCTCAACTATAAAATCTGCCAAGGCTTGCCCTTTAATGGCTTTCCTTGGTTCAAATGATATATCAAACATGTTGAGCTCAATCGCCCATTTTAGCATTTCCGCCCGGCGGCTTCCATCTTCTCGCAGAACTTACTTCAAAGGTTGATCAAGATAGACGAGTATGATGTGCGCCAAGAAATAGGGCCTTAACTTTCGCCGGCCATGACGAGGCCAATCCAAACTTCTCAACGGGAGTGTACCTATTTTCCGCGTCTTTGAGTACGTGACTCACGAAGTATATTGGGACTTGGATGGATTCTCTTTCACCAGAACAAAGACTCACAACTTGAGTGGACACCGCCAAATATACAAACAACTTCTCCCCCTCGGCCGACCAACCTAGTAGGCCGAAGGTGGTCCTTGACCCGTTGTAGTGCTTGCTCCGCCTCATTTGTCCACTCAAACTTAGCTTTTTTTCTTAATAGTGGCGAAGAAGTGATGGCACTTGTCGCCCGACTTAGACAAGAAACGTCCAAGGGTAGCCCAAGCAACCCGTCGCCTCTCGAACTTCCTTTACCTTTGACGGAGACTTCATGTCTAAAATAGCTTGTATCTTCTCGGGATTTGCTTCAATTCCCCTCTCGGTCTACCAAGAAGCCTAGGAACTTCCCCGACAAAACCCCAAAAACACATTTCTTCGGGATTCAGCTTTTTAACTTGTATTTCCCGAGAGTCTCAAAGGTTTCTCTCAAATCACCCACATGACTTTCTTCTTGACGGCTCTTGACTATCATATCATCAATATACGCTTCCATGTTCCTTCCCAACTGTGGCTGAAAAATAGCATTGATCAATCTTTGGAATGTGGCCGGAGCATTGCTTGCACCAAATGGCATTCTCAACCATCCATATAGTCCTTTTCGCAATGAAAGACGTTTTGTCCCGATCCTCCGCCACATGGGAATTTGATGGAAACCCGAATAAGGCGTCCATGAAGCTTAGTAAAGCGTGGCCTACCGCGGAGTCCACCGACGATCCAACTTCGGCGGAGAAACTGTCCTTGGGACACGCCTTGTTGAGATCGGTATAGTTTACACACATCCTCCAAAGCCATTGGGCTTGGGCACCATGACCACATTTGCTATCCATTCTGGATAATAAGTTGTTTTGATGAATTTTGACTCCAACAACTTCTGAACTTCCTAGTCGACCGCTTGATTCCTAGCCGGCCCCAAATGCCTTTTCTTCTGACGGACTAACTTTAATTTTGGATCAACATTTAGCCGATGGACGGCTACTTCTGGATCAATTCCAGGCATTTCTACAACACAATAGGCAAACACGTCTTGAAATTCTTTCAGCAAACTGATTAAGAGGTTTCTAAGCCTAAAGAGAGTGAAGAACCAATTTTCAAGGTTCGTTCGGACGAGCCTCATCCGCATGACGTCTTACGGGGCCCTCGACCGGTTCCCGACGCTCTATTGCTAGTCCCATGATGTCCATCACTTCTTCGAGCAAGGGAGGCTCTTCCTTGATGATTTCATATTTTCTCTTCGGCTTTGGGAAGATGCTCGACGCCTTCCTTGAGGGAGCGAGAGGCGTCTGAGGGCTCTCAATGGCCGTCTTCAATGAGGCCAAGTGGTCCTTGACTATCCCGGACGTTTTCCTCTCGCTAACGACCTTCGTCTTATCTTTCTCTATTTCAGACGTTTTCCTTTCACCAGCAACCTGCGTCTGATCTTCATTGCATATCTTCCATGATGACGGCTTGAGTGTAGTCAGATAACACTCCCTAGCCACCTGCTGGTCCCCATATAATGAGCCAATCTTGCCATCATCACACTCATACTTCATCAACATCAGGTGAGTAACTATTACGGCTTTGACGTGATTCGGAGTTGGTCGCCCAAGAATGACATTGTAGGGATCGTCAAATCTCGGACTACCAAGAACGTGATAAACGAGTTCTAGCGGCATCCTTTTCTCCCACTCGAACGGGCAAAGTAACAGTTCCCATTGGGTGGATGACTCATCCCCCCAAACCCTATGATGGGATGGTGAACGGGAACCAAGTTCTTCTCATCAAATTTTAATCCGGACAAGCGACAAGACTCGATGATATCCGTCGAGCTTCCAGTGTCGATCAGAATTCTTCTTACTCTCAAGTTTGCTATTTTCATTTCTACAACCAAAGGATCATCATGGGGAGTCCTTAACCTGCCCCGATCTTGCTCACTAACTACCGCCCTTGGGAAGGGCTCAGCCTTTGTCTGATCAGCTAACAAAACTTGGCCAAGCTCCTAAGGTAGTTTTTGTGTCCTCTATTGGTTGGTCCTCCAGCAGCAAACCCTCCAGAAATTACAAGAACAACATCCTCGTCTGTGCTCTCACTTTCCTTCTTCTTAGACTGCCAATTGTCTTTTCTTTGAAACTTCCTTCCCCCTTGAGGCATATAGGAGTTCATCTTTCCCTTTCGAGCTAGCTCCTCCAAAGCCTTCTTGAGGTGCTTACATTCATTAGTTTCGTGACCGCAATCCTTGTGGAAGTGGCAATACTTGCTCTTATCCCTATTTCTATAAGGGGTTTTCATCTCTGCTGGGGCCTTCAACTCATATTGATCCTTAATCTCCATGAGAATGGAGTATTGGTCCTTGTTAAATTCAATAGGATTGCATGAGGATGGCTCAGCCTCTTTTCTCTTGCTCCTTCTGGACGAAGTGGTGGTGGAGGTTATAGCCCAAGTCTCGGCCTTCTTGGGGTTGCTCTTCTTTGGTTGAGCAACCTCTTCAGGCTTCTTAGACTCGGGATGCTTTGCCTCAGCACACACTTCGGTAGCGTGAATAAACGCTTCAGCTTCCCTTAAGGCTTCGGCAAGAGTGGAGATTTTCTTTTTAACCAGATCAAACTTAAAGCTTCCTGGCCTTAGACCCCTAATGAAGGCGTCAAAGACCACTCCAGCATTAAGATCTTGGATCTGAAGGGCTTCAAGGTTGAATCTCTTAACGAAACTTCTAAGAGCCTCCTTAGGTCCCTGGACAACCTTGCCTAGGTGCATGCTTGTTTTTTGTTCTTGCTTGTTGGCAACAAAGTGACTAGTGAATAAGAAACTGAATTCCGTGAAATTATTGACTGAATTGGGTGGAAGATTGTTAAACCACTTCTGAGCTACTCCCTTCAGAGTTGCTGGGAAGTTCTTACACCAGGTAGCATCATCTACTCCTTGGACGTACATCTGATATTTGTAAGCAGATAAGTGATCATCGGGATCTGTTGTTCCATCAAAAGGTTCTATAGTAGGGAGTTTAACCTTTGGGAAGGGGGGTGCCTCCATTATCCTGGCCGAGAATGGAGTGGGCCAGTTAATATGGAGGGCTCCCATCTGTCCCTCAATGGGTATGTACTCCTTACGATATTCCTTTAACACCGGATCAGACGACGTGTTTGCAGGCAATGGACGCCTATAGACCATGGGCTGAGCCACCGTCCTCTCCTGCCGTGGATGAACAAGAGAGTGACTTAAACTCCGTCCTTCCCCTCTGGACGACAACCTCAAAGGAGGGTCTCTCAGGTATGATGTAGAACCTGTCGCTGATCGTTGTATTGCAGCAGCTCTCTTTGCTTCTAGATATTCTCTGGCATCTGTTTCCATTCGGTGCCCGCTTGGACGAACATTGTCCTGGGTTCTAACCACCAGATTTCAGTCCATCTTTCTTCGCTGATCATTATCCTCTGGCTGCTTTCCTCTTGCCGTCCTCCTAGAGGGTTCCAGACGAACAGGTCGACTAGGGCCTGGACGATCTTCTTGGGAACATCCCCTAGGGGGAGGTGGATTGTTAGCAGCTGGCTCAGGGTTAAGCCGGAAAAATAGCATATTGCTCTTGATCTGTTCCTGGACGACTGTAGCCATCTTTGCCTGGAAGTCATTCAAGGCGTTCTCTAGATGGGCGGCAGTCACCGGACGTTCAAGATTCTCTTGAATGACAGGTTGCTGGCTTGGTCCAGTAACTTGGACGATGGATGGGGGTCTATCCCTTCCTCGAGGCGGTCTCTCATGTTCTACTGTGTCTTCGACATTAACCTGAAGACTTCGGTTTCTAGCAAGGTTGGACGATTGACAATCAGTCATCGTTACGTCTCCCCACAGACGGCGCCAAATGTTTTGTCTCCTTGTCCAACAAGTAAGCTGTAGATGGTGCTTTCTTGTCGAGCAAGTAAACTAGTATCCCTTAGATGTTCTTCTTTGGGAGACTTGTGCAACAATGTCTGAATCAACCAAGTCCAAGCTCGAGCTTCGTTCCCGAACCTGCAAAAAGGGACCCACCCTGGAGGTTTGGGTGGTGGTTCCCCCTCCGATGCTTAAGTCAGATATCAGGAGTTGTAAGAGAAAGTAGAGATAGAGAGAGAAAATGAGAGAGTAGTTTTACAGAGTAACTTTGCACTGTTTGCATTGAATCCCCTTTCTCCTAATTTCAGGGGTATTTATAGTGATAGCAAGATGACAGCTAACCTTAAAATCTGACCTAGCATAGTGGCTTCTGATTGGCTGAAGAATCAGATCATGACACTTGGCAGGCCATGATTTGGGGAGAGTTTACCAACCACTCTCATGCGGCCACCTCATGTGACCGGCCTCGACTTCCTTTTGGGCGAAAAGCAGCCTTTTAAACAATTCTGAGCGTAGCCCAAAGGGTAGATCTTTTTTCTTCCATTTATCAGAGGAAACGTGTACGTCTCAGATGAGCCCAAGTGTCATCAGAGGAACCGTAGATTTCAGGCTACAACAGTAACAACCATCATTTATACAATGTGAAAGAACCAAAGACAAGTAGAATGTTTGATGTAAAAACATTTGCACAATAAGCTATAGGTAATTTTTGTAAAAGAAGCAGGAATAAATATTTATGTAAAATTATAAAAGTATAAATCCGACCATACATAAATATTTTTAGAAAAGAAACGAATAAGAAAAAGTTCGTAAATAGATAGCCAAACCAATTTAAATAGAGGTAACCACACGGGCTTATACTCCACTTAAAGAGATAAGAACACTTTAATAAAGAGTAGCTAGCTGCTTTATTAAAATAGCACTGACGAACACAAGTCATGACATATGTTATAAGAGCGTACGCCTCCTAAACATATATATGAAATTTTTAGTTCGCAAAAGAAATTGAAAACTTTAAAATAAATTTCACAACGACGAAACACTAATAATAAATCGGCGATATAGTAATAAATTATTAACAACAATTATAAAATTTGCCGAGTCGACACAAACGTGCATGGAACCACCCATTGCAACCTAGTATCAACGAAACAATATTTGAAAGCCTTCTTATCAAATCAACATTAAAGTTTAACGGAATCACCCAATATAAACTAAATGTCAATAAAAAAAGGAAATTAAATCAAATAGATAAAATGTGTCAACTTATCAAATTGACATACAAGTCAAAGGAATCACCCATTACGACTCAATATCAACTCAAACAAGTTTAAAACTTAGACTTATCAAATTGACATACAAGTCAAAGGAATCACCCATTATGACTCAATATCAACTCAAACAAGTTAAAAATTTAGACTTATCAAATTGACATACAAGTCAAAGGAACCACCCATTATGACTCAATATCAACTCAAACAAGTTTAAAATTTAGACTGAGTATATAAATTTCGTTTTCAAAGAATATAAAACAAAATAGTTACAGTCAAATAATTAAATAAGAAGTAAAGAAAACAACCAAAATTTTGCTATGAAATGAGAAAGCACTAAATATTTAAACAAAAAAAAAACAAATAGTAAACGAGATCCTTTCACGTATTTGAGTTCGAAAAATAATGCTAATAAGAAAAGTAAGTAAAGTAAAAGTTGTTGAATGCTAACCTTTAAAACAAAATAGTTTGCGTCTACATTTCAATCTAACACCAAGACAACTCATTAAAGTACTTTTATTTTCAAAGACTACAAAACTTATTACCATAATTAAAGGCTAAACAAGGATTAACATGAAAAATAAAAATATTAAAAGGAAAATATTTATAAATATAGATAGTCAAAGACGGTAAGAGAAATATGAAGAATATCTTAAAAGACAATTTCATAACCCCTTTCTTTTTCCAAACCATTATAAAACAATTGAAATTAAACGTTTTTCAAAAGAGTATGTCAAAATATTAACAATAACAAAATTTGAAAATCAGAAAATAACTCTAACATAAGTATAAAATTTATTAAGTTCAAAGATCTAAAATATAATTGGGAATATAAATTCAAACTGGAATGTTTTGTAAATAATAAAACAGATACGTAGTACTCACATAAAAAACAACACTTAATTTAAAAAGAACAGAAAATATATACCGTCGTACATAATAACATATACTATCATGCAACTAGCAAATAAAATAAATGCAATGCAACACACAAGACTATATTAAAATAAAATTAAAGTTTATTTTTAAAATTGCAAAACACAAAATAAATTAAACACACAACTAAACCGAGAAGGCTATAAATTACTTCGCTTTCGCTGCGCACTCTGATAAAAGAGAAAATAAATTACATGTAAGAGGCCCTGCAAATAAGATTAACAAACTTGGTAGACTAATTCCACCAATAAACAAGTAACTATACATATTATATATGCTCCACAAGCATGAGAGCACACCACATTCCACAAGGCTTCCTCTTACTTACTCTACCCATCACACTCTCATTATAGTCAAACTACTAAACTTAATTCTAAACAGATTTTACCTCCTAAGGCTAACTAATATTTCTAACGAATCATTAGCAACTCTTTTTCAGAGTTTAGGAACGTTTTGCTCTGATACCAACTGTAACACCCCAGAATTTCAAAGCGGAAAAAGAAATAAATAATAATAGTATTAATAGGACGATGGCGGAAACATCGTCTTCTGGGAATGCCACTTCTAATACAAAGGTATTTAAATAACTATGTTAAGAGACCAACTTAAATAAATAATATCAATAAATAACTAATTCAAGTATTCCAAATGAGAAAAGTCTAACTAGCGCTCTAGGCCTAAAACAACTATCATTTCATTGCTCACAACTCAACCCGAACCCAAAACCAAAGAAGATTCCCATCAACATAACCTGCAAAATATATAACAACAATCCACAATCGGTGGGAGTAACTAGCGATTCTCCCGAACAAAAGAAATCAAAGTATGATTCAGACATAGATTAATAAGAAAGGAAATAATAAAGTCAAGTCAACTACAATATGCATCCACTTCCATATAACTCACAAATAACGCCAATGAATAATAAATAGCAAGTGAGTTGGATAAAAATAAATAGATCATCTCAAGAGTACTTTTATAAAAATAAAAGTATAGGTAAAACAAGTTATTGAGTCGAAACCGAACGCCGGTGAATCGCAATTCACTTCCCTAAGGTTTGTCGGATCGCAATCTCCCGGGTCGGTCTATGGGCTTACGTTCCCCACTTTGCCCGTGTCTAAGAATGGCCAAACTCCCGATGCGAGCTAGAACACGCGAAACTCCCCGACCTCTCGGACGACAACAATTAACCCGGTGTACCCCTAGTTCGCAAACCGGGTGGTTGGCATGTTCTTCACCGGGACTACATCTATCCCACCGGATATTCTTATCTCAAAATAAAATCATAAATATCATCAAAGTATCATTCATCTCAAAAACATTCGTCAAAAAGGATGCCACCCGGCCTTATACCCATAATTCATCAAAAGATATTTCTTCAAAATTCCTTCAAACTAGTAACTTACAAACTTAGAACAAATTTTCCAACAATAAATACTTTGAACATCCCTAAGCATCAACAATGATAATAAACTATTTTTTACAGCACTAACAGTTCAATCAGAAATACATCACTAATTAACTCCAAGGCTTATTCAATAAAAGAGTAGTAACAATTAATCATTTTCTTTCATAAATCAAACATAAACATAAGGATACCCAATAATACTTACTGCAACCTACTGAATATCAGAAACCAAGAACATAATAGATTACAAATTATTTCTGATTAACAAGCTCTCAAATAATTTAAAAGAATATCCTCAATTTCACAATAAAAACCCAATAATAATTATTAAACTAATAAGTTCGAGCAGTAAAATCACAAAAAAATTATCATACGACCCTAATGGCTCTACTGACATGGAAAACTTTTTATTTATAATTTTCGGACACTAAAAGTATTTTTAAACGTTAATTTACAGATTACTCAATAAAGCATATATAATAATTAAAAATAAACATAAACGCCCAAAAATTACTAAAAATTTACATAACATGAATAAACTCACGTAAATATATAATATACAAAGAAATGAATTTTTCAGCTTCCATAAATAATTTTCATGATTTATATACTGACAGAAACGATAATGCAAAAACAGATATATCAATTAAATAAACAGGTAAACAGTAGGAAAAAATTGTTCTAAGGCATGGAATACATACTACACATATAACATGATCCACGAAAAATAATTTCAGTAATTTTAACATTCGTTTAATAATTATCATGCAAATAAGCCAAAAATGCACAAAACTCCAATTAAATCAAATAAATACTAAAAATCAGAATAAAATAATTTGTCTTTATAAAATATTCACACAGCATGAATCAAGTATATTCATGTCAAATTTCGTCAATAATTTCATATAAAAAGTATTTTAAATAATTCCTAGCGTAATAATCTAATACCGAATAATACTCTAATCGCTATGGCTCTAAGATAACTACTAGTTACCTGGAACGTCGGGAGGAGAGCGAGTCTAAAGAGATACGAAAAATATGTGCAATCCAAGTACTCCAAAAATAAAGGGTGAAAATTCCTAAATCGCGCCTAAACTTTGGAAATACTTAATAATGAAAATAATTCTAATAAATTATATTATAAATATAAATATAATGCACACATTAACACACCATATAATAAAATAATAATTCGGCTCCCAAATTATAAAGAATAAAAATCATTAATCTAGAGAAAATAATAAATTATTTATTTTTACGAAAAAAATATCATTTTAAAATAAACTAACACCAAAAATAAAGGGTGAAAATTATGGGGTGTTACAATCACTCCCCCTTAAAAGAGTTTTGTCCTCGAAATTTTAAAACAACCAAGAGACAAAAGAAAATACTCTAGATAAAGAACATTAAGAAAACATAAATCGATGGATTTTAGTTAAGAATTAAACAACTTTGCAGGTATAAAAATTTGATAACTCAAATAATATATATATTTTATTTTGGAAGACCAAAAGAGTTGTACAGTAAAGAAGCATGGTAACAACCATCATTTATACAATGTGAAAGAACCAAAGACAAGTAGAATGTTTGAGGTAAAAACATTTGCACAATAAGCTATAGGTAATTTTTGTAAAAGAAGGGAATAAATATTTATGTAAAATTATAAAAGTATAAATCCGACCATACATAAATATTTTTAGAAAAGAAACGAATAAGAAAAAGTTCGTAAATAGATAGCCAAACCAATTTAACTAGCGGTAACCACACGGGCTTATACTCCACTTAAAGAGATAAGAACACTTTAATAAAGAGTAGCTAGTCGCTTTATTAAAATAGCACTTACGAACACAAGTCATGACATATGTTATAAGAGCGTACGCCTCCTAAACATATATATGAAATTTTTAGTTCGCAAAAGAAATTGAAAACTTTAAAATAAATTTCACAACGACGAAACACTAATAATAAATCGGCGATATAGTAATAAATTATTAACAACAATTATAAAATTTGCAGAGTCGACACAAACGTGCATGGAACCACCCATTGCAACCTAGTATCAACGAAACAATATTTGAAAGCCTTCTTATCAAATCAACATTAAAGTTTAACGGAATCACCCAATATAAACTTAATGTCAATTCAAAAAGGAAATTAAATCAAATAGATAAAATGTGTCAACTTATCAAATTGACATACAAGTCAAAGGAATCACCCATTACGACTCAATATCAACTCAAACAAGTTTAAAACTTAGACTTATCAAATTGACATACAAGTCAAAGGAATCACCCATTATGACTCAATATCAACTCAAACAAGTTAAAAATTTAGACTTATCAAATTGACATACAAGTCAAAGGAACCACCCATTATGACCCAATATCAACTCAAACAAGTTTAAAATTTAGACTGAGTATATAAATTTCGTTTTCAAAGAATATAAAACAAAATAGTTAAAGTCAAATAATTAAATAAGAAGTAAAGAAAAGAACTAAAATTTTGCTATGAAATGAGAAAGCACTAAATATTTAAACAAAAAAAAACAAATAGTAAACGAGATCCTTTCACGTATTTGAGTTCGAAAAATAATGCTAATAAGAAAAGTAAGTAAAGTAAAAGTTGTTGAATGCTAACCTTTAAAACAAAATAGTTTGCGTCTACATTTCAATCTAACACCAAGACAACTCAAAGACTACAAAACTTATTACCATAATTAAAGGCTAAACAAGGATTAGCATGAAAAATAAAAATATTAAAAGGAAAATATTTATAAATATAGATAGTCAAAGACGGTAAGAGAAATTTGAAGAATATCTTGAAAGACAATTTCATAACCCCTTTCTTTTTCCAAACCATTATAAAACAATTGAAATTAAACGTTTTTCAAAGGAGTATGTCAAAATATTAACAATAACAAAATTTGAAAATAAGAAAATAACTCTAACATAAGTATAAAATTTATTAAGTTCAAAGATCTAAAATATAATTTGGAATATAAATTCAAACTGGAAAGTTTTGTAAATAATAAAACAGATACGTAGTACTCACATAAAAAACAACACTTAATTGAAAAAGAACAGAAAATATATACCGTCGTACATAATAACATATACTATCATGCAACTAGCAAATAAAATAAATGCAATGCAACACACAAGACTATATTAAAATAAAATTAAAGTTTATTTTTAAAATTGCAAAACACAAAATAAATTAAACACACAACTAAACCGAGAAGGCTATAAATTACTTCACTTTCGCTGCGCACTCTGATAAAAGAGAAAATAAATTACATGTAAGAGGCCCTGCAAATAAGATTAACAAACTTGGTAGACTAATTCCACCAATAAACAAGTAACTATACATATTATATATGCTCCACAAGCATGAGAGCACACCACATTCCATAAGGCTTCCTCTGACTTACTCTACCCATCACACTCTCATTATAGTGAAACTACTAAACTTAATTCTAAACAGATTTTATCTCCTAAGGCTAACTAATATTTCTAACGAATCATTAGCAACTCTTTTTCAGAGTTTAGGAACGTTTTGCTCTGATACCAACTGTAACACCCCAGAATTTCAAAGCGGAAAAAGAAATAAATAATAATAGTATTAATAGGACGATGGCGGAAACATCGTCTTATGGGAATGCCACTTCTAATACAAAGGTATTTAAATAACTATGTTAAGAGACCAACTTAAATAAATAATATCAATAAATAACTAATTCAGAGTATTCCAAATGAGAAAAGTCTAACTAGCAGTCTAGGCCTAAAACAACTATCATTTCATTGCTCACAACTCAACCCGAACCCAAAACCAAAGAATATTCCCATCAACATAACCTGCAAAATATATAACAACAATCCACAATCAGTGGGGAGTAACTAGCAGTTCTCCCAGAACAAAAGAAATCAAAGTATGATTCAGACATAGATTAATAAGAAAGGAAATAATAAAGTCAAGTCAACTACAATATGCATCCACTTCCATATAACTCACAAATAACGCCAATGAATAATAAATAGCAAGTGAGTTGGATAAAAATAAATAGATCATCTCAAGAGTACTTTTATAAAAATAAAAGTATAGGTAAAACAAGTTATTGAGTCAGAAACCGAACGCCAGTGAATCGCAATTCACTTCCTAAGGTTTGTCAGATCGCAATCTCCAGGTCAGTCTATGGGCTTACGTTCCCCATTGCCTGTGTCTAAGAATGGCCAAACTCCCGATGCAGGCTAGAACACGCAGAACTCCCTGACCTCTCGGACGACAACAATTAACCCAGGTGTACCCCTAGTTCGCAAACCAGGTGGTTGGCATGTTCTTCACCGGGGACTACATCTATCCCACCGGATATTCTTATCTCAAAATAAAATCATAAATATCATCAAAGTATCATTCATCTCAAAAACATTCGTCAAAAAGGATGCCACCCGGCCTTATACCCATAATTCATCAAAAGATATTTCTTCAAAATTCCTTCAAAGTAGTAACTTACAAACTTAGAACAAATGTTCCAACAATAAATACTTTGAACATCCCTAAGCATCAACAATGATAATAAACTAGTTTTTACAGCACTAACAGTTCAATCAGAAATACATCACTAATTAACTCCAAGGCTTATTCAATAAAAGAGTAGTAACAATTAATCATTTTCTTTCATAAATCAAACATAAACATAAGGATACCCAATAATACTTAATGCAACCTACTGAACATCAGCAACCAAGAACATAATAGATTACAAATTATTTCTGATTAACAAGCTCTCAAATAATTTAAAAGAATATCGTCAATTTCACAACAAAAACACAATAATAATTATTAAACTATTAATTTCGAGCAGTAAAATCACACAAAAATTATCATACGACCCTAATGGATCTACTGACATGGAAAACTTTTTATATATAATTTTCGGACTCTAAAAGTATTTTTAAACGTTAATTTACAGATTACTCAATAAAGCATATATAATAATTAAAAATAAAAATAAACGCCCAAAAATTACTAAAAATTTACATAACATGAATAAAGTCACGGAAATACATAATATTCAAATAAATGAATTTTTTAGCTTCCATAAATAATTTTCATGATTTATATACTGACAGAAACGATAATGCAAAAACAGATATATCAATTAAATAAACAGGTAAAAAGTAGTAAAAAATTGTTCCAAAGCATGTAATACATACTACACATATAACATGATCAATGAAAAATAATTTCAGTAATTTTAAAATTCGTTTAATAATTATCATGCAAATAAGCCAAAAATGCACAAAACACCAATTAAATCAAATAAATACTAAAAATCAGACTAAAATTATTTGTCTTTATACAATATTCACACAGCATGAATCAAGTATATTCATGTCAAATTTCGTCAATAATTTCATATAAAAAGTATTTTAAATAATTCCTAGCGTAATAATCTAATACCGAATAATACTCTAATCGATATGGTTCTAAGATAACTACTAGTTAACTGGAACGTCGGGAGGAGAGCGAGTCTAAAGAGATATGAAAAATATGTGCAATCCAAGTCCTCCAAAAATAAAGGGTGAAAATTCCTAAATCGCGCCTAAACTTTGAAAATACTTAATAATGAAAATAATTCTAATAAATTATATTATAAATATAAATATAATGCACACATTAACACACCATATAATAAAATAATAATTCGGCTCCCAAATTATAAAGAATAAAAATCATTAATCTAGAGAAAATAATAAATTATTTATTTTTACGAAAAAAATATCATTTTAAAATAAACTAACACCAAAAATAAAGGGTGAAAATTATGGGGTGTTACAATCACTCCCCCTTAAAAGAGTTTTGTCCTCGAAATTTTAAAACAACCAAGAGACAAAAGAAAATACTCTAGATAAAGAACATTAAGAAAACATAAATCGATGGATTTTAGTTAAGAATTAAACAACTTTGCAGGTATAAAAATTTGATAACTCAAATAATATATATATTTTATTTTGGAAGACCAAAAGAGTTGTACAGTAAAGAAGCATGGTAACAACCATCATTTATACAATGTGAAAGAACCAAAGACAAGTAGAATGTTTGAGGTAAAAACATTTGCACAATAAGCTATAGGTAATTTTTGTAAAAAAAGCAGGAATAAATATTTATGTAAAATTATAAAAGTATAAATCCGACCATACATAAATATTTTTAGAAAAGAAACGAATAAGAAAAAGTTCGTAAATAGATAGCCAAACCAATTTAACTAGCGGTAACCACACGGGCTTATACTCCACTTAAAGAGATAAGAACACTTTAATAAAGAGTAGCTAGCTGCTTTATTAAAATAGCACTTACGAACACAAGTCATGACATATGTTATAAGAGCGTACGCCTCCTAAACATATATATGAAATTTTTAGTTCGCAAAAGAAATTGAAAACTTTAAAATAAATTTCACAACGACGAAACACTAATAATAAATCGGCGATATAGTAATAAATTATTAACAACAATTATAAAATTTGCAGAGTCGACACAAACGTGCATGGAACCACCCATTGCAACCTAGTATCAACGAAACAATATTTGAAAGCCTTCTTATCAAATCAACATTAAAGTTTAACGGAATCACCCAATATAAACTTAATGTCAATTCAAAAAGGAAATTAAATCAAATAGATAAAATGTGTCAACATATCAAATTGACATACAAGTCAAAGGAATCACCCATTACGACTCAATATCAACTCAAACAAGTTTAAAACTTAGACTTATCAAATTGACATACAAGTCAAAGGAATCACCCATTATGACTCAATATCAACTCAAACAAGTTAAAAATTTAGACTTATCAAATTGACATACAAGTCAAAGGAACCACCCATTATGACCCAATATCAACTCAAACAAGTTTAAAATTTAGACTGAGTATATAAATTTCGTTTTCAAAGAATATAAAACAAAATAGTTAAAGTCAAATAATTAAATAAGAAGTAAAGAAAAGAACTAAAATTTTGCTATGAAATGAGAAAGCACTAAATATTTAAACAAAAAAAACAAATAGTAAACGAGATCCTTTCACGTATTTGAGTTCGAAAAATAATGCTAATAAGAAAAGTAAGTAAAGTAAAAGTTGTTGAATGCTAACCTTTAAAACAAAATAGTTTGCGTCTACATTTCAATCTAACACCAAGACAACTCAAAGACTACAAAACTTATTACCATAATTAAAGGCTAAACAAGGATTAGCATGAAAAATAAAAATATTAAAAGGAAAATATTTATAAATATAGATAGTCAAAGACGGTAAGAGAAATTTGAAGAATATCTTGAAAGACAATTTCATAACCCCTTTCTTTTTCCAAACCATTATAAAACAATTGAAATTAAACGTTTTTCAAAGGAGTATGTCAAAATATTAACAATAACAAAATTTGAAAATAAGAAAATAACTCTAACATAAGTATAAAATTTATTAAGTTCAAAGATCTAAAATATAATTTGGAATATAAATTCAAACTGGAAAGTTTTGTAAATAATAAAACAGATACGTAGTAGTCACATAAAAAACAACACTTAATTGAAAAAGAACAGAAAATATATACCGTCGTACATAATAACATATACTATCATGCAACTAGCAAAAAAAATAAATGCAATGCAACACACAAGACTATATTAAAATAAAATTAAAGTTTATTTTTAAAATTGCAAAACACAAAATAAATTATACACACAACTAAACCGAGAAGGCTATAAATTACTTCACTTTCGCTGCGCAGTCTGATAAAAGAGAAAATAAATTACATGTAAGAGGCCCTGCAAATAAGATTAACAAACTTGGTAGACTAATTCCACCAATAAACAAGTAACTATACATATTATATATGCTCCACAAGCATGAGAGCACACCACATTCCATAAGGCTTCCTCTGACTTACTCTACCCATCACACTCTCATTATAGTGAAACTACTAAACTTAATTCTAAACAGATTTTATCTCCTAAGGCTAACTAATATTTCTAACGAATCATTAGCAACTCTTTTTCAGAGTTTAGGAACGTTTTGCTCTGATACCAACTGTAACACCCCGAATTTCAAAGCGGAAAAAAAATAAATAATAATAGTATTAATAGGACGATGGCGGAAACATCGTCTTATGGGAATGCCACTTCTAATACAAAGGTATTTAAATAACTATGTTAAGAGACCAACTTAAATAAATAATATCAATAAATAACTAATTCAGAGTATTCCAAATGAGAAAAGTCTAACTAGCAGTCTAGGCCTAAAACAACTATCATTTCATTGCTCACAACTCAACCCGAACCCAAAACCAAAGAAGATTCCCATCAACATAACTCGCAAAATATATAACAACAATCCACAATCGGTGGGGAGTAACTAGCGCTTCTCCCGAACAAAAGAAATCAAAGTATGATTCGGACATAGATTAATAAGAAAGGAAATAATAAAGTCAAGTCAACTACAATATGCATCCACTTCCATATAACTCAAAAATAACGCCAATGAATAATAAATAGCAAGTGAGTTGGATAAAAATAAATAGATCATCTCAAGAGTACTTTTATAAAAATAAAAAGTATAGGTAAAACAAGTTATTGAGTCAGAAACCGAACGCCAGTGAATCGCAATTCACTTCCTAAGGTTTGTCGATCGCAATCTCCGGGTCGGCCTATGGGCTTACGTTCCCCATTGCCCGTGTCTAAGAATGGCCAAACTCCCGATGCAGAGCTAGAACACGCGAACTCCCCGACCTCTCGGACGACAACAATTAACCCGGGTGTACCCCCAGTTCGCAAACCAGGTGGTTGGCATGTTCTTCACCTGGGACTACATCTATCCCAACGGATATTCTTATCTCAAAATAAAATCATAAATATCATCAAAGTATCATTCATCTCAAAAACATTCGTCAAAAAGGATGCCACCCGGCCTTATACCCATAATTCATCAAAAGATATTTCTTCAAAATTCCTTCAAAGTAGTAACTTACAAACTTAGAACAAATGTTCCAACAATAAATACTTTGAACATCCCTAAGCATCAACAATGATAATAAACTAGTTTTTACAGCACTAACAGTTCAATCAGAAATACATCACTAATTAACTCCAAGGCTTATTCAATAAAAGAGTAGTAACAATTAATCATTTTCTTTCATAAATCAAACATAAACATAAGGATACCCAATAATACTTAATGCAACCTACTGAACATCAGCAACCAAGAACATAATAGATTACAAATTATTTCTGATTAACAAGCTCTCAAATAATTTAAAAGAATATCGTCAATTTCACAACAAAAACACAATAATAATTATTAAACTATTAATTTCGAGCAGTAAAATCACACAAAAATTATCATACGACCCTAATGGCTCTACTGACATGGAAAACTTTTTATATATAATTTTCGGACTCTAAAAGTATTTTTAAACGTTAATTTACAGATTACTCAATAAAGCATATATAATAATTAAAAATAAAAATAAACGCCCAAAAATTACTAAAAATTTACATAACATGAATAAAGTCACGGAAATACATAATATTCAAATAAATGAATTTTTTAGCTTCCATAAATAATTTTTATGATTTATATACTGACAGAAACGATAATGCAAAAACAGATATATCAATTAAATAAACAGGTAAAAAGTAGTAAAAAATTGTTCCAAAGCATGTAATACATACTACACATATAACATGATCCATGAAAAATAATTTCAGTAATTTTAAAATTCGTTTAATAATTATCATGCAAATAAGCCAAAAATGCACAAAACACCAATTAAATCAAATAAATACTAAAAATCAGACTAAAATTATTTGTCTTTATACAATATTCACACAGCATGAATCAAGTATATTCATGTCAAATTTCGTCAATAATTTCATATAAAAAGTATTTTAAATAATTCCTAGCGTAATAATCTAATACCGAATAATACTCTAATCGATATGGTTCTAAGATAACTACTAGTTAACTGGAACGTCGGGAGGAGAGCGAGTCTAAAGAGATACGAAAAATATGTGCAATCCAAGTCCTCCAAAAATAAAGGGTGAAAATTCCTAAATCGCGCCTAAACTTTGAAAATACTTAATAATGAAAATAATTCTAATAAATTATATTATAAATATAAATATAATGCACACATTAACACACCATATAATAAAATAATAATTCGGCTCCCAAATTATAAAGAATAAAAATCATTAATCTAGAGAAAATAATAAATTATTGATTTTTACGAAAAAAATATCATTTTAAAAAAACTAACACCAAAAATAAAGGGTGAAAATTACGGGGTGTTACAATCACTCCCCCTTAAAAGAGTTTCGTCCTCGAAACTTTAAAACAACCAAGAGACAAAAGAAAATACTCTAGATAAAGAACATTAAGAAAACATAAATCGATGGATTTTAGTTAAGAATTAAACAACTTTGCAGGTATAAAAATTTGATAACTCAAATAATATATATATTTTATTTTGGAAGACCAAAAGAGTTGTACAGTAAAGAAGCATGGTAACAACCATCATTTATACAATGTGAAAGAACCAAAGACAAGTAGAATGTTTGAGGTAAAAACATTTGCACAATAAGCTATAGGTAATTTTTGTAAAAAAAGCAGGAATAAATATTTATGTAAAATTATAAAAGTATAAATCCGACCATACATAAATATTTTTAGAAAAGAAACGAATAAGAAAAAGTTCGTAAATAAACCAATTTAAATAGAGGTAACCACACGGGCTTATACTCCACTTAAAGAGATAAGAACACTTTAATAAAGAGTAGCTAGCTGCTTTATTAAAATAGCACTTACGAACACAAGTCATGACATATGTTATAAGAGCGTACGCCTCCTAAACATATATATGAAATTTTTAGTTCGCAAAAGAAATTGAAAACCGGTAAAATAAATTTCACAACGACGAAACACTAATAATAAATCGGCGATATAGTAATAAATTATTAACAACAATTATAAAATTTGCCGAGTCGACACAAACGTGCATGGAACCACCCATTGCAACCTAGTATCAACGAAACAATATTTGAAAGCCTTCGTATCAAATCAACATTAAAGTTTAACGGAATCACCCAATATAAACTAAATGTCAATTCAAAAAGGAAATTAAATCAAATAGATAAAATGTGTCAACTTATCAAATTGACATATAAGTCAAAGGAATCACCCATTACGACTCAATATCAACTCAAACAAATTTAAAACTTAGACTTATCAAATTGACATACAAGTCAAAGGAATCACCCATTATGACTCAATATCAACTCAAACAAGTTAAAAATTTAGACTTATCAAATTGACATACAAGTCAAAGGAACCACCCATTATGACTCAATATCAACTCAAACAAGTGTAAAATTTAGACTGAGTATATAAATTTCGTTTTCAAAGAATATAAAACAAAATAGTTAAAGTCAAATAATTAAATAAGAAGTAAAGAAAACAACCAAAATTTTGCTATGAAATGAGAAAGCACTAAATATTTAAACAAAAAAAAAACAAATAGTAAACGAGATCCTTTCACGTATTTGAGTTCGAAAAATAATGCTAATAAGAAAAGTAAGTAAAGTAAAAGTTGTTGAATGCTAACCTTTAAAACAAAATAGTTTGCGTCTACATTTCAATCTAACACCAAGACAACTCATTAAAGTACTTTTATTTTCAAAGACTACAAAACTTATTACCATAATTAAAGGCTAAACAAGGATTAGCATGAAAAATAAAAATATTAAAAGGAAAATATTTATAAATATAGATAGTCAAAGACGGTAAGAGAAATTTGAAGAATATCTTGAAAGACAATTTCATAACCCCTTTCTTTTTCCAAACCATTATAAAACAATTGAAATTAAACGTTTTCAAAAGAGTATGTCAAAATATTAACAATAACAAAATTTGAAAATCCGAAAATAACTCTAACATAAGTATAAAATTTATTAAGTACAAAGATCTAAAATATAATTTGGAATATAAATTCAAACTAGAATGTTTTGTAAATAATAAAACAGATACGTAGTACTCACATAAAAAACAACACTTAATTGAAAAAGAACAGAAAATATATACCGTCGTACATAATAACATATACTATCATGCAACTAGCAAATAAAATAAATGCAATGCAACACACAAGACTATATTAAAATAAAATTAAAGTTTATTTTTAAAATTGCAAAACACAAAATAAATTAAACACACAACTAAACCGAGAAGGCTATAAATTACTTCGCTTGGCGCGCACTCAAAAAAAGAGAAAATAAATTACATGTAAGAGGCCCTGCAAATAAGATTAACAAACTTGGTAGACTAATTCCACCAATAAACAAGTAACTATACATATTATATATGCTCCACAAGCATGAGAGCACACCACATTCCACAAGGCTTCCTCTTACTTACTCTACCCATCACACTCTCATTATAGTGAAACTACTAAACTTAATTCTAAACAGATTTTACCTCCTAAGGCTAACTAATATTTCTAACGAATCATTAGCAACTCTTTTTCAGAGTTTAGGAACGTTTTGCTCGATACCAACCGTAACACCCCAGAATTTCAAAGCGGAAAAAGAAATAAATAATAATAGTATTAATAGGACGATGGCGGAAACATTGTCTTCCGGGAATGCCACTTCTAATACAAAGGTATTTAAATAACTATGTTAAGAGACCAACTTAAATAAATAATATCAATAAATAACTAATTCAGAGTATTCCAAATGAGAAAAGTCTAACTAGCAGTCTAGGCCTAAAACAACTATCATTTCATTGCTCACAACTCAACCCGAACTCAAAACCAAAGAAGATTCCCATCAACATAACCTGCAAAATATATAACAACAATCCACAATCAGTGGGGAGTAACTAGCGCTTCTCCCGAACATAAGAAATCAAAGTATGATTCGGACATAGATTAATAAGAAAGGAAATAATAAAGTCAAGTCAACTACAATATGCATCCACTTCCATATAACTCACAAATAACGCCAATGAATAATAAATAGCAAGTGAGTTGGATAAAAATAAATAGATCATCTCAAGAGTACTTTTATAAAAATAAAAGTATAGGTAAAACAAGTTATTGAGTCGAAACCGAACGCCAAGTGAATCGCAATTCACTTCCTAAGGTTTGTCGGATCGCAATCTCCGGGTCGGCCTATGGGCTTACGTTCCCCACCTGCCCGTGTCTAAGAATGGCCAAACTCCCGATGCGGGTAGAACACGCAGAACTCCCCGACCTCTCGGACGACAACAATTAACCCAAGGTGTACCCCTAGTTCGCAAACCGAGTGGTTGGCATGTTCTTCACCGGGACTACATCTATCCCACCGGATATTCTTATCTCAAAATAAAATCATAAATATCATCAAAGTATCATTCATCTCAAAAACATTCGTCAAAAAGGATGCCACCCGGCCTTATACCCATAATTCATCAAAAGATATTTCTTCAAAATTCCTTCAAAGTAGTAACTTACAAACTTAGAACAAATGTTCCAACAATAAATACTTTGAACATCCCTAAGCATCAACAATGATAATAAACTAGTTTTTACAAAGCACTAACAGGTTCAATCGAAAATACATCACTAATTAACTCCAAGGCTTATTCAATAAAAGAGTAGTAACAATTAATCATTTTCTTTCATAAATCAAACATAAACATAAGGATACCCAATAATACTTACTACAAACTAATGAATATCAGAAACCAAGAAAATAATAGATTACAAATTATTTCTGATTAACAAGCTCTCAAATAATTTAAAAGAATATCCTCAATTTCACAACAAAAACCCAATAATAATTATTAAACTAATAAGTTCGAGCAGTAAAATCACACAAAAATTATCATACGACCCTAATGGCTCTACTGACATGGAAAAATTTTTATTTATAATTTTTGGACTCTAAAAGTATTTTTAAACGTTAATTTACAGATTACTCAATAAAGCATATATAATAATTAAAAATACAAATAAACGCCTAAAAATTTACATAACATGCATAAACTCACGGAAATACATAATATACAAAGAAATGAATTTTTCAGCTTCCAGAAATAATTTTCATGATTTATATACTGACAGAAACGATAATGCAAAAACAGATATATCAATTAAATAAACAGGTAAACTGTAGGAAAAAATTGTTCGAAGGCATGGAATACATACTACACATATAACATGATCCACGAAAAATAATTTCAGTAATTTTAACATTCGTTTAATAATTATCATGCAAATAAGCCAAAAATGCACAAAACACCAATTAAATCAAATAAATACTAAAAATCAGAATAAAATAATTTGTCTTTATACAATATTCACACAGCATGAATCAAGTATATTCATGTCAAATTTCGTCAATAATTTCATATAAAAAGTATTTTAAATAATTCCTAGCGTAATAATCTAATACCGAATAATACTCTAATCGCTATGGTTCTAAGATAACTACTAGTTAACTGGAACGTCGGGAGGAGAGCGAGTCTAAAGAGATACGAAAAATATGTGCAATCCAAGTACTCCAAAAATAAAGGGTGAAAATTCCGAAATCGCGCCTAAACTTTGGAAATACTTAATAATGAAAATAATTCTAATAAATTATATTATAAATATAAATATAATGCACACATTAACACACCATATAATAAAATAATAATTCCGCTCCCAAATTATAAAGAATAAAAATCATTAATCTAGAGAAAATAATAAATTATTTATTTTTACGAAAAAAATATCATTTTAAAATAAACTAACACCAAAAATAAAGGGTGAAAATTACGGGGTGTTACAATCACTCCCCCTTAAAAGAGTTTCGTCCTCGAAATTTTAAAACAACCAAGAGACAAAAGAAAATACTCTAGATAAAGAACATTAAGAAAACATAAATCGATGGATTTTAGTTAAGAATTAAACAACTTTGCAGGTATAAAAATTTGATAACTCAAATAATATATATATTTTATTTTGGAAGACCAAAAGAGTTGTACAGTAAAGAAGCATGGTAACAACCATCATTTATACAATGTGAAAGAACCAAAGACAAGTAGAATGTTTGAGGTAAAAACATTTGCACAATAAGCTATAGGTAATTTTTGTAAAAGAAAGCAGGAATAAATATTTATGTAAAATTATAAAAGTATAAATCCGACCATACATAAATATTTTTAGAAAAGAAACGAATAAGAAAAAGTTCGTAAATAGATAGCCAAACCAATTTAAATAGCGGTAACCACACGGGCTTATACTCCACTTAAAGAGATAAGAACACTTTAAAAAAGAGTAGCTAGCTGCTTTATTAAAATAGCACTTACGAACACAAGTCATGACATATGTTATAAGAGCGTACGCCTCCTAAACATATATATGAAATTTTTAGTTCGCAAAAGAAATTGAAAACTTTAAAATAAATTTCACAACGACGAAACACTAATAATAAATCGGCGATATAGTAATAAATTATTAACAACAATTATAAAATTTGCCGAGTCGACACAAACGTGCATGGAACCACCCATTGCAACCTAGTATCAACGAAACAATATTTGAAAGCCTTCTTATCAAATCAACATTAAAGTTTAACGGAAACACCCAATATAAACTTAATGTCAATTCAAAAAGGAAATTAAATCAAATAGATAAAATGTGTCAACTTATCAAATTGACATACAAGTCAAAGGAATCACCCATTACGACTCAATATCAACTCAAACAAGTTTAAAACTTAGACTTATCAAATTGACATACAAGTCAAAGGAATCACCCATTATGACTCAATATCAACTCAAACAAGTTAAAAATTTAGACTTATCAAATTGACATACAAGTCAAAGGAACCACCCATTATGACTCAATATCAACTCAAACAAGTTTAAAATTTAGACTGAGTATATAAATTTCGTTTTCAAAGAATATAAAACAAAATAGTTAAAGTCAAATAATTAAATAAGAAGTAAAGAAAACAACTAAAATTTTGCTATGAAATGAGAAAGCACTAAATATTTAAACAAAAAAAAAACAAATAGTAAACGAGATCCTTTCACGTATTTGAGTTCGAAAAATAGTGCTAATAAGAAAAGTAAGTAAAGTAAAAGTTGTTGAATGCTAACCTTTAAAACAAAATAGTTTGCGTCTACATTTCAATCTAACACCAAGACAACTCAAAGACTACAAAACTTATTACCATAATTAAAGGCTAAACAAGGATTAGCATGAAAAATAAAAATATTAAAAGGAAAATATTTATAAATATAGATAGTCAAAGACGGTAAGAGAAATTTGAAGAATATCTTGAAAGACAATTTCATAACCCCTTTCTTTTTCCAAACCATTATAAAACAATTGAAATTAAACGTTTTTCAAAAGAGTATGTCAAAATATTAACAATAACAAAATTTGAAAATCAGAAAATAACTCTAACATAAGTATAAAATTTATTAAGTTCAAAGATCTAAAATATAAATTGGAATATAAATTCTAACTGGAAAGTTTTGTAAATAATAAAACAGAAACGTAGTACTCACATAAAAAACAACACTTAATTGAAAAAGAACAGAAAATATATACCGTCGTACATAATAACATATACTATCATGCAACTAGCAAATAAAATAAATGCAATGCAACACACAAGACTATATTAAAATAAAATTAAAGTTTATTTTTAAAATTGCAAAACACAAAATAAATTAAACACACAACTAAACCGAGAAGGCTATAAATTATTTCGCTTTCGCTGCGCACTCTGATAAAAGAGAAAATAAATTACATGTAAGAGGCCCTGCAAATAAGATTAACAAACTTGGTAGACTAATTCCACCAATAAACAAGTAACTATACATATTATATATGCTCCACAAGCATGAGAGGACACCACATTCCAGAAGGCTTCCTCTTACTTACTCTACCCATCACACTCTCATTATAGTGAAACTACTAAACTTAATTCTAAACAGATTTTATCTCCTAAGGCTAACTAATATTTCTAACGAATCATTAGCAACTCTTTTTCAGAGTTTAGGAACGTTTTGCTCTGATACCAACTGTAACACCCCATAATTTCAAAGCGGAAAAAGAAATAAATAATAATAGTATTAATAGGACGATGGCGGAAACATCGTCTTATGGGAATGCCACTTCTAATACAAAGGTATTTAAATAACTATGTTAAGAGACCAACTTAAATAAATCATATCAATAAATAACTAATTCAAAGTATTCCAAATGAGAAAAGTCTAACTAGCAGTCTAGGCCTAAAACAACTATCATTTCATTGCTCACAACTCAACCCGAACCCAAAACCAAAGAAGATTCCCATCAACATAACCTCCGCAAAATATATAACAACAATCCACAATCGTGGGGAGTAACTAGCGCTTCTCCCGTAACAAAAGAAATCAAAGTATGATTCAGACATAGATTAATAAGAAAGGAAATAATAAAGTTAAGTCAACTACAATATGCATCCACTTCCATATAACTCACAAATAACGCCAATGAATAATAAATAGCAAGTGAGTTGGATAAAAATAAATAGATCATCTCAAGAGTACTTTTATAAAAATAAAAGTATAGGTAAAACAAGTTATTGAGTCAGAAACCGAACGCCAGTGAATCGCAATTCACTTCCTAAGGTTTGTCAGATCGCAATCTTCAGGTCAGTCTATGGGCTTACGTTCCCCATTGCCTGTGTCTAAGAATGGCCAAACTCCCGATGTAGGGTAGAACACGCAGAACTCCCTGACCTCTCGGACGACAACAATTAGCCCAGGTGTACCCCTAGTTCGCAAACCAGGTGGTTGGCATGTTCTTCACCGGGGACTACATCTATCCCACCGGATATTCTTATCTCAAAATAAAATCATAAATATCATCAAAGTATCATTCATCTCAAAAACATTCGTCAAAAAGGATGCCACCCTACTTATACCCATAATTCATCAAAAGATATTTCTTCAAAATTCCTTCAAAGTAGTAACTTACAAACTTAGAACAAATGTTCCAACAATAAATACTTTGAACATCCCTAAGCATCAACAATGATAATAAACTAGTTTTTACAAAGACTAACAGCTCAATCGAAATACATCACTAATTAACTCCAAGGCTTATTCAATAAAAGAGTAGTAACAATTAATCATTTTCTTTCATAAATCAAACATAAACATAAGGATACCCAATAATACTTACTGCAACCTACTGAACATCAGCAACCAAGAACATAATAGATTACAAATTATTTCTGATTAACAAGCTCTCAAATAATTTAAAAGAATATCCTCAATTTCACAACAAAAACCCAATAATAATTATTAAACTAATAAGTTCGAGCAGTAAAATCACACAAAAATTATCATACGACCCTAATGGCTCTACTGACATGGAAAACTTTTTATTTATAATTTTCGGACTCTAAAAGTATTTTTAAACGTTAATTTACAGATTACTCAATAAAGCATATATAATAATTAAAAATAAAAATAAACGCCCAAAAATTACCAAAAATTTACATAACATGCATAAACTCACGGAAATACATAATATAAATTAAATAATTTTCATGATTTATATACTGACAGAAATGATAATGCAAAAACAGATATATCAATTAAATAAACAGGTAAACAGTAGGAAAAAATTGTTCCAAGGCATGTAATACATACTACACATATAACATGATCCACGAAAAACAATTTCAGTAATTTTAACGTTCGTTTAATAATTATCATGCAAATAAGCCAAAAACGCACAAAACACCAATTAAATCAAATAAATACTAAAAATCAGACTAAAATTATTTGTCTTTATACAATATTCACACAACATGAATCAAGTATATTCATGTCAAATTTCGTCAATAATTTCATATAAAAAGTATTTTAAATAATTCCTAGCGTAATAATCTAATACCGAATAATACTCTAATCGCTATGGTTCTAAGATAACTACTAGTTACCTGGAACGTCGGGAGGAGAGCGAGTCTAAAGAGATACGAAAAATATGTGCAATCCAAGTCCTCCACGAACAAAAATTGTAGCAATAAGTCACTAGGCATTTTCTTCTTGAACGTTGAAAACTCTTGTTTCGCACTGCTCTGTTCCGACCATGATTTCCGGTGATCAAAAGCTCGGATTCTAAATCAATCCTGTCAAAGTTAAGAACAAGATGTTGTAAACGTTCTGTCCAAATTTGAAGACGATCCAACGGTTAGATCTCCGGCTACGGTTATTTTCGTGAAGTTGTGACAGGAAAAACCGGGTTGATCCTTTCTATTCTTTTCCTCTTCCTTTTCTCTCTTTCTTTTCTTGAAAATGGTGAGGGTTAAATGAGAATGATGCTGAACTTTTTTTAATAAAAATCAGAATTTTATGGCAAGGAAAAAAAATGAAGGGTTTAGGAGAAATGATTAGGGGGTTATGGGGGTTACAAACTACCAAGAGTCATTAATTAAAAGAAAAGAAATAAAAGAAGAGAAACTTCTTCCTTCTCCCTCCCCATAGCCAGCTGTCCAAGCCCAAGCACACCAAGATGATTTCGGCCCAAGTCATCAAAGATCCACGCATCAAAAGTCCGTCACGCGACAAATCGATAAATTCCTAAATCGCGCCTAAACTTTGAAAATACTTAATAATGAAAATAATTCTAATAAATTATATTATAAATATAAATATAATGCACACATTAACACACCATATAATAAAATAATAATTCGGCTCCCAAATTATAAAGAATAAAAATCATTAATCTAGAGAAAATAATAAATTATTTATTTTTACGAAAAAATATCATTTTAAAATAAACTAACACCAAAAATAAAGGGTGAAAATTACGGGGTGTTACATTGGCGACCTACCTTTGTGATGATTGCTTATGATACATTTTGGTGGATTTCGCGATATAATTAGCTAGATCTACTAGTTGCTATCAATTCTATGTACACTTTTTACATTATTAAATATAAATATTTAAAGTTAATTATTACGTTCAAAAACTTGTGATATATTGCATTTCGATCGATTTTTTTTTGTGTCGAAGGGAGATGTTTGGCGGGGGAGGGGGCCGCCATGGTGGGGTGCAAGGATGGGGTGTTGGGCTGGGCTAGGGGGTCGGTGGGGTGTTTGGGGTGGTGGGCAGAGTGGGTGGAGGGGCTAGCAGAGGGGTTTGGGGAGGCGAGGGTGGGCGGGGTGGGGGTGCAGGGGCTGTAGGGGAGTGCAGGGGGTGGGTCAGGTGGGGGTGCGAATGGCCGGGCCGGGCCGGGTGGGGGTGGGGTGGGGGGAGGGGAGTGGGTGGGTGGGGTGGGGGTGCAAATGGGCGAGGCAAGGGGGTGGGGCCTTTGGGTTGGGCTAGTAGATTTTTTTTTAAAAAAAAAATTCCTAATACGAAGGGTGCGGTTTAGGCCAAAAACACAGACCCTTCCAGCCTTCGAAGGGCTGCGTTTTTGCCTAAACCGCAGCCCTTCACCGTGAAGCGCCGCTAAGGAAAGGGTCAGCGCAAAAACGAACCAAACATAGCCCTATGTGTCTGGAACACTCGAATAAAATTTCACCAGCAAATACCCAGCCCATTATTTGCAGTTTTAAATCTCCCAGAACTGGTCTAGAATAGATCGGTTTTGACCAATTATCAAAAACGTGTTCGAATAACTATCAAAGTTTCGTTGTATGCTAGGAGAATGAATTGCCCAAGTTTTACCTGAAAACTACTCAAATCGGCCAGAAAATTATCTCTGAATGTTTCGATTACTGTGACTTGGATATTGATTGGATTGCTCTGAAATTTTGACACAAGGGAGCCCTATATGTTACCTTTCCAACGAACCAAGAAAATTACAATTTGGAGCTCCCACGCGCCCTCAAGGTCCGTTCTAGTAACACTGCTCTGATACCACTTGATGTGATTTTCGTGGCTGTTTTCGGGTTCTTTTATGTTGTATGATTTTTGTGGACGAACAGTCAATGAAACTAAAGGGATATTACTCTTAAGTCGCAGTTAAGAGTATGGTCAAACAAGTCTCGGTTGTTTGATTTAGTTTTACTACTCGGAAACCTAGTGTTAGCTTACGCTCAACTCATGCAAAGTATGCAATCACTAGGGGAAAAAAAAGGAAGGGTTGCGCTGGAAGAAAACGCAGCCCTTCGTGTATGAAGGGCTGCGGTTTTCAAGGAAACCGCATCCCTTTTAGTGAAGGGCTGCGGTTCGCCAGAAAACGCAGCCCTTCGTACTGAGTGAAGGGTTACAGTTTTTAAGCTAACCGCAACCCTATTAGTGAAGGGCTGCGGTTAGCCTAAAAACCACAGCCCTTCATACACGATGGGCTGCGGTTTTTGGGCTAACCGCAGCCCTTCACTTTCCTTTTTTTTTTTGAATAATTTTGCGCGCATACAATACAGTACCCCCATTTCAATTTCCTTCCCTTAGACAAAATTCACGAGAGAAATTCTTCTTACACGAAACCCTACCTACGCCACCACATTGACCCACCACCAGCACGCAGTGCCACCATTTCACGCACCACCAGCATGCACCGTCACGACGACGCACCAACTCAGCACAACAACGACCAACGCACCACGCATTGGTTCTTCTCTTCATTCTCTCCTCCATTCATTCGAGTGGGTTTGCGCACCACCAGTGCTCCATCACCACGCAGCTGCACCACCTTGCGCTCCTTCTTCTTCTCTTCTCTCCTCCACTACATTGACGCCACCACCACCACGCAGCGCCACCACCACCACTACTGTATTGTTTGTGGAGAATCCCCTCTCTCACTCTCTTTCGGTAATTTCCCTCTCAGTCTCTCTCCTCTTTTTCATTTCTCTAATTAATTTGTTTAATTTCATTGCATTTTGAAATCAACTTCTATTTTTTGTTGTAAAATGTGCTTGTATTAGCCGAAAACAGTGATTGAAAGGGGGGGGGAGGGGGGGAGGGTGGGTAGGGGTGGGGGTGCTAGGCGGGGGTGGGGGGTGGGGGAGGCTGGGGAGGGCGCAGGGGGGGGGAGTGGGGAGGGGGAGGCGGGGGAGCGGGGATGGCTGGGGGGGTGGGGAGGGCCGGGGATGCCGGGCGGGGGGCGGGGAGGCGGCAGGGGGTGGGGAGGGTTGGGGAGGCCGGGTAGGGGTTGGGGGAGGCCGGGTAGGGGGTTGGGGAGGGCTCGCAGGGGGTGGGCACATTAACAATTTTGTGTAGTTTATGGTGAATTAATCTAGGTTTTTAGTTAGTTTTGCTTTTCTTAATTGAATTATGTGATTAATGTGCCGTGTGTGATTTGTTAATTGTAGGAAAAAGAAGCTAAGGAAGGCAAAACTATCTCTCTTCTCATAATTGCTCCTCTTTGGTGTTGAGAGGTAATTAGCCTAATTTTATTGTTTTTTGTTAGATGTTGATGAGGAAAAATTGTCATGTGTTCTAATTTGAGTAACATGACTAATTTGTTTGTCCTTATATAGAAACACTTTTCGCCACATAATACACATCTAACATGAATGTCATTGGATGCATCCTTTGGTGAACATTTAGTGTCCGCAACAAGATAATGGACTTGCTTGTGGCTATTACATGCTGAGGTACATGTTCGATATCGTCAACCATTGCACTAACGTCGATGATCTTCAAAAGGTATGTAACTTATTAGTATATGTTAGTTTAGATTTCGATTGGTAATAGGTATTAATTGGTTTAGAAACCAAAGTAGCGCATGCATATTTGCAAAAAATGACCCCATTCTACCCTAAAACATGGTACTTTGATGCATTTCATATAAATATGAGGTATAATAACTAGTGTGTACATTTTTAGGCTTGCATTTGTTGTTGGTCGAATTTAGGGAACGAAAAGGTCATTTTACGCCTACTTTCGCCTTTTCGTGTCTAATTCGTACATATCGAGTCATTTAACCCCAAATTCTTTTTAAACATGATAATATGAGATATAATGTAACTATTGTGTAGATTTTTAGGCTTGCATTTGTTGTTGGTTGAATTTCGAGAACGTAAATGTCATTTTAGACCTATTTTAGCCTTTTCGCTTCCAATTCTTAGATTTTGAGTAACTTAACTCCAAATTCTTTTTCAACATGATAATATGAGGTATAATATAACTAGTGTGAATATTTTTAGGCTTGCATTTGTTGTTGGTTGAATTTTGGGAACGAAAAGGTCATTTTAGGCCTATTTTTGCCTTTTCGCGTCCAATTCGTACTTATCGAGTCATTTAACCCCAAATTCTTTTTGAACATGATAATATGAGTCATAATGTAACTATTGTTTAGATTTTTAGGCTTGTATTTGTTGTTGGTTGAATTTTGGGAACGAAAAGGTCATTTTAGGCCTATTTTTTGCCTTTTCACGTCCAATTCATACTTATCGAGTCATTTAACCCCAAATTATTTTTGAACATGATAATATGAGGTATAATGTAACTATTGTGTAGATTTTTAGGCTTGCATTTGTTGTTGGTTGAATTTCGGGAACGTAAATGTGATTTTAGGCCTATTTTCGCCTTTTCGCGTCCAATTTCTATTTCTCGAGTCATTTAACTCCAATTTCTTTTTGAACAATATAATATGAGGTATAATATAACTAGTGTGTAGAGTTTTAGGCTTGCATTTTTTTTGATTGAATTTCGGGAAGGTATATGTCATTGTTAGAACTATTAACTACGGTAAATGATTGAATTCTTATATTATGTGTTTATTCCTTGGTTGTTTTGCAAGGTTTATATGAATAACACACCAAGTTTGAGGGCCTTCACCATAGAGGAATTACATGATGTTCGGGATAAGTTGGCGACCTACCTTTGTGATGATTGCTTATGATCCATTTTGGTGGATTTCGCGATATAATTAGCTAGATCTACTAGTTGGTATCAATTCTATGTACACTTTTTATATTATTAAATATAAATATTTAAAGTTAATTATTTCGTTCAAAAACATGTGATACATTGCAATTCGATCGGTTTTTTTTGTGTCGAAGGGAGGTGTTGGGGGGGCCGCCACGGTGGGGTGCAAGCCTGGGTCTTGGGCCGGGCTAGGGGCCGGTGGGGCGGGTGGTCGGGGTGGTGGCCGTGGGTGGAGGGGCCGGGCAGCAGGGTTTGGGGATGGCGAGGGTGGGGGTGCGAGGGCCGCAGGGGAGTGCAGGGGGTGGGCCAGGGTGGGGGTGGGGCCGGCCGAGGCTAGGGTGGGTGTGGGGGTGGGGGGAGTGCAGGGGGTGGGCCGGGGAGGGGGGTGCAGGGTGGCAGGGGCAGGGGTGGGGGTGTTGGGCTAGCGGGATTTTTTTTTTTAAAAAAATTTCGAATATGAAGAGCCGCGTTTAGGCCAAAAATGCGCCCCTTCGAAGGAAGGGCCGCATTTTTGGCTTAAACCGCACTTCGTTGTGAAGGGCCGCCTAAGGAAAGGGCCGATGGCCAAAAACGAACCAAACAAAGTCCTATGTGTCCGGAACACTCGAACAAAATTTCACCAAAGAAATACCCACCAATTATTTACTGTTTTAAATCTCCCGAACCGGTCCAGAATAGTTCGGTTTTGACCAATTATCAAAAACGTGTTCGAATAACTATCAAAGTTTATTAAAAAATTATTAAAATTTATAGTCTTAAACTAGACCAAAATTAGTCCAATTTTAAGCCAAGAAAAACTCAAAATTTCGTTGTATGCTCGGAGAATGAATTGCCCAAGTTTTACATGAAAACTGCTCAAATCGGCCAGAAAATTATCTCTAAATGTTTCGATTGCTGTGACTTGGATATTGATTGGATTGCTCTGAAATTTTGACACAAGGGAGCCCTGTATGTTAGCTCCCACGCGCCCTCAAGCTCTATTCTAGTAACACTGCTCCGATACCACTTGATGTGATTTTCGTGGCTATTTTCGGGTTCTTTTTTGTTTTATGATTTTTGTGGACGAACAGTCAATGAAACTAAAGGGGTATTACTCTTAAGTCGCGGTTAAGTGTATGGTCAAACAAGTCTCGGTTGTTTGATTTAGGTTTTCTACTCGGAAACCTAGTGTTAGCTTACGCTCAACTCATGCAAAGTATGCAATTCTGATTTTCTCCAATAAACTCTACCTCTTTAGGAGGATAGGCGCCATTTATTTATAGTAGAAGAGGCAAGAAAACCTTGCTCTCCAAGTACATACAAGCCACGACCAACCTAGCTGAATATAAGGAAAGTTTCCCCCTAAATTAAAGCCTAGAATCTAGCTAGAACTTAAGGAAACATTAGTGTAGGCGTGTTTTAATTTCGCCTACGCGGTGTGAGCGCGTATTAGATTTGACTACCCCACGGTTAAGGTTTTATTAAAAATTGTTTTGAAAGAAGTCGCCAATAATTCTTTTTAGGAAGAATCATAAACCTAATTGGATATGGGAAAAACATAGGGACAAATTATCCAATGTAGATTTTCCCGTCTTGACTCCATAGATTGTCAAAATTAACCAAAGATTGAGTTCGGGGGTGAGGGTACGAATATAGTCATAATGAACCACATTCGCCCAAAGTTGGCCTCTACAAAATATCGATTCATTACAGATTTTATGCCAAAGAATAATCATATAATGTTTTAAACACCCTAAAAATATCTAGTCTAAGTTGGTTCAGGAAACACATTAAAGACTATTTTTAATGACAAGTTATTATGCAATCAGTATTACAAGGAACCTAGCAGGTTGTCCAAATTATCTGAATTAATATTAGAACAGTTCTTTAGGTCTTGTTTAGCAATAATAACATGTGGGTGATAAAAATCACGTAGGACAATCATAATAATATGTATAGAACAATTAGGCAGGCATATAATATAAAAACGCATGAATAATAATAAAATAAAATAAAAGAAAGTATAGAAAAAGGGTTAGAATATACAGTATAGCGATTTTACATTAAAGATCTACATCAGGAAAGAAAACTGTTAGTAACTTCAACATAAAAATAATTTATTTAAGGACCCTCAGGATTATACCGTGGCTTGGGTCTGCGAGATTGCCAACCTTCGGGACGAGCAATCGTGAAGCCTGAAAATCTGAATGTATGAAAGTATGTAGATTGAATGTATTTGTGTTTGAAAGGTATGAATTTTGTAGGGAAGTTTTGCAGTTTGTAGAGAGGTTCGTAAAGTATTCATCGATTTCGAAGTGTGTTAATGTGAAAAATGCGTTTTTGAAATCTGTTCGAAAATCAGGCCTTTTTATAGGGAAAACGGCACTGCGCCTCACGCGCTGGCTGCGTCTGGCGCAGCTGACGTGGCAACCGCATGACGCGGCTTGACCAATAAAAAGTGTACACGTGGCATGCGCTTTTAGAAAAGATAAGAAAGAAATTTCGCGTCTCAAGCAGAGAATCGCGCTTGACGCAGGACTCTACCTGAAACAGAAGTCTACGTGGCAGTTATGGTGCGCTTAGCACAGCCTATGCGCTTGGCGCAACCTACGTGGAAGTCCACATGGCAGGACACGTGCGTTCAGCACAGTCAGCTGCGCTCAGCACAGTCACCGCCTTATTTTTGATTGTTTTTTTGATATAAACGCGTTTTAAAGATTTTCTTTTATCTTTTAACTCCGGAAATATGATTTTACGGGATAAAATCTAATTTTGACCTAAAAAAAATATCTTTTGAAAATATTTATTTATTGAAACAAATCAATTAATTATCAATTAATTGGGCTTTTTAAAGAATTGGGCTCAAATACAATTAATTATCATGAATAATTAATTGGGCTTTAAAATAGGAATTTAATACTTTTCGAAATGGTTTTGAATAGCTTTTCGATCGTCCTCCGCCCTTGGGTCGGACCAATTAAGACCACAAGTATGTTTCATCATCGGATCCTTAAATGGGGAGACACGATTATGTGTCTATAATTAGCTTAAGGAAAGATGTGCAAATCTTTCCTTAAAAATATTAAATGACACGGCAGTAAGGACACACCCTTGCACCCCACTCCTCTTCATGTTTTAAGGCAACTTTCCTAAACTACAACTCATGACAACTAAGACTCACATGAACCGAAACAAGCTAGGAATTTCGGATCTTATTACAACCAACATAACTAGAAACAACTCAACTACTTTAACTAACATAACAATAATAACAATAAAAGACATATTTTTGGTTACATGTAAAACCTTCACTTTAAGAATAAAGTAAAATCATGCAACAATTCTAATAAAGCAAATAAAGATAGTTGGTGAAGCAATCCATGCACATATCATGCATCATACTCCCCCTCTTGAAAAAAACTTGACCTCAAGTTTCTTCAAGTAATGCCACGAAATCATCCATATTAAGAGGTCAACAATATACTCAACTAGCATTTGCTTTCGTTCAAGATCATCTTTTGCTCCATGAAAATTTAATCTCTGCGTGCTCCATGTTATCAGTAGACGTAGATTATTCCTCCTAAAAGAATAAATATTTATGACATTTGGAACAACAATATCATCAGCGACCCTTAGAACCAATGGAAACGAAACATTAACTAAAGACACGATTTCCCTTACATCAATGTTATGTATCACTTCTTCATCACGAGGAACTGTAAAAAACAAATCTTCATCCTTGGAACAAGATAATGTTTTGATCCTTTCTTCATCTTCAACATGAGAGGGTTGTGTAGCACTGGCTTCTAATGCATGGCATGGAGAATATTCAACAGGTGTAACCATTTCAAAGAAAAAGATTATGCAAAGCATGCCCTAACGCTTCACTTAGTGCTTTTGCAATAGAACAATCCATAGGTGGTATGAGTAATCTCTCACGAAGTTCATCATATGGTAAATCAAATTCATCCAAACGAACCAAACATCAATAACCAACCGTAATCTTTCCAGTAAACTGTCCAGAAATTTCACTAAGAGTTTGAGATCTAAAACCTACGTAAAACACCTCAAAAATTCATGAACTTTGTCACAACATAGCCCTATGTGTCTGGAACACTTGAACAAAATTTCACCAGCAAATACAAAGCCAATTATTTGTTGTTTTAAATCTCCCGAACTGGTCCTTAATAGTTCGGTTTTGACCAATTATCAAAAACGTGTTCGAATAAATATCAAAGTTTCTTAAAAAATAATGAAAATTTCCAGTCTTAAACTAGACCAAAATTAGTCCAATTTTAGACCAAGAAAAACTCAAAATTTAGTTGTATGCTAGGAGAATGAATTGCCCAAGTTTTACCTGAAAACTGCTCAAATCTGCCAGAAAATTAGCTCTGAATTTTTCGATTGCTGTGACTTGGATATTGATTGGATTGCTCTTAAATGTTGACACAAGGTATCCCTATATGTTAGCTTTCCATCTAACTAAGAATATCGCGATTTGGAGCTCCCACGCGCCCTCAAGCCCCATTCTAGTAACTCGCTCTGATACCACTTGATGTGATTTTCGTGGCTGTTTTCGAGTTCTTTTGTGTTTTATGATTTTTGTGGACGAATAGTCAATGAAACTAAAGGGATATTACTCTTATGTCACGGTTAAGTGTATGGTCAAACAAGTCTCGGTTGTTTGATTTAGGTTTACTACTCGGAAACCTAGTGTTAGCTTACGCTCAACTCATGCAAAGTATGCAATTCTGATTTTCTCAAATAAACTCTACCTCTTTAGGAGGATAGGCACCCTTTATTTATAGTAGAAGAGGCAAGAAAACCTTGCTCTCTAAGTACATACAAGCCACGACCAACCTAGCTGAATCTAAGGAAAGTTTCCCCTAAATTAAAGCCTAGAATCTAGCTAGAACTTAAGGAAACATTAGCTTAACGAAATATGTGCAAATCTTTCCTTAAAAATATTAAATCACACGGCAGCAAGGACACACCCTTGCACGCCACTCCTCTTCATGTTTTAAGGCAACTTTCCTAAAATACAACTCATGACAACTAAGACTCACATGAACCGAAACAAGCTAGGAATTTCAGACCTTATTACAACCAACATAACTAGAAACAACTCAACTACTTTAACTAACATAAAAATAATAACAATAAAAGACATATTTTTGGTTACATGTAAAACCTTCACTTTAAGAGTAAAGTAAAATCATGCAAAATTCTAATAAAGCAAATAAAGATAGTTGGTGAAGCAATCCATGCATGTATCATGCATCATACGCCCCTCTTAAAAAAAAACTTGACCTCAGGTTTCTTCAAGTAATGCCACGAAATCATCCATATTAAGCGGACAACAATATACTCAGCTAGCATTTGCCTTCGATCATGATCATCCTTTGCTCCATGAAAATTAAATCTATGCGTGCTCCATGTTATCTGTAGATGTAGATTATTCCTCCTAAAAGAAACAATATTTATAACATTTGGAACAACAATATCATCAGCGACCCTTAGAACCAATGGAAACGAAACATTAACTAAAGACACGATTTCCCTTAGATCAATGTTATGTATCACTTCTTCATCACGAGGAACTGTAAAAATCAAATCTTCATCCTTGGAACAAGATAATGTTTTGATCCTTTCTTCATCTTCAACATGAGAAGGTTGTGTAGCACTTGCTTCTAATGCATGGCATGGAGAATATTCAACAGGTGTAACCATTTCAGCAAAAAGATAATGCAAAGCATGCCCTAACGCTTCATGATTGGCGTGTCGCGCACCTAACAAAAGTAATACCTAACTAACCTCCTAACTATGTAGCAGGGCAAGTCAAGGTCGAATCCACAGAGACAAACGATATCAAACACTAGATATCTTGACCCAATTTAACTAAATAAGTGACAAATAATGGTGGAAGATATGTTAAGCTAAAATTAAGACAAAACTATAACAACTAGCAATAACACACGATGTAAAATCAAAATTAGCTCTGAATGTTTGATTTAGGTTTACTACTCGGAAACCTAGTGTTAGCTTACGCTCAACTCATGCAAAGTATGCAATTCTGATTTTCTCAAATAAACTCTACCTCTTTAGGAGGATAGGCGCCCTTTATTTATAGTAGAAGAGGCAAGAAAACCTTGCTCTCCAAGTATATACAAGCCACGGCCAACCTAGCTGAATATAAGGAAAGTTTCCCCTAAATTAAAGCCTAGAATCTAGCTAGAACTTAAGTAAACATTAGCTTAAGCAAAGATGTGCAAATCTTTCCTTACAAACATTAAATCACACGGCAGCAAGGACACACCCTTGCACGCCACTCCTCTTCATGTTTTAAGGCAACTTTCCTAAAATACAACTCATGACAACAAAGACTCACATGAACGGAATCAAGCTAGGAATTTCGGACCTTATTACAACCAACATAACTAGAAACAACTCAACTACTTTAACTAACATAACAATAGTAACAATTAAAGACATATTTTTGGTTACATGTAAAACCTTAACTTTAAGAGTAAAGTAAAATCATGCAACAATTCTAATAAAGCAAATAATGATAGTTGGTGAAGCAATCCATGCACGTATCATGCAACATACTCCCCCTCTTGAAAAAAAACTTGACCTCAAGTTTCTTCAAGTAATGCCACGAAATCATCCATATTAAGCAGACAACAATATACTCAACTAGCATTTGCCTTCGATCAAGATCATCCATTGCTCCATGAAAATTTAATCTATGCGTGCTCCATGTTATCAGTAGATGTAGATTATCCCTCCTAAAAGAAACAATATTTATGACATTTGGAACAATAATATCATCAGCGACCCTTAGAACCAATGGAAACGAAACATTAACTAAAGACACGATTTCCCTTAGATCAATGCTATGTATCACTTCTTCATCACGAGGAACTGTAAAAATGAAATCTTCATCTTTGGAACAAGATGAAGTTTCGATCTTTCCTTCATCTTCAACATGAGAAGGTTGTGTAGCACTTGCTTCTAATGCATGGCATGGAGAATATTCAACAGGTATAACCATTTCAGCAAAAAGATTATGCAAAGCATGCCCTAACGCTTCATGATTGGCGTGTCGCGCACCTAACAAAAGTAATACCTAACTAACCTCCTAACTATGTAGCAGGGCAAGTCAAGGTCGAATCCACAGAGACAAACGATATCAAACACTAGATATCTTGACCCAATTTAACTAAATAAGTGACAAATAATGGTGGAAGATATGTTAAGCTAAAATTAAGACTAAACTATAACAACTAGCAATAACACACGATGTAAAATCAAAATTAGCTCTGAATGTTTGATTTAGGTTTACTACTCGGAAACCTAGTGTTAGCTTACGCTCAACTCATGCAAAGAATGCAATTCTGATTTTCTCAAATAAACTCTACCTCTTTAGGAGGATAGGCGCCCTTTATTTATAGTAGAAAGAGCGAGAAAACCTTGCTCTCCAAGTATATACAAGCCACGGTCAACCTAGCTGAATATAAGGAAAGTTTCCCCTAAATTAAAGCCTAGAATCTAGCTAGAACTTAAGTAAACATTAGCTTAAGCAAAGATGTGCAAATCTTTCCTTACAAACATTAAATCACATGGCAGCAAGGACACACCCTTGCACGCCACTCCTCTTCATGTTTTAAGCCAACTTTCCTAAAATCCAAATCATGACAACAAAGACTCACATGAACGGAATCAAGCTAGGAATTTCGGACCTTATTACAGCCAACATAACTAGAAACAACTCAACTACTTTAACTAACATAACAATAGTAACAATTAAAGATATATTTTTGGTTACATGTAAAACCTTCACTTTAAGAGTAAAGTAAAACCATGCAACAATTCTAATAAAGCAAAAAAAGATAGTTGGTGAAGCAATCCATGCATGTATCATGCATCATACTCCCCCTCTTGAAAAAAACTTGACCTCACGTTTTTTTTCAAGTAATGCCACAAAATCATCCATATTAAGCGGACAACAATATACTCAACTAGCATTTGCCTTCGATCAAGATCATCCTTTGCTCCATGAAAATTTAATCTATGCGTGCTCCATTTTATCAGTAGATGTAGATTATCCCTCCTAAAAGAAACAATATTTATGACGTTTAGAACCACAATATCATCAGCGACCCTTAGAACCAATGGAAACAAAACATTAACTAAAGACAAGGTTTCCCTTAGATCAATGTTAGGTTATCACTTCTTCATCACGAGGAAGTGTAAGAATCAATCTTCATCCTTGGACCAAGATGAAGTTTCGATCTTTTCTTCATCTTCAACATGAGAAGGTTGTGTAGCACTTGCTTCTAATGCATGGCATGGAGAATATTCAATAGGTGTAACCATTTCAGCAAAAAAGATTATGCAAAGCATGCCCTAACGCTTCACTTAGTGCTTTTGCAATAGAATAATCCATAGGTGGTATGAGTAATCTCTCAGGAAGTTCATCATATGGTAAATCCAATTCATCCATACGAACCAAACAACAATAACCAACCGCAATCTTTCCAGTAAACTGCCCAGAAATTTCACTAAGAGTTCGAGACCTAAAACCTAAGTAAAACACTTCAAAATTTCATGAAATATTGTGACAACATAGCCCTATGTGTCTGGAACACTCGTACAAAATTCTATCAGCAAATACCCAGCCAATTATTTGCAGTTTTAAATCTCCCAGAACTGGTCCAGAATAGTTCGGTTTTGACCAATTATAAAAAACGTGTCAAAATAAATATCAAAGTTTCGTAAAAAATTATGAAAATTTCCAGTCTTAAACTAGACCAAAATTAGTCCAATTTTAAGCCAAGAAAAACTTAAAATTTCGTTGTATGCTAGGAGAATGAATTGCCCAAGTTTTACCTGAAAACTGCTCGAATCTGCCAGAAAAGTAGCTCTGAATGTTTCGATTGCTGTGAACTGGATATTGATTGGATTGCTCTGAAATGTTGACACAAGGTAGCCCTGTATGTTAGCTTTCCAACGAACCAAGAAAATCACGATTTAGAGCTTCCACGCGCCCTTAAGATCCATTCTAGTAACACTGCTCTGATACGACTGGATGTGATTTTCGTGGCTGTTTTCGGGTTCTTTTGTGTTTTATGATTTTTGTGGACGAACAGTCAATGAAACTAAAGGGATATTACTCTTAAGTTGCGATTAAGAGTATGGTCAAACAAGTCTCGGTTGTTTGATTTAGGTATACTACTCGGAAACCTAGTGTTAGCTTACGCTCAACTCATGCAAAGTATGCAATTCGATTTTCTCAAGTAAACTCTACCTCTTTAGGAGGATAGGCACCCTTTATTTATAGTAGAAGAGGCAAGAAAACCTTGCTCTCCAAGTACATACAAGGCACGGCCAACCTAGCTGAATATAAGGAAAGTTTCCCCTAAATAAAAGCCTAGAATCTAGCATGAACTTAATGAAACATTACCTTAAGGAAAGATGTGCAAATCTTTCTTTAAAAACATTAAATCACACGGCAGCAAGGACACACCCTTGCACGCCACTCCTCTTCATGTTTTAAGGCAACTTTCCTAAAATACAACTCATGACAAGTAAGACTCACATGAACCGAAACAAGCTAGGAATTTCGGACCCTATTACAACCAACATAACTAGAAACAACTCAACTATTTTTTGTTTCATGTAAAACCTTCTCTTTAAGAGTAAAGTAAAATCATGCAATAATTCTAACAAAGCAAATAAAGATAGTTGGAGAAGCAATCCATGCACGTATCATGCATCATACTCCCCTCTTGAAAAAAACTTGACCTCAAGTTTCTTCAAGTAATGCCACGAAATCATCCATATTAGCGGACAACAATATACTCAACTAGCATTTGCCTTCGATCAAGATCATCCTTTGCTCCATGAAAATTTAATCTATACGTGCTCCATGTTATCGTAGATGTAGATTATCCCTCCTAAAAGAAATAATATCTATGACATTTGGATCAACAATATCATCGGCGACCCTTAGCACCAATGGAAACGAAACATTAACTAAAGACACAATTTCCCTTAGATCAATGCTATGTATCACTTCTTCATCACGAGAAACCGTAAAAATCAAATCTTTATCCTTGGAACAAGATGAAGTTTCGATCTTTTCTTCATCTTCAACATGAGAAGGTTGTGTAGCACTTGCTTCTATTGCTTCGGGCATGGAAAATATTCAACAAGTGTAACCATTACAAGAAAAGATTATGCAAAGCATGCCCTAACGCTTCACTTAGTGCTTTTGCAATAGAACAATCCATAGGTGGTATGAGTAATCTCTCACAAAGTTCATCATATGGTAAATCAAATTCATCCATACGAACCAAACAACAATAACCAACCGCAATCTTTCCAAAGAACCCGCCCATAAATTTAACTAAGAGTTCGAGATCTAAAACCTAAGTAAAACACCTCAACTAGCATTTGCCTTCGATCAAGATCATCCTTTGCTCCATGAAAATTTAATCTATGCGTGCTCAATGTTATCGGTAGATGTAGATTATCCCTCCTAAAAGAAACAACATTTATGACTTTTGGAACAACAATATCATCACGACCCTTAGAACCAATGGAAACGAAACATTAACTAAAGACACGGTTTCCCTTAGATCAATGCTAGGTATCACTTCTTTATCACAAGGAAGTGTAAAAACCAAATCTTCATCATTGGAACAAGATGAAGTTTCGATCTTTTCTTCATCTTCAACATTAGAAGGTTGTGTAGCTCTTGCTTCTAATGCATGGCATGGAGAATATTCAATAGGTGTAACCATTTCAGCAAAAAAGATTATGTAAAGCATGCCCTAACGCTTCACTTAGTGCTTTTGCAATAGAATAATCCATAGGTGGTATGAGTAATCTCTCACGAAGTTTATCATATGGTAAATCAAATTAATCCATACGAACCAAACAACAATAACCAACCGCAATCTTTCCAGTAAACTGCCCAGAAATTTCACTAAGAGTTCGAGATCTAAAACCTAAGTAAAACACCTCAAAATTTCATGAAATTTTGTGACAACATAGCCCTACGTGTCTGGAACACTCAAACAAAAGTTCATCAGCAAATACCCAGCCAATTATTTGCAGTTTTAAATCTCCCATAACTGGTCCAAAATAGTTCGGTTTTGACCAATTATAAAAAACGTGTTCGAATAAATATCAAAGTTCCATAAAAAATTATGAAAATTTCCAGTCTTAAACTAGACCAAAATTAGTCCAATTTTAAGAAAAACTCAAAATTTCGTTATATGCTAGGAGAATTAAAAGACCAAGGTTTACCTGAAAACTGCTCGAATCTGTCAGAAAATTAGCTCTGAATGTTTCGATTGCTGTGACCTAGATATTTATTGGATTGCTCTGAAATTTTGACACAAGGTATCCCAGTATGTTAGCTTTCCAACGAACTAAGAAAATCGCAATTTAGAGCTTGCACGCGTCCTCAAGATCCGTTCTAGTAACACTGCTCTGATACCACTTGATGTGATTTTCGTGGCTGTTTTCGGGTTCTTTTGTGTTTTATGATTTTTGTGGACGAACAGTCAATGAAACTCAAGGGATATTACTCTTAAGTCGCGGTTAAGAGTATGGTCAAACATGTATCAGTGTTTTGATTTAGGTTTACTACTCGGAAACCTAGTGTTAGCTTACGCTCAACTCATGCAAAGTATGCAATTCTGATTTTCTCAAGTAAACTCTACCTCTTTAGGATGATAGGCGCCCATTATTTATAGTAGAAGAGGCAAGAAAACCTTGCTCTCCAAGTACATACAAGGCACGGCCAACCTAGCTGAATATTAGGAAAGTTTCCCCTAAATAAAAGCCTAGAATCTAGCAAGAACTTAAGGAAACATTAGCTTAAGGAAAGATGTGCAAATCTTTCCTTAAAAACATTAAATCACACGGCAGCAAGGACACACCCTTGCACGCCACTCCTCTTCATGTTTTAAGGCAACTTTCCTAAAATACAACTCATGACAAGTAAGACTCACATGTACCGAAACAAGCTAGGAATTTCGGACCCTATTACAACCAACATAACTAGAAACAACTCAACTACTTTAACTAACATAACAATAATAACAATAAAACACATATTTTTGGTTCCATGTAAAACCTTCACTTTAAGAGTAAAGTAAAATCATGCAACAATCAAACAAAGCAAATAAAGATAGTTGGTGAAGCAATCCATGCACGTATCATGCATCATACTCCCCCTCTTAGATCAATGCTAGGTATCACTTCTTCATCACGAAGAAGTGTAAAAATCAAACCTTCAGCCTTGGAACAAGATGAAGTTTCGATCTTTTCTTCATCTTCAACATGAGAAGGTTGTGTAGCACTTGCTTCTAATGCATGGCATGGAGAATATTCAACAAGTGTAACCATTTCAAAGAAACAGATTATGCAAAGCATGCCCTAACGCTTCACTTAGTGCTTTTGCAATAGAATAATCCATAGGTGGTATGAGTAATCTCTCACGAAGTTCATCATACGGTAAATCAAATTCATCCATACGAACCAAACAACAATAACCAACCGCAATCTTTCCAAGAAATGACCCGTAAATTTCACTAAGAGTTCGAGATCTCAAATCAAAGTAAAACACCTTGAAATTTCATGAAATTTTGTCACAAAGATATCCCTATGTGTCCGGGAACGGTCGAACACAATTTCATCGCAAAATACCCAACTAGGAATTTCGAACCTTATTACAACCAACATAACTAGAAACAACTCAACTACTTTAACTAACATAACAATAATAACAATAAAAGACATATTTTTGGTTACATATAAAACCTTCACTTTAAGAGTAAAGTAAAACCATGCAACAATTCTAATAAAGCAAATAAAGATAGTTGGTGAAGCAATCCATGCATGTATCATGCATCATACTCCCCCTCTTGAAAAAAAACTTGACCTACGGTTTCTTCAAGTAATGCCACGAAATCATCCATATTAAGCAGACAACAATATACTCAACTAGCATTTGCCTTCGATCAAGATCATCCTTTGCTCCATGAAAATTTAATCTATGCGTGCTCCATTTTATCAATAGATGTAGATTATCCCTCCTAAAAGAAAAAATATTTATGACGTTTGGAACAACAATATCATCAGCGACCCTTAGAACCAATGGAAACTAAACATTAACTAAAGACACGGTTTCCCTTAGATCAATGCTAGGTATCACTTCTTCAACACGAGGAAGTGTAAAAATCAAATCGTCATCCTTGGAACAAGATGAAGTTTCGATCTTTTCTTCATCTTCAACATGAGAAGGTTGTGTAGCACTTGCTTCTAATGCATGGCATGGAGAATATTCAACAGGTGTAACCATTTCAAGAAAAAGATTAAGCAAAGCATGCCCTAACGCTTCAGTTAGTGCTTTTGTAATAGAATAATCCATTGGTGGTATGAGTAATTTCTCATGAAGTTCATCATATGGTTAATCAAATTCATCCATACGAGCCAAACAACAATAACCGACCGCAATCTTTCCAGTAAACTGCCTAGAAATTTCACTAAGAGCTCGAGATCTTAAACCTAAGTAAAACACTTTGAAATTTCATGAAATTGTGTGACAACATAGCCCGATGTGTCTGTAACACTTGATTAAAATTTCATCAGCAAATACCCAGACAAGTTTTTGCAGTTTTATATCTCCCAGAACTGGTCTAGAATAGTTCGGTTTTAACCAATTATCAAAAACGTGTTCGAATTAATATCAAAGTTTCTTAACAAATTAGTCCAATTTTAAGCCAAGAAAAACTCATAATTTCGTTGTATGCTAGGAGAATGATTTGCCCAAGATTTACCTGAAAACTGCTCGAATCTGCCAAAAAATAAGCTCTGAATTTTTCGATTGTTGTGACCTGGATATTGATTGGATTAATCTGAAATTTTGACACAAGGTAGCCCCGTATGTTAGCTTTCCAACGAACCAAGAAAATTGCAATTTGGAACTCCCACACGCCCTCATGATCCGTTCCAGTAACACTCCTCTGATGCCACTTGATGTGATTTTCGTGGCTGTTTTCGGGTTCTTTTGAGTTTTATGATTTGTTTGGACGAACAGTGAATGAAACTAAAGGGATATTACTCTTAAGTCGCGTTTAAGAGTATGGTCAAACAAGTCTCGGTTGTTTGATTTAGGTTTACTACTCGAAAACCTAGTGTTAGCTTACGCTCAACTCATGCAAAGTATGCAATTCTAATTTTCTCAAATAAACTCTACCTCTTTAGGAGGATAGGCGCCCTTTATATATAGTAGAAGAGGCAAGATAACCTTGCTCTCCAAGTACATACAAGCCACGGCAAACCTAGTTGAATATGAGGAAAGTTTCCCCTAAATTAAAGCCTAGAATCTAGTAAGAATTTTAGGAAACATTAGCTTAAGCAAAAGATGTGAAAATCTTTCCTTAAAAACATTAAATCACACGAAACAAGCTAGGAATTTCGAACCTTATTACAACAACATAACTAGAAACAACTCAACTACTTTAACTAACATAACAATAATAACAATAAAAAGACATATTTTTGGTTACATGTAAAACCTTCACTTTAAGAGTAAAGTAAAACCATGCAACAATTCTAATAAAGCAAATAAAGATAGTTGGTGAAGCAATCCATGCACGCATCATGCATCATACTCCCCCTCTTGAAAAAAAACTTGACCTCAAGTTTGTTCATGTAATGCCACGAAATCATCCATATTAAGCGGACAACAATATACTCAACTAGTATTTGCCTTCAATCAAGATCATCCTTTGCTCCATGAAAATTTAATCTATGCGTGCTCCATGTTATCGTAGATGTAGATTATCCCTCCTAAAAGAAACAATATTTATGACGTTTGGAACAACAATATCATCAGCGACCCTTAGAACCAATGGAAACGAAACATTAACTAAAGACACAGTTTTCCTTAGATTAATGGTAGGTATCACTTCTTCATCACGAGGAAGTGTAAAAATTAAATCTTCATCCTTGGAACAAGATGAAGTTTCGATCTATTCTTCATCTTCAACATGAGAAGGTTGTGTAGCACTTGCTTCTAATGCATGGCATGTAGAATATTCAACAAAGTGCAACCATTTCAAAGAAAAAGATTATGCAAAGCATGCCCTAACGCTTCACTTAGTGCTTTTGCAATAGAATAATCCATAGGTGGTATGAGTAATCTATCACGAAGTTCATCATATGGTAAATCAAATTCATCCATACGAACCAAACAACAATAACCAACCGCAATCTTTCCAGTAAACTGCCCAAAAATTTCACTAAGAGTTCGAGATCTAAAATCTAAGTAAAACAGCACGAAATTTCTTGAACTTTTGTCACAACATATATCTCTATTTGTTTGGAACACCCGAACAAAATTTCATTGGCAAATACCCAGCCAATTATTTGCAGTTTTAAATCTCCCAGAACTGGTCCAGAATAGTTTGGTTTTGACCAATTCTCAAAAACATGTTCGAAAAAATATCAAAGTTTCCGAAAATTTCCAGTCTTAAACTAGACCAAAATTAGTCCAATATAAAGCCAGGAAAAACTCAAAATTTCGTTGTATGCTAGGAGAATGAATTGCCCAAGGTTTACCTGAAAACTACTCGAATCTGCCAGAAAATTAACTCTGAATTTTTCGATTTCTGTGACCTGGATATTGATTGTATTGCTCTGAATTTTTGACACAAGGTACCCCTGTATGTTAGCTTTCCGACGACCTAATAAAATCGCGATTTCGTGTTCTTTTGTGTTTTATGATTTTTTTGGACGAACAGTCAATGAAACTAAAGGGGTATTACTCTTAAGTCGCGGTTAAGTGTATGGTCAAATAAGTCTCGGTTGTTTCATTTAGGTTTACTACTCGGAAACCTAGTGTTAGCTTACGCTCAACTCATGCAAAGTATGCAATTCTAATTTTCTCAAATAAACTCTACCTCTTTAGGAGGATAGGCGCCCTTTTTTTATAGTAGAAGAGGCAAGAAAACCTTGCTCTTCAAGTACATACGAGCCACGACCAACCAAGCTGAATATAAGGAAAGTTTCCCCTAAATTAAAGCCTATAATCTAGCAAGAACTTAAGAAAACATTAGCTTAAGGAAAGATGTGCAAATCTTTCCTTAAAAATATTAAATCATACGGCCGCAAGGACACACCCTTGCACGCCACTCCTTTTCATGTTTTAAGGCAACTTTCCTAAAATACAACTCATGATAACTAAGACTCACATGAACTGAAACAAGCTAGGAATTTCATACCTTATTACAACCAACATAACTAGAAACAACAAAATAATATTAACAATAAAAGACATATTTTTGGTTCCATGTAAAACCTTCACTTTAAGAGTAAAGTAAAACCATGCAACAATTCTAATAAAGCATATAAAGATAGTTGGTGAAGCAATCCATGCACGTATCAGGCATCATACTCCCCCTCTTGAAAAAAAACTTGACCTCAAGTTTCTTCAAGTAATGCCACGAAATCATCCATATTAAGCGGACAACAATATACTCATCTAGCATTTGCCTTCGATCAAGATCATCCTTTGCTCCATGAAAATTTCATTTATGCGTGCTTCATGTTATCAGTAGATGTAGACTATCCCTCCTAAAAGAAACAATATTAATGACGTTTGGAACAAAAATATCATCAACGACCCTTAGAACCAATGGAAACGAAACATTAACTAAAGACACGGTTTCCCTTAGATCAATGCTAGGTATCACTTCTTCATCACGAGGAAGTGTAAAAATTAAATCTTCATCCTTGGAACAAGATGAAGTTTCGATCTTTTCTTCATCTTCAACATGATAAGGTTGTGTAGCACTTGCCTCTAATGCATGGCATGCTGAATATTCAACAGGTGTAACCATTTCAGCTAAAAGATTATGCAAAGCATGCCCTAACGCTTCACTTAGTGCTTTTGTAATAGAATAATCCATAGGTGGTATGAGTAATCTCTCATGAAGTTCATCATATGGTAAATCAAATTCATCCGTACGAACCAAACAACAATAACCAACCGCAATCTTTTCACGTAAACTGCCCGAGAAATTTCACTAAGAGTTCGAGATCTAAAACCTAACTAAAACACGTCGAAATTTCATGAAATTTTATCACAACATATCCCTATGTGTCTGTAACACTCGAACAAAATTTCATCATCAAATACCCAGCCAATTATTTACAGTTTTAAATCTCCCGGAACTGGTCCAGAATAGTTCGGTTTTGACCAATTATCAAAAACGTGTTCGAATAAATATCAAAGTTTCTGAAAATTTCCAATCTTAAGCTAGACCAAAATTAGACCATGAAAAACTCAAAATTTCGTTGTATGATAGGAGAATGAATTGCCCAAGATTTACTCGAAACCGCTCGAATCGCCGAAAATTAGTTCTGAATGTTTCGATTTATGTGGCCTGGATATTGATTGGATTGCTCTGAAATTTTGACACAAGGAACCCCTGTATGTTAGCTTTTTAATGACTAATGAAAATCGCGATTTGGATGCCCACGCGCCCTCAAGCTCCATTCTAGTAACACTTTGCTCTAATACCACTTGATGTGATTTTCGTGGTCAGTTTTCGTGTTCTTTTGTGTTTTATGATTTTTGTGGACGAAACAATAATGAAACTAAAGGAATATTACTCTTAAGTCGCGGTTAAGAGTATGGTAAAATAATTCTCGGTTGTTTGATTTAGGTTTACTACTCGGAAACCTAGTGTTAGCTTACGCTCAACTCATGCAAAGTATGCAATTCGATTTTCTCAAATAAACTCTACCTCTTTAGGAGGATAGGCGCCTTTTATTTATAGTAGAAGAGGCAAGAACACCTTGCTTTTCAAGTATATACAAGCCACGACCAACCTAGCTGAATATAAGGAAAGTTTCCCCTAAATTAAAGCATATAATCTAGCAAGAACTTAAGTAAACATTAGCTTAAGGAAAGATGTGCAAATCTTTCCTTAAAAACATTAAATCACACGGCAGCAAGGACACACCCTTGCACGCCACTCCTCTTCATGTTTTAAGGCAACTTTCCTAAAATACAACTCATGACAACTAAGACTCACATGAACTGAAACAAGCTTGGAATTTCAGACCTTATTACAACCAACATAACTAGAAACAACTCAACTACTTTAACTAACATAACAATAATAACAATAAAAGACATATTTTTGGTTACATGTAAAACCTTCACTTTAAGAGTAAAGTAAAACCATGCAACAATTCTAATAAAGCAAATAAAGATAGTTGGTGAAGCAATCCATGCACGTATCATGCATCATACTCAACTTGACCTCGGGTTTCTTCAAGTAATGCCACGAAATCATCCATATTAAGCGGACAACAATATACTCAACTAGCATTTACCTTCGATCAAGATCATCCTTTACTCCATGAAAATTTAATCTATGCGTGCTCCATGTTATTAGTAGATCTAGATTATCCCTCCTATAAGAAACAATATTTATGACGTTTGGAACAACAATATCATCGGCGACCCTTAGAACCAATGGGAACGAAACATTAAATAAAGACACGGTTTTCCTTAGATCAATGGTAGGTATCACTTCTTCATCACGAGGAAGTGTAAAAATCAAATCTTCATCCTTGGAACAAGATGAAGTTTCGATCTTTTCTTCATCTTCAACATGAGAAGGTTGTGTAGCACTTGCTTCTAATGCATGGCATCGAGAATATTCAACAGGTGTAACCATTTCAAGAAAAAGATAATGCAAATCATGCCCTAACGCTTCACTTAGTGCTTTTGCAATAGAATAATCCATAGGTGGTATGAGTAATCTCTCACGAAGTTCATCATATGGTAAATCAAATTCATCCATACGAACCAAACAACAATAACCAACCGCAATCTTACCAAGAAACTACCCGAAAATTTCACTAAGAGTTCGATATGTAAAATCTAAGTAAAACATCTCGAAATTCCATGAAATTTTGTCACAACATATCCCTATGTGTCTGGAACACTCGAACTAAATTTCATCAGCAAATACCTAGCCAATTATATGCAGTTTTAAATCTCCCAAGCTGGTCTTGAATAGTTCGGTTTTCACCAATTATAAAAAACGTGTTCAAATAAATATTAATGTTTCTGAAATTATCCAGTCTTAAACTAGACCAAAATTATTCCAATATAAAGCTAAGAAAAACTCAAAATTTCGTTCTATGCTAGGAGAATGAATTGCCCAAGGTTTACCTGAAAACTGCTCGAATCTGCCAGAAAATTAGCTTTGAATGTTTTGATTGCTGTGACTTGGATATTGATTGGATTTCTCTGAAACTTTGACACAAGGTAGCGCTGTATTTTAGCTTTCCAACGACCTAAGAAAATCGCGATTTGGGTTCCCACGCGCCCTCAAGCTCCATTCTAGTAACACTTTGCTCCGATACCACTTGATGTGATTTTCGTGGTCGTTTTCGTGTTCTTTTGTGTTTTATGATTTTTGTGGACGAACGAATCAATGAAACTAAAGGGATATTACTCTTAAGTCGCGGTTAAGAGTATGGTCAAATAAGTCTCGGTTGTTTGATTTAGGTTTACTACTCGGAAACCTAGTGTTAGCTTACGCTTAACTCATGCAAAGTATGCAATTCTGATTTTCTCAAATAAACTCTACCTCTTTAAGAGGATAGGCGTCCTTTATTTATAGTAGAAGAGGCAAGAAAACCTTGCTCTTCAAGTACATACAAGCCACGACCAACCTAGCTGAATATAAGGAAAGTTTCCCCTAAATTAAAGCATATAATCTAGCAAGAACTTAAGAAAACATTAGCTTAAGGAAAGATGTGCAAATCTTTCCTTAAAAACATTAAATCACACGGCAGCAAGGACACACCCTTGCACGCCACTCCTCTTCATGTTTTAAGGCAACTTTCCTAAAATACAACTCATGACAATAAGACTCACATAAACCCGAAACAAGCTAGGAATTTTGGACCTTATTACAACAAACATAACTAGAAACAACTCAACTACTTTAACTAACATAACAATAATAACAATAAAAGACATATTTTTAGTTACATGTAAAACCTTCACTTTAAGAGTAAAGTAAAACCATGCAACAATAATGATATTGTAGGGCAGGTCTGGCAACAACAAATCTCAGGCACAAGAATGTTCCAGGTTGTTAGCAAGATGAAGATTTTGAAGAAAGAGTTGAAAGTTTTGAACATTTCACAGTTTGGTGATGTTTCAGTGCTGGATGCTTCCACTTATAAACGGATGCTTGATGCTCAACATGATCTACATCTTCATCCCGATGATTTGTTCCTAAGAGCAAAGGAAAAAAAAAGCTAGAGAAGCTTACAAAGTAGCTCACGGAAACTACTCTCAATTCGAGTCAAAAAGCAAAACTCAGATGACTAGCTGAGGGGGATGATAATACAAAGGTCTTTCATCAAAGTGTGAAGAGTAGAAGAATCCAGAACAGAATAAACACAATCAAGAAGGAGGATGGCACATGGGCTAATTCTTCTGAGGAAGTTGTGAATGAATTTCTAGGTTTTTATCACTCTCTCTTAGGAAGCAGGGGTGATATCAGGAAGGTTGAAGCTGCAATTATCAGGAAGGGTGTAATTTTGACTACAGAACATCAAAATGCACTAGCTTTGGAGTTCAATGCTGATGAAATAAAGAAAGTTTACTTCTCTATACCTGATGATAAATCTCCAGGTCTTGATGGGTTTTCAAGCTGCTTTTTCAAGACCAGATGGGATATCATTGGAGGTGATGTAGTAGCTGCAATTCAACATTTTTCAGAACTGGGAGAATGCTCAAGGAGATCAATGTGACTGCTATCACACTGATCCCTAAGCTCAAAAGTCCTGCTTCAGTTGGTGATTATAGGCCTATTACCTGCTGCTCAGTCTTGTATAAAATAATCACCAAGCTGATTTGTTCAAGACTTAGCAAAATACTGCCTGATATAGTCTCACAAGCCCAAGGAGCTTTCATAAATGATAGACACATCATCAGCAATATACTATTATGCCAAGATCTTGTGAAAAGGTTTGGGAAGAGGAATAATCAAGTTAGAAGCATGCTCATGAAAGTGGATCTTAGGAAAGCCTATGATTCCATAGAATGGGATTTTGTTTTTGAGCTTTTAACTGCTCTTAACTTCCCTGAGCACTTTATCAGATGTGTGATGGAGTGTATAACAACACCAAAATTCACTCTTCTCATCAATGGAAGCACAGAAGGTTTTTTTACAGCCAAGAGAGGACTTAGACAAGGGGACCCAATGTCTCCCTTGATCTTTGTCCTTTGTATGGATTATTTGACCGTAATCATCATATATAGGGGAGCTAAATGAGTTTAAATTTCTCATTGGCTGCTCTACTATGAAGCTTAATCATCTGTGTTTTGCAGATGATTTGCTTCTCTTTTGCAAAGGAGAAGCAAAGTCTGCTTATCAGCTTCTCCAAGGGCTTAAATTGTTCACAGAATCTTCTGGTTTGCAAGCAAACAAGAATAAATCAGCAATCTACAGCAATGCTATTCCTGAGGATGAGTTAAAAAGAATTGAAAAATTCTCAGGTTTTGTAAAGGATACACTTCCTTTCAAATACCTGGGAGTTCCCATCAGTTCCAAGAGCATCAAAGCAGCTGATTGTGAAGCACTTGTGAGCAAAATGACTCACAGAATAAACACATGGAGTTCAAGGAATCTCAGTTTTGCTAGCAGAGCACAACTAGTAAATTCAGTTTTACTAAGTATCCACAGCTACTGGGCGCAAATCTTTCTCCTTCCTTGCTTTGTCATTCACAAAATTAATGATGTCTGCAGACATTTTCTTTAGAGTGGTAAAGCCATGAGTGATAAAAGTGGTCATGTGAAATGGGAGAATGTATGCACTCCAAAGAAGTATGGAGGTCTAGGGGTTCGGAGACATTAAAAGATGGAATAAGGCAATTGTAGGCAAGCCGATTTGGAATATAGGCAAAGCAAGAAAGATGAGCTCGGGTCAAATGGGTACATTCCATTTATGTAAAGGAGGGGAACTGGTGGAACTTCCAAGCCCCACCAGGAGCTAGCTGGGTATTAAAATACCTATGCAAGGTGAAGCAAGACCTTCAGCAAATTGGGATGCAAAACTGGTCTGTTAACACAATTTATTCTATCGGTAAAGTTCACTCACGATTAGCGAAAGGGGGTCCATTAAACCTTGGGTACCAGGAGTGTGGAACAGATTGTCCATACCCAAGCATAAATTCATCACATGGCTGGGTATTCAACACAAACTGAGAACCAAACATAAGCTTTTCCAATACAATGTTGTTTATGTGGCACTACCACAGAAACGCATGAACATCTATTTTTTGCTTGTCCATACAGCAAACAAGTCATTCTTGCTGTGCTTGAATGGTTAGTAATCAGAATGTTCCCAAGAAACCTGAATCAATGGTTCAACTGGATTAGATGCAGATATAAAGGCACAAAGATGAGAAAGCAGATTTTGTACACCACGTTACCGGCTGTTAGTTACCAGATATGGAAGTCAAGGAATGAAGCATACTGGTTACAGAAGATAAGTAGAATAGATAATACAATTAGAGATGTAAAGTTTACTTGTAAAGCATAGAGTGTTGGCATGTAAATCTGTTAAATGGAGTGTTAGAGTTTGTAATTGGGTAGAAAGTTTGTAATTGGGCACTTGGTAGCCACTTATGGCTAGGTTCTTTCCCATTTTTTTTGGGAAGATTGTAATTGTTTTTTGGATATAATACTTACTTACCCAAAAAAAAAAACCATGCAACAATTCAAATAAAGCAAATAAAGATAGTTGGTGAAGCAATCCATGCACGTATCATGCATCATACTCCCCCGCTTGAAAAAAAACTTGACCTCAAGTTTCTTCAAGTAATGCCACGAAATCATCCATATTAAGCGGACAACAATATACTCAACTAGCATTTGCCTTCGATCAAGATCATCCTTTACTCCATGAAAATTTAATCTATGCGTGCTCCATGTTATCAGTAGATCTAGATTATCCCTCCTAAAAGAAACAATATTTATGACGTTTGGAACAACAATATCATCGGCGACCCTTAGAACCAATGGAAACGAAACATTAACTAAAGACACGGTTTTCCTTAGATCAATGGTAGGTATCACTTCTTCATCACGAGGAAGTGTAAAAATCAAATCTTCATCCTTGGAACAAGATGAAGTTTCGATCTTTTCTTCACCTTCAACATGAGAAGGTTGTGTAGCACTTGCTTCTAATGCATGGCATGGAGAATATTCAACAGGTGTAACCATTTCAGCAAAAAGATAATGCAAAGCATGCCCTAACGCTTCACTTAGTGCTTTTGCAATAGAATAATCCATAGGTGGTATGAGTAATCTCTCACGAAGTTCATCATATGGTAAATCAAATTCATCCATACGAACCAAACAACAATAACCAACCGCAATCTTATCGAGAAACTACCGAGAAATTTCGGTAAAGAGTTCGAGATGTAAAATCTAAGTAAAACACCTCGAAATTCAATGAAATTTTGTCACAACATATCCCTATGTGTATGGAACACTCGAACAAAATTTTATCAGCAGATACCCAGCCAATTATATGTAGGTTTAAATCTCCCAGAACTGGTCCTGAATAGGTCGGTTTTCACCAATTATCAAAAACGTGTTCAAATAAATATCAAAGTTTCTGAAAATATCCAGTCTTAAACTAGACCAAAATTAGTCCAATATAAAGCCAAGAAAAACTCAAAATTTGGTTCTATGCTAGGAGAATGAATTGCCCAAGGTTTACCCGAAAACCGCTCGAATCGCCGAAAACTTAGCTTTAAATGTTTTGATTCTTTGTGACTTGGATATTGATTGGATTGCTCTGAAATTTTGACACAAGGTAGCCCTGTATGTTAGCTTTCCAACGACCTAAGAAAATCGCGATTTGGGTTACCACGCGCCCTCAAGCTCCGTTCTAGTAACACCTTGCTTCCGATACCACTTGATGTGATTTTCGTGGTCGCTGTTTTCGTGTTCTTTTGTGTTTTATGATCTTTATGGACGAACAATCAATGAAACTAAAGGGATATTACTCTTAAGTCGCGGTTAAGAGTATGGTCAAATATGTCTCGGTTGTTTGATTTAGGTTTACTACTCAGAATCCTAGTGTTAGCTTACGCTCAACTCATGCAAAGTATGCAATTCTGATTTTCTCAAATAAACTCTACCACTTTAGGAGGATAGGCGCCCTTTATTTATAGTAGAAGAGGCAAGAAAACCTTGCTCTTCAAGTACATACAAGCCACGACCAACCTAGCTGAATATAAGAAAAGTTTCCCCTAAATTAAAGCATATAATATAGCAAGAACTTAAGAAAACATTAGCTCAAGGAAAGATGTGCAAATCTTTCCTTAAAAACAATAAATCACACGGCAGCAAGGACACACCCTTGCACGCCACTCCTCTTCATGTTTTAAGGCAACTTTCCTAAAATACAACTCATGACAACTAAGACTCACATGAACTCGAAACAAGCTAGGAATTTCGGACCTTATTACAACCAACATAACTAGAAACAACTCAACTACTTTAACTAACATAACAATAATAACAATAAAAGACATATTTTTGGTTACATGTAAAACCTTCACTTTAAGAGTAAAGTAAAACCATGCAATAATTCAAATAAAGCAAATAAAGATAGTTTGTGAAGCAATCCATGCATGTATCATGCATCATACTCCCCACTTGAAAAAAAACTTGACCTCAAGTTTCTTCAATTAATGCCATGAAATCATCCATATTAAGCGGACAACAATATAATCAACTAGCATTTGCCTTCGATCAAGATCATCCTTTACTCCATGAAAATTTAATCTATGCGTGCTCCATGTTATCGGTAGATCTAGATTATCCCTCCTAAAATAAACAATATTTATGACGTTTGGAACAACAATATCATCGGCGACCCTTAGAACCAATGGAAACGAAACATTAACTAAAACACGGTTTTCCTTAGATCAATGGTAGGTATCACTTCTTCATCACGAGGAAGTGTAAAAATCAAATCTTCATTCTTGGAACAAGATGAAGTTTCGATCTTTTCTTCATCTTCAACATGAAAAGGTTGTGTAGCACTTGCTTCTAATGCATGGCATGGAGAATATTCAACAGGTGTAACCATTTCAGTAAAAAGATAATGCAAAGCATGCCCTAACGCTTCACTTAGTGCTTTTGCAATAGAATAATCCATAGTTGGTATGAGTAATCTCTCACGAAGTTCATGATATGGTAAATCAAATTCATCCATACGAACCAAACAACAATAACCAACCGCAATCTTATCAAGAAACTACCGAGAAATTTCGGTAAGAGTTCGAGATGTAAAATCTAAGTAAAACACCTCGAAATTCCATGAAATTTTGTCACAACATATCCCTATGTGTCTGGAACACTCGAACAAAATTTTATTAGCAGATACCCAGCCAATTATATGCAGGTTTAAATCTCCCAGAACTGGTCCTGAATAGTTCGGTTTTCACCAATTATCAAAAACGTGTTCAAATAAATATCAAAGTTTCCGAAAATATCCAGTCTTAAACTAGACCAAAATTAGTCCAATATAAAGCCAAGAAAAACTCAAAATTTCGTTCTATGCTAGGAGAATGAATTGCCCAAGGTTTACCGAAAACCGCTTGAATCGCGCAAAAAATTAGCTTTGAATGTTTTGATTGCTGTGACTTGGATATTGATTGGATTGTTCTGAAATTTTGACACAAGGTACCCCTGTATGTTAGATTTCCAACGACCTAAGAAAATTGTGATTTGGGTTCCCACGCGCCCTCAAGCTCCGTTCTAGTAACACTGCTTCCGATACCACTTGATGTGATTTTCGTGGCTGTTTTCGTGTTCTTTTGTGTTTTATGATTTTTGTGGACGAATAGTCAATGAAACTAAAGGGATATTACTCTTAAGTCGTGGTTAAGAGTTTGGTCAAATAAGTCTCGGTTGTTTGATTTAGGTTTACTACTCGGAAACCTAGTGTTAGCTTACGCTCGGCTCAATGCAAAGTATGCCATTCGATTTTCTCAAATAAACTCTACCTCATTAGAAGGATAGGCGCCCTTTATTTATAGTAGAAGAGGCAAGAAAAACTTGCTCTTCAAGTACATACAAGCCACGACCAACCTTGCTGAATATAAGGAAAGTTTCCCCTAAATTAAAGCCTATAATCTAGAAAGAACTTAAGAAAACATTAGCTTAAGGAAAGATATGCAAATCTTTCCTTAAAAACATTAAATCACACGGCAACAAGGACACACCCTTGCACGCCACTCCTCTTCATATTTAAAGGCAACTTTCCTTAAATACAACTCATGACAACTAAGACTCACATGAACTGAAACAAGCTAGGAATTTCGGACCTTATTACAACCAACATAACTAGAAACAACTCAACTACTTTAACTAACATAACAATAATAACAATAAAAGATATATTTTTTGGTTCCATGTAAAACCTTCACTTTAAGAGTAAAGTAAAACCATGCAACAACTCTAATAAAGCAAATAAAGATAGTTGGTGAATCAATTCATCCACGTATCATGCATCATACTCTCCCTCTTGAAAAAAAACTTGACCTCAAGTTTCTTCAAGTAATGCCACGAAATCATCCATATTAAGCGGACAACAATATACTCAACTAGCATTTGCCTTCGATCAAGATCATCCTTTGCTCCATGAAACTTTAATTTATGCTTGCTTCATGTTATCGGTAGATACGGATCATGAGGCGCCAAGTGTTACTAGAAGTGGTAAAGCATTTAGCAAGACATTGTTGGCCAAGACAACTAATGAAGAGCTTGACATGGAAGACTTGGGCGCATTAGAGCTTGGATTATCATTTGGACAAGGACCAAGTTGTTCTTTTGTTACTTGGACTGGTCTAGAGTAGACGTGTTACTCTAATAGTTTCATGAAATGTTTTGATGTTATTTTGTTTTAATAGGAGTCATGGTTTTGCCTACGTTCTTAAAACGATGGATTTTACATGATTCAAGTTGGTTAGGAGTCGTTGTAACTAATCCAATGTGGATTAGGAGTCTAGTTATTCTAATTTCGGTTGAATTAGACTTGTTCTAACTCTAGTTGGATTAGGACTTAGGATGTATTATATATTCGTTTGTTTTCATAATAATAGATAGACGTTGTTGATTATTGATTAAGAAATATTGAGAGTATTACTGAGCATACTTGAAAAAAAGTTTAGAGACTAGCTTGACTAGTGGATCAAAGTCGTTGCCTTTGTTCCAAACTTGAAGTTGTTGCCTTCAAGATTCACTCCATCTTCACCTTCAAACACAATCCATAACCGTTTCTTTTAATCAAGAAACCTCCATAACTAGCTGGAACATCAAGTTCCACATCATCCCTCCTAAAAGAAACAATATTAATGACGTTTTGGAACAACAATATCATCAGCGACCCTTAGAACCAATGGAAACGAAACATTAACTAACGACACAGTTTCCCTTACATCAATGCTAGGTATCACTTCTTCATCACGAGAGAGTGTAAAAATCAAATCTTCATCCTTGGAACAAGATGAAGTTTCGATCTTTTCTTCATCTTCAACATGAGATGGTTGTGTAGCACTTGCTTCTAATGCATGGCATGGAGAATATTCAACGAGGTGTAACCATTACAAAAAAAGATTATGCAAAGCATGCCCTAACGCTTCATTTAGTGCTTTTGCAATAGAATAATCCATAGGTGGTATGAGTAATCTCTCACGAAGTTCATCATACGGTAAATCAAATTCATCCATACGAACCAAACAACAATAACCAACTGCAATCTTTTCAGTAAACTGCCCAGAAATTTCACTAAGAGTTCGAGATCTAAAACCTAAGTAAATCACCTCGAAATTACATAAAATTTTGTCACAACATATCCCAATGTGTCTGGAACACTCAAACAAAATTTCATCAGCAAATACCCAGCCAATTATTTGCAGTTTTAAATCCCCCAGAAATGGTCCAAAATTGTTCGGTTTTGACGAATTATCAAAAACGTGTTCGAATAAATATCAAAGTTTCTTAAAAAATTATGAAAATTTCCAGTCTAAAACTAGATCAAAATTATTCTAATTTAAAGCCAAGAAAAACTCAAAATTTCGTTGTATGCTAGGAGAATGAATTGCCCAAGATTTACCTGATAACTGCTCGAATCTGCCAGAAAATTAGCTCCGAACGTTTCGATTGCTGTGACTTGGATATTGATTGGATTGCTCTGAAATTGATAAACAAGGTAGCCCTGTATATTAGCTTTCCAACGAACGAAGAAAATCACGATTTAGAGCTCCCACAAGCCCTCAAGATCCGTTCTATAACACTGCTCCGATACCACTTGATGTGATTTTCATGGTTGTTTTCGGGCTCTATTGTGTTTTATGATTTTTGTGGACGAACAGTCAATGAAACTAAAGGTATATTACTCTTAAGTCACGGTTAAGAGTATGGTCAAACAAGTCTCGGTTGTTTGATTTAGGTTTACTACTCGGAAACCTAGTGTTAGCTTATGCTCAACTCATGCAAAGTATGCACTTCTGATTTTCTGAAATAAACTCTACCTCTTCAGGAGGATAGGCGTCCTTTATTTATAGTAGAAGAGGCAAGAAAACATTGTTCTCCAAGTACATACAAGCCACGACCTACCTAGTTGAATATGAGGAAAGTTTCCCCTAAATTAAAGCCTAGAATCTAGCTAGAACTTTAGGAAACATTAGCTTAAGGAAAGATGTGCAAATCTTTCCTTAAAAACATTAAATCACACGGCAGCAAAGACACACCCTTGCACGCCACTCCTCTTCATGTTTTAAGGCAACTTTCTTAAAATACAACTCATGACAACTAAGACTCACATGAACCGAAACAAGCTAGGAATTTCGAACCTTATTACAACCAACATAACTAGAAACAACTCAACTACTTTAACTAACATAACAATAATAACAATAAAAGACATATTTTTGGTTACATGTAAAACCTTCACTTTAAGAGTAAAGTAAAACCATGCAACAATTCTAATAAAGCAAATAAAGATAGTTGGTGAAGCAATCCATGCACGCATCATGCATCATACTCCCCCTCTTGAAAAAAAAACTTGACCTCAAGTTTTTTCAAGTAATGCCACGAAATCATCCATATTAAGCGGACAACAATATACTCAACTAGCATTTTCCTTCGATCAAGATCATCCTTTGCTCCATGAAAATTTAATCTATGCGTGCTCCATGTTATCAGTAGATGTAGATTATCCCTCCTAAAAGAAACAATATTTATGACGTTTGGAACAACAATATCATCAGCGACCCTTAGAAGCAATGGAAACGAAACATTAACTATAGGCACGGTTTCCCTTAGATCAATCCTAGGTATCACTTCTTCATCATGAGGAACTGTAAAAATCAAATATTCTACCTTGGAACAAGATGAAGTTTCGATCTTTTCTTCTTCTTCAACATGAGAAGGTTGTGTAGCACTTGCTTCTAATACATGGCATGGAGAATATTCAACAAGTGTAACCATTTCAGCAAAAAGATTATGCAAAGCATGCCCTAACGCTTCACTTAGTGCTTTTGTAATAGAATAATCCATAGGTGGTATGAGTAATCTCTCACGAAGTTCATCATATGGTAAATCAAATTCATCCATACGAACCAAACAACAATAACCAACCGCAATCTTTCCAGTAAACTGCCCAGAAATTTCACAAAGAGTTCGAGATCTAAAACCAAAGTAAAACACCTCGAAATTTCATGAAATTTTCTCACAACATATCCCTATGTGTCTGGAACACTCGAACAAAATTTCATCATTTAATACCCAGCCAATTATTTGCAGTTTTAAATCTCCCAGAACTGGTCCAGAATAGTTCGGTTTTGACCAATTTTCAAAAACGTGTTCGAATAAATATCAAAGTTTCTTAAAAAATTATGAAAATTTCCAGTCTTAAACTAGACAAAAATTAGTCCAATTTTAAGCCAAGAAAAACTCAAAATTTCGTTTTATGCTAGGAGAATGAATTGCCCAATGTTTACCTGATAACTGCTCGAATCTGCCAGAAAATTAGCTCCGAATGTTTCGATTGCTGTGACTTGGATATTGATTAGATTGCTCTGAAATTTTGACACAAGGTAGCCCTGTAAGTTAGCTTTCCAATGAACTAAGAAAATCGCAATTTGGATCCCCCACGCGTCCTCAAGCTCCGTTCTAGTAACACTGCTCTGATTCCACTTGATGTGATTTTCATGGGTGTTTTCGGGCTGTTTTATGTTTTATGATTTTTGTGGACGAATAGTCAATGAAACTAAAGGGATATTACTCTTAAGTCGCGGTTAAGAGTATGGTCAAACAAGTCTCGATTGTTTGATTTAGGTTTTTACTACTCGGAAACCTAGTGTTAGCTTACGCTCAACTCATACAAAGTATGCAATTCTGATTTTCTCAAATAAATTCTACCTCTTTAGGAGGATAGGCGCCCTTTATTTATAGTAGAAGAGGCATGAAAACCTTGCTCTCCAAGTACATACAAGCCACAACCAACCTAGCTGAATATAAGGAAAGTTTCCCCTAAATTAAAGCCTAGAATCTAGCTAGAACTTAAGAAAACATTAGCATAAGGAAAGATATGCAAATCTTTCCTAAAAAACTTTAAATCACACGGCAGCAAAGACACACCCTTGCACGCCACTCCTCTTCATGTTTTAAGGTAACTTTCTTAAAATACAACTCATGACAACTAAGACTCACATGAACCGAAACAAGCTAGGAATTTCGAACCTTATTACAACCAACATAACTAGAAACAACTCAACTACTTTAACTAACATAATAATAATAACAATAAAAGACATATTTTTGGTTACATGTAAAACCTTCACTTTAAGAGTAAAGTAAAACCATGCAACAATTCTAATAAAGCAAATAAAGATAGTTGGTGAAGCAATCCATGCACGCATCATGCATCATACTCCCCCTCTTGAAAAAAAACTTGACCTCAAGTTTTTTCAAGTAATGCCACGAAATCATCCATATTAAGCAGACAACAATATACTCAACTAGAATTTTCCTTCGATCAAGATCATCCTTTGCTCCATGAAAATTTAATCTATGCGTGCTCCATGTTATCAGTAGATGTAGATTATCCCTCCTAAAAGAAACAATATTTATGACGTTTGGAACAACAATATCATCAGCGACCCTTAGAAGCAATGGAAACGAAACATTAACTATAGGCACGGTTTCCCTTAGATCAATCCTAGGTATCACTTCTTCATCATGAGGAACTGTAAAAATCAAATCTTCTACCTTGGAACAAGATGAAGTTTCGATCTTTTCTTCTTCTTCAACATGAGAAGGTTGTGTAGCACTTGCTTCTAATACATGACATGGAGAATATTCAACAAGTGTAACCATTTCAACAAAAAGATTATGCAAAGCATGCCCTAACGCTTCACTTAGTGCTTTTCCAATAGAATAATCCATTGGTGGTATGAGTAATCTCTCACGAAGTTCATCATATGGTAAATCAAATTCATCCATACGAACCAAACAACAATAACCAACCGCAATCTTTCCAGTAAACTGCCCAGAAATTTCACTAAGAGTTCGAGATCTAAAACCAAAGTAAAACACCTCGAAATTTCATGAAATTTTGTCACAACATATCCCTATATGTCTGGAACACTCGAACAAAATTTCATCATTAAATACCCAACCAATTATTTGCAGTTTTAAATCTCCCAGAACTGGTCCAGAATAGTTCGGTTTTGACCAATTATCAAAAACGTGTCCGAATAAATATCAAAGTTTCTTAAAAAATTATGAAAATTTTCAGTCTTAAACTAGACAAAAATTAGTCCAATTTTAAGCCAAGAAAAACTCAAAATTTCGTTGTATGCTAGGAGAATGAGTTGCCCAAGTTTTACCTGAAAACAGCTCGAATCTGCCAGAAAATTAGCTCTGAATGTTTCGATAGCTGTGACTTGGATATTGATTTGATTGCTCAGAAATTTTGACACAAGGTAGCCCTGTAAGTATCTTTCCAACGAACCACGAAAATCGCAATTTGGTGCTCCCACGCGCCCCTCAAGCTCCGTTCTAGTAACACCTGCTCCGATTCCACTTGATGTGATTTTCATGGGTGTTTTCGGGCTCTTTTATGTTTTATGATTTTTGTGGACGAACAAATCAATGAAACTAAAGGGATATTACTCTTAAATCGCGGTTAAGAGTATGGTCAAACAAGTCTCGGTTGTTTGATTTAGGTTTTTACTACTCGGAAACCTAGTGTTAGCTTACGCTCAACTCATACAAAGTATGCAATTCGATTTTCTCAAATAAATTCTACCTCTTTAGGAGGATAGGCGCCCTTTATTTATAGTAGAAGAGGCATGAAAACCTTGCTCTCCAAGTACATACAAGCCACAGCCAACCTAGCTGAATATAAGGAAAGTTTCCCCTAAATTAAAGCCTAGAATCTTGCTAGAACTTAAGGAAACATTAGCTTAAGGAAAGATGTGCAAATCTTTCCTTAAAAACATTAAATCACACGGCAGCAAAGACACACCCTTGCACGCCACTCCTCTTCATGTTTTAAGGCAACTTTCTTAAAATACAACTCATGACAACTAAGACTCACATGAACCGAAACAAGCTAGGAATTTTGAACTTTATTACAACCAACATAACTAGAAACAACTCAACTACTTTAACTAACATAACAATAATAACAATAAAAGACATATTTTTGGTTACATGTAAAACCTTCACTTTAAGAGTAAAGTAAAACCATGCAACAATTCTAATAAAGCAAATAAAGATAGTTGGTGAAGCAATCCATGCACGCATCATGCATCATACTCCCCCTCTTGAAACAAAAACTTGACCTCAAGTTTTTTCAAGTAATGCCACTATATCATCCATATTAAGCGGACAACAATATACTCAACTAGCATTTTCCTTCGATCAAGATCATCCTTTGCTCCATGAAAATTTAATCTATGCGTGCTCCATGTTATCAGTAGATGTAGATTATCCCTCCTAAAAGAAACAATATTTATGACGTTTGGAACAACAATATCATCGGCGACCCTTAGAAGCAATGGAAACGAAACATTAACTATAGGCACGGTTTCCCTTAGATCAATCCTAGGTATCACTTCTTCATCATGAGGAACTGTAAAAATCAAATCTTCTACCTTGGAACAAGATGAAGTTTCGATCTTTTCTTCTTCTTTAACATGAGAAGGTTGTGTAGCACTTGCTTCTAATACATGGCATGGAGAATATTCAACAAGTGTAACCATTTCAGCAAAAAGATTATGCAAAGCATGCCCTAACGCTTCACTTAGTTCTTTTGCAATAGAATAATCCATAGGTGGTATGAGTAATCTCTCACGAAGTTCATCATATGGTAAATCAAATTCATCCATACAAACCAAACAACAATAACCAACCGCAATCTTTCCAAAGAAACTGCCCAGAAATTTCACTAAGAGTTCGAAATCTAAAACCAAAGTAAAACATCTCGAAATTTCATGAAATTTTGTCACAACATATCCCTATGTGTCTGGAACACTCGAACAAAATTTCATCATTAAATACCCTGCCAATTATTCGCAGATTTAAATCTCCCAGAACTGGTCCAGAATAGTTCCATTTTGACCAATTATCAAAAACGTGTTCGAATAAATATCAAAGTTTCTTAAATTATGAAAATTTCCAGTCTTAAATTAGACAAAAATTAGTCCAATTTTAAGCCAAGGAAAACTCAAAATTTCGTTGTATGCTAGGAGAATGAATTGCCCAAGTTTTACCTGAAAACAGCTCGAATCTGCCAGAAAATTAGCTCTGAATGTTTCGATAGCTGTGACTTGGATATTGATTGGATTGCTTTGAAATTTTTACACAAGGTAGCCCTGTAAGTTATCTTTCCAACGAACCTAGAAAATCGCAATTTGGTGCTTCCACGCGCCCTCAAGCTCCGTTCTAGTAACACTGCTCTGATTCCACTTGATGTGATTTTCATGGGTGTTTTCGGGCTCTTTTATGTTTTATGATTTTTGTGGACGAACAGCCAATGAAACTAAAGGGATATTACTCTTAAGTCGCGGTTAAGAGTATGGTCAAACAAGTCTCAGTTGTTTGATTTAGGTTTTTGCTACTCGGAAACCTAGTGTTAGCTTACGCTCAACTCATACAAAGTATGCAATTCTGATTTTCTCAAATAAATTCTACCTCTTTAGGAGGATAGGCGCCCTTTATTTATAGTAGAAGAGGCATGAAAACCTTGCTCTCCAAGTACATACAAGCCACAGCCAACCTAGCTGAATATAAGGAAAGTTTCCCCAAAATTAAAGCCTAGAATTTAGCTAGAACTTAAGGAAACATTAGCTTAAGGAAAGATGTGCAAATCTTTCCTTAAAAACATTAAATCACACGGCATCAAAGACACACCCTTGCACGCCACTCCTCTTCATGTTTTAAGGCAACTTTCTTAAAATACAACTCATGACAACTAAGACTCACATGAACCGAAACAAGCTAGGAATTTCGAACCTTATTACAACCAACATAACTAGAAACAACTCAACTACTTTAACTAACATAACAATAATAACAATAAAAGACATATTTTTGGTTACATGTAAAACCTTCACTTTAAGAGTAACGTAAAACCATGCAACAATTCTAATAAAGCAAATAAAGATAGTTGGTGAAGCAATCCATGCACGCATCATGCATCATACTCCCCCTCTTGAAAAAAAAACTTGACCTCAAGTTTTTTCAAGTAATGCCACGAAATCATCCATATTAAGCGGACAACAATATACTCAACTAGCATTTTCCTTCGATCAAGATCATCCTTTGTGATACGAAATTAGTTGCAAATCAAGAGGTATTACTAAGTACTAATCTCAATCACAACAAAGGAGAGATTCATGGCCTAAAGATTAGTACTAACGTAATCATGCTAAGCAATAATGGAAGAGAAGCTAAGTAAGCTAGCAACTGCCCATGGGTGTTGGGGAGGTGTGTGATTGAGGTGCTTGATATTAGTTAGTGTTAGTTTAGTCTTAAACATGCTTAACTCTCACTAAAAATGCTTTGAAATCACTTAGCACCAAAGAAAGAAAAAATCAGTCATTTTGTGTTAGAATGAAGCTACGGTTTTCATGATGGTTTTTTGTGATGCAATGGATGATCTAATGAAGCTAGTAGGTGAAGCACCTTGCTTATTCATGCTTACCAAGAGGCCTGCAGCAAGGGGTCCAATTACAACCTTTCCTAAGCAAGGAGGAAAGAACATGAATGGAGGAAAGAAAAAGGGGCCGCTATGCGGCGTTTTTCTATCCCTTCTTTCTTCCGATTTGGGCAGCCACATTTTAGGCTCCAATGATGATGATTCACACATGGAAGGAAGCTACTTCAAGTATAGGTTTTCTTTTCATTGGTTTGCAGCCATTTTAAAGCATCCAATAGGAGTAAAAGGCTAGGAGAATAGAGATGCCGATTTCGGCTAGCCTTAGAAGATATTTTGTACTTTAAATGCTTTGTTTAAATCTCTTTAGTGTATTAGATGTAATAGCTGGTGTTTTAAGCTTTTAACTCTTGTACTATAAGTATGTAATCCCGATTATGAATGAAGATTAGATTTTGGTTGTTGAAAAACATTGTTATAAACCGTTGAGTTTAAAGATTAAGAACCGAGTGTTTTTAACTCTAATTTGCACGAATTCCTTGGGAGGTAAAACTACAAGAGTTCAAACCCAATTAACAAGATTTGAGAGTGATTCCCTTATTTTGTTAATTAAAATCCTTTTAGTTTTAAGGTCGAGAGTGATTCACTTCCTTAACTAAAAAACGAATTACTAGCTTTAAGAGTGATTCTTTTAGCTTGTGTTCAATTCTATCCTAAACACTATTCTTAGTTGAGTTGTGTTTGTTTCCAAGTGGTATCAAGAGCTCGGTTCGAAAATGGGAGACGAGATAAGTGATAATGCTAGGAGAGACGCCATGTTAGAAGCACTAGCTAGGCAAAACGAAGCATTACAAGAGATGATGACCCAATTAACCTTAGAAATGTTCAAGAAGAAATCTAATGAGGAAGAGTGGAGTTCTAAGGCTGATGATAGAGGGTTAAAGATTGAAGTTCATGAATATGATGGAACTAGTGATCCGTAAGTGTATTTTGAATGGGAACGGTCTTTAGAACGTTTCTTTGAATACAAAGACACTCCGAATGAGAAGAAGTACAAGGTAGTCAGTTTTGAAGTTAACCAAATATGCATCCATTTGGTTAGAAGGTATGAAGAGACAAAGGGTGAAGGAGAACCAATCCAAGATTGCTACATGGGAGAAATTGAAGAAGCAATTGAGGAAGCGTTTTGTTCCAACTAACTACAAGCAAAATCAGTACGTTAGATGGTCTACCCTCAAGCAAGGCGCCATGTCCATGGAAGAGTACATCAAGGAATTTGAGAAGCTTTCCATTGTTTGTGAAATAGAAGAGATGGAGGAGCAAAAACTAGGCCGGTTCTTAGGAGGCCTAAACGAAGATGTACGAGAGAAAGTCGAGGTATATCCATACCTTACTTTCGATGAAGCTTGCAAAGTGGCTCTCAAAATCGATAGCCAAAAGAAGAAAGCAAGATACAAGTAAGTCCGGATTCAAAGCCATTTAGTACTTTTAAAGCTAATTCTAGTACTAGTAACTTTGATAAGAACAAGAAACCGATTTCACTAAGAAAGATAAGGAGAAAGTTTCGGATGATAAAACTTTGAAAGTGAAATGTTTTAAGTGTCAAGGTTATGGTCATTTCCAAGCTAATTGTCCTACTAAAAGAATCATGACTATAAGGGATATAGAGGAGATAGACGAGTTGGAAAAAGAATCTCTTTTGGAGATAGAACATGATAAAAGTGAAAGTGAGGAGGAGGACGTGTGTAATCCGGAAATGGAAGGTGAAATGTTGGTTCTTAGGAGGTCCTTATATTGTAGTGTCGTGGCAAAAAATGAGGAACAAAGAGAAACCATTTTTCATTCGAAATGCTTAGTGAATAAGAAGCTATGCACGTTAATCATAGATGGGGGTAGTTGTACTAATGTAGCTTCAACCGAACTTGTAGAGAAGTTAGCATTACCTACTACTAAACATCCACATCCTTATAAACTGAAATGGTTAGATGATAATAGTGAAGTGAGGGTGAAAAATAGAGTTTTAGTTACGTTGTCAATTGGAAATTATGAAGATGAAATTCTATGTGATGTAATCCCTATGACTCGCTTGTCACGTATTACTTGGTAGACCTTGGCAATTTGATCGAAAAGTTATTCATGATGGTTCTACTAATGTGTATAAGGTGAATAAGGATGGCAAAATCAAAACCTTACTACCATTACCCCCTTCAAAATCCGAAACACAAAACCCAAACCAAAAGAAAACCTAGTGTGTGGAAGTGTGTTTTTAGGGAGAAAAGGATTCGAGAGGGAGTTGGAAGCTAATCAGGTTGTATACATTCCGGTTGCTAAGGAGGTGAACGAGGGAGGGAGGTTGAAGATTCGGACTTGAGAGAGTTGTTAGAGGAGTTTGGAGATGTGTTTCCTAGCGACCTACCACCCGGCCTACCCCCTAACCGTGGAATTGAGCACCAAATTGATCTCATTCCCGAGAGCACCAATTCCAAATAAACCTTCCTATAGATGTAATCCTAAGGAAAGTGAAGAATTACAAAGCCAAATCGGTGAGTTGATGAAGAAAGGCTACGTGAGGGAGAGTAAAAGTCCATGTGTTGATTCCGGCTTTACTTGTGCCAAAAAAAGACTGAACTTGGAGGATGTGTATTGATAGCCGTGTTGTGAATAACATAACCATAAAATACGATTTCCTATCCCTAGATTAGATGACATGCTAGATGAATTGAGTAGGTCCAAAGTGTTTTCGAAAGTTGATTTGAGGAGTGGATATCACCAAATATGCATGAGAGAGGGAGATGAGTGGAAGACGGCTTTCAAAACGAAGTATGGGTTGTATGAATGGTTCGGTTATGCCATTTGGTCTCACAAATGCCCCTAGTACGTTCATGAGATTGATGAATGAAGTACTTAGGCCATTTTTGGGAAAGTTCGTGGTTGTATATTTGGATGATATTCTTGTTTACAGTTCTAACAAGGATGATCATTTAAATCATTTGCAACAATTGTTCGAAGTTCTAAAGGAGCAAAACCGTACGGCAAGCTTGAAAAGTGCACGTTTATGCAAAGAGAGATTGGTTTTCTTGGCTTCATCATTTCGATGAGGTTGTGAAGGTGGATCCATCCAAAGTAGAGGCGATTTCTTCTTGGCAGGTTCCTACAACTATCACCGAGGTGAGATCTTTTCATGGTTTAGCTTCATTTTATAGGAGATTTATAAATAATTTCAGCACTTTATTAGCTCCTATAACCGAATGCACTAAACATGGAAAATTTGCATGGAGTGACGCAGCTCAAAAGGCGTTTGAACTTGTAAAAGAGAAAATGTGTAAAACGCCTATCCTAGCTTTGCCTGATTTCACTAAACCATTTGAAGTTGAGTGTGACGCAAGTGGAACGGGTATTGGAGCTGTTTTGATTCAATGTGGCAAGCCTATTGCTTATTTTAGTGAGAAGCTTAATCATGCTAAATTGAATTATTCCACCTATGATAAAGAGTTTTATGCTATGGTTAGAGCTCTTAATCATTGGAGTCACTATCTCGCGACCACAAGCTTTTTGTTCTTCATTCCGATCATGAATCATTAAAATACATTCATGGACAACATAAGCTTAGTGCTCGTCATGCTAAATGGGTAGAATTCTTACAATCTTTCAATTTTGTTGCTAAGTACAAAGTCGGAAAATCTAACATTGTGGCGTATGCTTTATCTCGGAGGCACGTATTGCTGAATATGATAGACTCCAAGGTGCTTGGGTTTGAATTGATTAAAGAATTCTATGTTCTTGATGATGAGACACGTGACTGTTCGTGGCTACTAAAAATGGTCCAAAAGACCATTATCATCAGATGGAGGGGTTCTTATTCAAAGGGAACAAACTTTGTGTTCCTAAGTGTCCAGTTCGGGATTTGCTGATTAGAGAAGCTCATGGAGGTGGTTTGGCTGGCCATTTTGGCATTAGCAAAACCATGGGGTTATTACAGGAACATTTTTCATGGCCACATATGATTAAAGAAGTGCACGCTGTTTTGGCTCGTTGCGGTGTTTGTCAAAGAGCTAAGAGCACGTTTCATAAGGGGTTGTACACTCCTTTGCCAGTACCGGAGAGACCATGGGAGGACATTAGTATGGATTTCATTGTGGCACTTCCTAGAACGCAAAGAGGGAAAGATTCGGTCATGGTGGTGGTGGACCGTTTCTCAAAAATGGCACACTTCGTGCCTTGCCATAAAACAGAAGATGCTATTAACGTTTCTTGTTTGTATTTCAGGGAAATTGTTCGTTTACATGGAGTACCAAGAACTATTGTCTCGGATCGAGATAGTAAGTTTTTGAGTCACTTTTGGAGGTCCCTATGGAGAATGATGGGTACTAAGTTGCTGTTTAGTACTTCACATCACCCCCAAACAGATGGTCAAACTGAAGTGACCAACCGAACTCTAGGCACCTTGTTAAGGGGCTTAGTGAGCAAAACCGGGAAAGATTGGGATGTCAAGCTATGCCATGCGGAGTTTGCTTACAACAGGACTCCAACTTTTGCAACGAAACATTCACCATTCGAAGTGGTATATGGGGTAAATCCTTATGTACCTATTGATCTTATTTCATTACCCAAGGATTCTTATGTCCATGGAGATGCTAGGCAACAAGCTGAAATAATGGTGAAGATTCACAAAGAAATACGCACCAACATAGAGAAAGCAAATGAGATATACAAGAAGAAAGCCAACAAAAGCCGAAAACCAAGGGTGTTTGCTCCGGGAGATTTGGTGTGGATTCACTTAAGGAAGGAAAGATTTCCAAGCAAAAGGAAGCATAAACTCATGCCTCGAGCTGAAGGACCTTTCAAAGTTCTTGAACGTTATGGAGACAATGCTTACAAAATAGACCTTCCCTGAGAATATGGCGTGGCAAAGAACCTTCAATATAGGTGATTTGTCCCCCTACTTAGAAGATGAAGATGTACAAGAATTGAGGACAATTCCTTTCGAAGAAGGAGAGGATGATACGAAATCGTTGCAAATCAAGAGGTATTACTAAGTACTAATCTCAATCACAACAAAGGAGAGATTCATGGCCTAAAGATTAGTACTAACGTAATCATGCTAAGCAATAATGGAAGAGAAGCTAAGTAAGCTAGCAGCTGCCCATGGATGTTGGGGAGGTGTGTGCTTGAGGTGCTTGATATTAGTTAGTGTTAGTTTAGTCTTAAACATGCTTAACTCTCACTAAAAATGCTTTGAAATCACTTAGCACCAAAGAAAGAAAAATCAGTCATTTTGTGTTAGAATGAAGCTACGGTTTTCATGATGGTTTTTTGTGATGCAATGGATGATCTAATGAAGCTAGTAGGTGAAGCACCTTGCTTATTCATGCTTACCAAGAGGCCTGCAGCAAGGGGTCCAATTACAACCTTTCCTAAGCAAGGAGGAAAGAACATGAATGGAGGAAAGAAAAAGGGGCGCTATGCGGCGTTTTTCCGTCCCTTCTTTCTTCCGATTTGGGCAGCCACATTTTAGGCTCCAATGATGATGATTCACACATGGAAGGAAGCTACTTCAAGTATAGGTTTTCTTTTCATTGGTTTGCAGCCATTTTAAAGCATCCAATAGGAGTAAAAGGCTAGGAGAATAGAGATGCTGATTTCGGCTAGCCTTAGAAGATATTTTGTACTTTAAATGCTTTGTTTAAATTTCTTTAGTGTATTAGATGTAATAGCTGGTGTTTTAAGCTTTTAACTCTTGTACTATAAGTATGTAATCCTGATTATGAATGAAGATTAGATTTTGGTTGTTGAAAAACATTGTTATAAACCGTTGAGTTTAAAGATTAAGAACCGAGTGTTTTTAACTCTAATTTGCACGAATTCCTTGGGAGGTAAAACTACAAGAGTTCAAACCCAATTAACAAGATTTGAGAGTGATTCACTTATTTTGTTAATTAAAATCCTTTTAGTTTTAAGGTCGAGAGTGATTCACTTCCTTAACTAAAAAACGAATTACTAGCTTTAAGAGTGATTCTTTTAGCTTGTGTTCAATTCTATCCTAAACACTATTCTTAGTTGAGTTGTGTTTGTTTCACTTTGCTCCATGAAAATTTAATCTATGCGTGCTCCATGTTATCAGTAGATGTAGATTATCCCTCCTAAAAGAAATAATATTTATGACGTTTGGAACAACAATATCATCAGCGACCCTTAGAAGCAATGGAAACGAAACATTAACTATAGGCACGGTTTCCCTTAGATCAATCCTAGGTATCACTTCTTCATCATGAGGAACTGTAAAAATCAAATCTTCTACCTTGGAACAAGATGAAGTTTCGATCTTTTCTTCTCCTTCAACATGAGAAGGTTGTGTAGCACTTGCTTCTAATACATGACATGGAGAATATTCAACAAGTGTAACCATTTCGACGAAAAGATTATGCAAAGCATGCCCTAACGCTTCACTTAGTGCTTTTGCAATAGAATAATCCATAGGTGGTATGAGTAATCTCTCACGAAGTTCATCATATGGTAAATCAAATTCATCCATACGAACCAAACAACAATAACCAACCGCAATCTTTCCAAGAACTGCCCGGAAATTTCACTAAGAGTTCGAGATCTAAAACCTAAGTAAACACCTCGAAATTTCATGAAATATTATCACAACATATCCCTATGTGTCTGGAACACTCGAAAAAAATTTTATCATTAAATACCCCGCCAATTATTCGCAGATTTAAATCTCCCGAACCGGTCCAGAATAGTTCCATTTTGACCAATTATCAAAAACGTGTTCGAATAAATATCAAAGTTTCTTAAATTATGAAAATTTCCAGTATTAAACTAGACAAAAATTAGTCCAATTTTAAGCCAAGAAAAACTCAAAATTTCGTTGTATGCTAGGAGAATGAATTGCCCAAGTTTTACCCCGAAAACAACTCGAATCCGCGGAAAATTAGCTCCGAATGTTTCGATAGCTGTGACTTGGATATTGATTGGATTGCTTTGAAATTTTGACACAAAGTAGCCCTGTAAGTTATCTTTCCAACGAACCTAGAAAATCGCAATATGGTGCTTCCACGCGCCCTCAAGCTCCGTTCTAGTAACACTGCTCCGATTCCACTTGATGTGATTTTCATGGGTGTTTTCGGCTCTTTTATGTTTTATGATTTTTGTGGACGAACAATCAATGAAACTAAAGGGATATTACTCTTAAGTCGCAGTTAAGAGTATGGTCAAACAAGTCTCGGTTGTTTGATTTAGGTTTTTACTACTCGGAAACCTAGTGTTAGCTTACGCTCAACTCATACAAAGTATGCAATTCCGATTTTCTCAAATAAATTCTACCTCTTTAGGAGGATAGGCGCCCTTTATTTATAGTAGAAGAGGCATGAAAACCTTGCTCTCCAAGTACATACAAGCCACAGCCAACCTAGCTGAATATAAGGAAAGTTTCCCCAAAATTAAAGCCTAGAATTTAGCTAGAACTTAAGGAAACATTAGCTTAAGGAAAGATGTGCAAATCTTTCCTTAAAAACATTAAATCACACGGCAGCAAAGACACACCCTTGCACGCCACTCCTCTTCATGTTTTAAGGCAACTTTCTTAAAATACAACTCATGACAAGTAAGACTCACATGAACCGAAACAAGCTAGGAATTTCGAACCTTATTACAACCAACATAACTAGAAACAACTCAACTACTTTAACTAACATAACAATAATAACAATAAAAGACATATTTTTGGTTACATGTAAAACCTTCACTTTAAGAGTAACGTAAAACCATGCAACAATTCTAATAAAGCAAATAAAGATAGTTGGTGAAGCAATCCATGCACGCATCATGCATCATACTCCCCCCTCTGAAAAAAAAAACTTGACCTCAAGTTTATTCAAGTAATGCCACGAAATCATCCATATTAAGCGGACAACAATATACTCAACTAGCATTTTCCTTCGATCAAGATCATCCTTTGCTCCATGAAAATTTAATCTATGCGTGCTCCATGTTATCGTAGATGTAGATTATCCCTCCTAAAAAAAATAATATTTATGACGTTTGGAACAACAATATCATCGGCGACCCTTAGAAGCAATGGAAACGAAACATTAACTATAGGCACGGTTTCCCTTAGATCAATCCTAGGTATCACTTCTTCATCATGAGGAACTCGTAAAAATCAAATCTTCTACCTTGGAACAAGATGAAGTTTCGATCTTTTCTTCTCCTTCAACATGAGAAGGTTGTGTAGCACTTGCTTCTAATACATGGCATGGAGAATATTCAACAAGTGTAACCATTTCAAGAAAAAGATTATGCAAAGCATGCCCTAACGCTTCACTTAGTGCTTTTGCAATAGAATAATCCATAGGTGGTATGAGTAATCTCTCACGAAGTTCATCATATGGTAAATCAAATTCATCCATACGAACCAAACAACAATAACCAACCGCAATCTTTCCAAGAACCGCCCAGAAATTTCACTAAGAGTTCGAGATCTAAAACCTAAGTAAACACCTCGAAATTTCATGAAATATTATCACAACATATCCCTATGTGTCTGGAACACTCGAACAAAATTTCATCATTAAATACACTGCCAATTATTCGCAGATTTAAATCTCCCAGAACTGGTCCAGAATAGTTCGGTTTTGACCAATTATCAAAAAACGTGTTCGAATAAATATCAAAGTTTCTTAAAAAATTATGAAAATTTCCAGTCTTAAACTAGACAAAAATTAGTCCAATGTTAAGCCAAGAAAAACTCAAAATTTCGTTGTATGATAGGAGAATGAATTGCCCAAGTTTTACCCGAAAAACAGCTCGAATCCGCCAGAAAATTAGCTCTCGAATGTTTTGATAGCTGTGACTTGGATATTGATTGGATTGCTCTGAAATTTTGAACACAAGGTAGCCCTGTAAGTATCTTTCCAACGAACCAAGAAAATCGCAATTTGGTGCTCCCACGCGCCCTCAAGCTCCGTTCTAGTAACATTGCTCGATTCCACTTGATGTGATTTTCATGGGTGTTTTCGGGCTGTTTTATGTTTTATGATTTTTGTGGACGAACAGTCAATGAAACTAAAGGGATATTACTCTTAAGTCGCGGTTAAGAGTATGGTCAAACAAGTCTCGGTTGTTTGATTTAGGTTTTTACTACTCGGAAACCTAGTGTTAGCTTACGCTCAACTCATACAAAGTATGCAATTCCGATTTTCTCAAATAAATTCTACCTCTTTAGGAGGATAGGCGCCCTTTATTTATAGTAGAAGAGGCATGAAAACCTTGCTCTCCAAGTACATACAAGCCACAGCCAACCTAGCTGAATATAAGGAAAGTTTCCCCAAAATTAAAGCCTAGAATCTAGCTAGAACTTAAGGAAACATTAGCTTAAGGAAAGATGTGCAAATCTTTCCTTAAAAACATTAAATCACACGACAGCAAAGCCACACCCTTGCACGCCATTCCTCTTCATGTTTTAAGGCAACTTTCTTAAAATACAACTCATGACAACTAAGACTCACATGAACCGAAACAAGCTAGGAATTTTGAACTTTATTACAAACAACATAACTAGAAACAACTCAACTACTTTAACTAACATAACAATAATAACAATAAAAGACATATTTTTGGTTACATGTAAAACCTTCACTTTAAGAGTAACGTAAAACCATGCAACAATTCTAATAAAGCAAATAAAGATAGTTGGTGAAGCAATCCATGCACGCATCATGCATCATACTCCCCCTCTCGAAAAAAAACTTGACCTCAAGTTTTTTCAAGTAATGCCACGAAATCATCCATATTAAGCGGACAACAATATACTCAACTAGCATTTTCCTTCGATCAAGATCATCCTTTGCTCCATGAAAATTTAATCTATGCGTGCTCCATGTTATCAGTAGATGTAGATTATCCCTCCTAAAAAAAATAATATTTATGACGTTTGGAACAACAATATCATCAGCGACCCTTAGAAGCAATGGAAACGAAACATTAACTATAGGCACGGTTTCCCTTAGATCAATCCTAGGTATCACTTCTTCATCATGAGGAACTGTGAAAATCAAATCTTCTACCTTGGAACAAGATGAAGTTTCGATCTTTTCTTCTCCTTCAACATGAGAAGGTTGTGTAGCACTTGCTTCTAATACATGGCATGGAGAATATTCAACAAGTGTAACCATTTCAGCAAAAAGATTATGCAAAGCATGCCCTAACGCTTCACTTAGTGCTTTTGCAATAGAATAATCCATAGGTGGTATGAGTAATCTCTCACGAAGTTCATCATATGGTAAATCAAATTCATCCATACGAACCAAACAACAATAACCAACCGCAATCTTTCCAAGAAACCGCCCAGAAATTTCACTAAGATTTCGAGATCTAAAACCTAAGTAAACACCTCGAAATTTCATGAAATATTATCACAACATATCCCTATGTGTCTGGAACACTCGAACAAAATTTCATCATTAAATACCCTGCCAATTATTCGCAGATTTAAATCTCCCAGAACTGGTCCAGAATAGTTCGGTTTTGACCAATTATCAAAAACGTGTTCGAATAAATATCAAAGTTTCTTAAAAAATTATGAAAATTTCCAGTCTTAAACTAGACAAAAATTAGTCCAATGTTAAGCCAAGAAAAACTCAAAATTTCGTTGTATGATAGGAGAATGAATTGCCCAAGTTTTACCTGAAAAACAGCTCGAATCTGCCAGAAAATTAGCTCTGAATGTTTTGATAGCTGTGACTTGGATATTGATTGGATTGCTCTGAAATTTTGAACACAAGGTAGCCCTGTAAGTATCTTTCCAACGAACCAAGAAAATCGCAATTTGGTGCTCCCACGCGCCCTCAAGCTCCGTTCTAGTAACATTGCTCCGATTCCACTTGATGTGATTTTCATGGGTGTTTTCGGGCTGTTTTATGTTTTATGATTTTTGTGGACGAACAATCAATGAAACTAAAGGGATATTACTCTTAAGTCGCGGTTAAGAGTATGGTCAAACAAGTCTCGGTTGTTTGATTTAGGTTTTTACTACTCGGAAACCTAGTGTTAGCTTACGCTCAACTCATACAAAGTATGCAATTCTGATTTTCTCAAATAAATTCTACCTCTTTAGGAGGATAGGCGCCCTTTATTTATAGTAGAAGAGGCATGAAAACCTTGCTCTCCAAGTACATACAAGCCACAGCCAACCTATCTGAATATAAGGAAAGTTTCCCCAAAATTAAAGCCTAGAATCTAGCTAGAACTTAAGGAAACATTAGCTTAAGGAAAGATGTGCAAATCTTTCCTTAAAAACATTAAATCACACGACAAAGCAAAGCCACACCCTTGCACGCCATTCCTCTTCATGTTTTAAGGCAACTTTCTTAAAAATACAACTCATGACAACTAAGACTCACATGAACCGAAACAAGCTAGGAATTTTGAACTTTATTACAAACAACATAACTAGAAACAACTCAACTACTTTAACTAACATAACAATAATAACAATAAAAGACATATTTTTGGTTACATGTAAAACCTTCACTTTAAGAGTAACGTAAAACCATGCAACAATTCTAATAAAGCAAATAAAGATAGTTGGTGAAGCAATCCATGCACGCATCATGCATCATACTCCCCTCTCGAAAAAAAAAACTTGACCTCAAGTTTTTTCAAGTAATGCCACGAAATCATCCATATTAAGCGGACAACAATATACTCAACTAGCATTTTCCTTCGATCAAGATCATCCTTTGCTCCATGAAAATTTAATCAATGCGTGCTCCATGTTATCGGTAGATGTAGATTATCCCTCCTAAAAAAAATAATATTTATGACGTTTGGAACAACAATATCATCGGCGACCCTTAGAAGCAATGGAAACGAAACATTAACTATAGGCACGGTTTCCCTTAGATCAATCCTAGGTATCACTTCTTCATCATGAGGAACTCGTGAAAAATCAAATCTTCTACCTTGGAACAAGATGAAGTTTCGATCTTTTCTTCTCCTTCAACATGAGAAGGTTGTGTAGCACTTGCTTCTAATACATGGCATGGAGAATATTCAACAAGTGTAACCATTTCAAGAAAAAGATTATGCAAAGCATGCCCTAACGCTTCACTTAGTGCTTTTGCAATAGAATAATCCATAGGTGGTATGAGTAATCTCTCACGAAGTTCATCATATGGTAAATCAAATTCATCCATACGAACCAAACAACAATAACCAACCGCAATCTTTCCAGTAAACTGCCCAGAAATTTCACTAAGAGTTCGAGATCTAAAACCTAAGTAAACACCTCGAAATTTCATGAAATATTATCACAACATATCCCTATGTGTCTGGAACACTCGAACAAAATTTCATCATTAAATACCCTGCCAATTATTCGCAGATTTAAATCTCCCAGAACTGGTCCAGAATAGTTCGGTTTTGACCAATTATCAAAAACGTGTTCGAATAAATATCAAAGTTTCTTAAAAAATTATGAAAATTTCCAGTCTTAAACTAGACAAAAATTAGTCCAATGTTAAGCCAAGAAAAACTCAAAATTTCGTTGTATGATAGGAGAATGAATTGCCCAAGTTTTACCCGAAAAACAGCTCGAATCGCCGGAAAATTAGCTCTGAATGTTTTGATAGCTGTGACTTGGATATTGATTGGATTGCTCTGAAATTTTGAACACAAGGTAGCCCTGCAAGTATCTTTCCAACGAACCAAGAAAATCGCAATTTGGTGCTCCCACGCGCCCTCAAGCTCCGTTCTAGTAACATTGCTCTGATTCCACTTGATGTGATTTTCATGGGTGTTTTCGGGCTGTTTTATGTTTTATGATTTTTGTGGACGAACAGTCAATGAAACTAAAGGGATATTACTCTTAAGTCGCGGTTAAGAGTATGGTCAAACAAGTCTCGGTTGTTTGATTTAGGTTTTTACTACTCGGAAACCTAGTGTTAGCTTACGCTCAACTCATACAAAGTATGCAATTCTGATTTTCTCAAATAAATTCTACCTCTTTAGGAGGATAGGCGCCCTTTATTTATAGTAGAAGAGGCATGAAAACCTTGCTCTCCAAGTACATACAAGCCACAGCCAACCTAGCAGAATATAAGGAAAGTTTCCCCAAAATTAAAGCCTAGAATCTAGCTAGAACTTAAGGAAACATTAGCTTAAGGAAATATGTGCAAATCTTTCCTTAAAAACATTAAATCACACGACAAGCAAAGCCACACCCTTGCACGCCATTCCTCTTCATGTTTTAAGGCAACTTTCTTAAAATACAACTCATGACAACTAAGACTCACATGAACCGAAACAAGCTAGGAATTTTGAACTTTATTACAAACAACATAACTAGAAACAACTCAACTACTGTAACTAACATAACAATAATAACAATAAAAGACATATTTTTGGTTACATGTAAAACCTTCACTTTAAGAGTAAAGTAAAACCATGCAACAATTCTAATAAAGCAAATAAAGATAGTTGTTGAAGCAATCCATGCACGCATCATGCATCATACTCCCCCTCTTGAAAAAAAAACTTGACCTCAAGTTTTTTCAAGTAATGCCACGAAATCATCCATATTAAGCGGACAACAATATACTCAACTAGCATTTTCCTTCGATCAAGATCATCCTTTGCTCCATGAAAATTTAATCTATGCGTGCTCCATGTTATCAAGAGATGTAGATTATCCCTCCTAAAAGAAATAATATTTATGACGTTTGGAACAACAATATCATCAGCGACCCTTAGAAGCAATGGAAACGAAACATTAACTATAGGCACGGTTTCCCTTAGATCAATCCTAGGTATCACTTCTTCATCATGAGGAACCGCAAAAAATCAAATCTTCTACCTTGGAACAAGATGAAGTTTCGATCTTTTCTTCTTCTTCAACATGAGAAGGTTGTGTAGCACTTGCTTCTAATACATGGCATGGAGAATATTCAACAAGTGTAATCATTTCAAAGAAAAAGATTATGCAAAGCATGCCCTAACGCTTCACTTAGTGCTTTTGCAATAGAATAATCCATAGGTGGTATGAGTAATCTCTCACGAAGTTCATCATATGGTAAATCAAATTCATCCATACGAACCAAACAACAATAACCAACCGCAATCTTTCCAAAGAAACTGCCCAGAAATTTCACTAAGAGTTCGAGATCTAAAACCTAAGTAAACACCTCAAAATTTCTTGAAATATTATCACAACATATCCCTATGTGTCTGGAACACTCGAACAAAATTTCATCATAAAATACCCTGCCAATTATTCGCAGATTTAAATCTCCCGGAACCGGTCCAGAATAGTTCGGCTTTTGACCAATTATCAAAAACGTGTTGGACTAAATATCAAAGTTTCTTAAAAAATTATAAAAATTTCCAGTCTTAAACTAGACAAAAATTTGTCCAATTTTAAGCCAAGAAAAACTCAAAATTTCGTTGTATGCTAGGAGAATAAATTGCCCAAGTTTTACCCAAAAACAACTAATCGCTTTAAAATTAGCTCTGAATGTTTCGATAGCTGTTACTTGGATATTGATTGGATTACTCTGAAATTGTGACACAAGGTAGCCCTGTAAGTTTGCTTTCAAACGAACCAAGAAAATCGCAATTTGGAGCTCCCACGTGCCCTCAAGCTCCGTTCTAGTAACACCGCTCCGATTCCACTTGATGTGATTTTCATGGGTGTTTTCGGGCTCTTTTATGTTTTATGATTTTTGTGGACGAACAAATAATGAAACTAAATGGATATTACTCTTAAGTCGCGGTTAAGAGTATGGTCAAACAAGTCTCGGTTGTTTGATTTAGGTTTTTACTACTCGGAAACCTAGTGTTAGCTTACGCTCAACTCATACAAAGTATGCAATTCTGATTTTCTCAAATAAATTCTACCTCTTTAGGAGGATAGGCGCCCTTTATTTATAGTAGAAGAGGCATGAAAACCTTGCTCTCCAAGTACATACAAGCCACAGCCAACCTAGCTGAATATAAGGAAAGTTTCCCTAAATTAAAGCCTAGAATCTAGCTAGAACTTTAGGAAACATTAGCTTAAGGAAAGATGTGCAAATCTTTCCTTAAAAACATTAAATCACACGGCAGCAAAGACACACCCTTGCAAGCCACTCCTCTTCATGTTTTAATGCAACTTTCTTAAAATACAACTCATGACAACTAAGACTCACATGAACCGAAACAAGCTAGGAATTTCGAACCTTATTACAACCAACATAACTAGAAACAACTCAACTACTTTAACTAACATAACAATAATAACAATAAAAGACATATTTTTGGTTACATGTGAAACCTTCACTTTAAGAGTAAAGTAAAACCATGCAACAATTCTAATAAAGCAAATAAAGATAGTTGGTGAAGCAATCCATGCACGCATCATGAATCATGCTCCCCCTCTTGAAAATAAAACTTGACCTCAAGTTTTTTCAAGTAATGCCACGAAATCATCCATATTAAGCGGACAACAATATACTCAACTAGCATTTTCCTTCGATCAAGATCATCCTTTGCTCCATGAAAATTTAATCTATGCGTGCTCCATTTTAACAGTAGATGTAGATTATCCCACCTAAAAGAAACAATATTTATGACGTTTGGAACAACAATATCATCAGCGACCCTTAGAAGCAATGGAAACGAAACATTAACTATAGGCACGGTTTTCCTTAGATCAATCCTAGGTATCACTTCTTCATCATGAGGAACCGTAAAAATCAAATCTTCTACCTTGGAACAAGATGAAGTTTCGATCTTTTCTTCTTCTTCAACATGAGAAGGTTTTGTAGCACTTGCTTCTAATACATGGCATGGAGAATATTCAACAAGTGTAACCATTTCAAAGAAAAGATTATGCAAAGCATGCCTTAACGCTTCACTTAGTGCTTTTGCAATAGAATAATCCATAGGTGGTATGAGTAATCTCTCACGAAGTTCATCATATGGTAAATCAAATTCATCCATACGAACCAAACAACAATAACCAACCGCAATCTTTCCAAAGAAACTGCCCAGAAATTTCACTAAGAGTTCCAGATCTAAAACCTAAGTAAAACACCTCGAAATTTCATGAAATTTTGTCACAACATATCCCTATGTGTCTGGAACACTCGAACAAAATTTCATCATTAAATACCCTGCCAATTATACGCAGATTTAAATCTCCCAGAACTGGTCCAGAATAGTTCGGTTTTGACCAATTATCAAAAACGTGTTCGAATAAATATCAAAGTTTCTTAAAAAATTATGAAAATTTCCAGTCTTAAACTAGACAAAAATTAGTCCAATGTTAACCCAAGAAAAACTCAAAATTTCGTTGTATGCTAGGAGAATGAATTGCCCAAGTGTTACCTGAAAACAGCTCGAATATGCCAGAAAATTAGCTCTGAATGTTTCGATAGCTGTGACTTGGATATTGATTGGATTTCTATGAAATTGTGACACAAGGTAGCCCTGTAAGTTTGTTTTCCAACGAACCAAGAAAATCGCAATTTGGAGCTCCCACGCGCCCTCAAGCTCCGTTCTAGTAACACTGCTCTGATTCCACTTGATGTGATTTTCATGGGTGTTTTCGGGCTGTTTTATGTTTTATGATTTTTGTGGACGAACAGTCAATGAAACTAAAGGGATATTACTCTTAAGTCGCGGTTAAGAGTATGGTCAAACAAGTCTCGGTTGTTTGATTTAGGTTTTTACTACTCGGAAACCTAGTGTTAGCTTACGCTCAACTCATACAAAGTATGCAATTCTGATTTTCTCAAATAAATTCTACCTCTTTAGGAGGATAGGCGCCCTTTATTTATAGTAGAAGAGGCATGAAAACCTTGCTCTCCAAGTACATACAAGCCACAACCAACCTAGCAGAATATAAGGAAAGTTTCCCCAAAATTAAAGCCTAGAATCTAGCTAGAACTTAAGGAAACATTAGCTTAAGGAAAGATGTGCAAATCTTTCCTTAAAAACATTAAATCACACGACAAGCAAAGCCACACCCTTGCACGCCATTCCTCTTCATGTTTTAAGGCAACTTTCTTAAAATACAACTCATGACAACTAAGACTCACATGAACCGAAACAAGCTAGGAATTTTGAACTTTATTACAAACAACATAACTAGAAACAACTCAACTACCGTAACTAACATAACAATAATAACAATAAAAGACATATTTTTGGTTACATGTAAAACCTTCACTTTAAGAGTAAAGTAAAACCATGCAACAATTCTAATAAAGCAAATAAAGATAGTTGGTGAAGCAATCCATGGACGCAAGAAAAATTTGTGGAAAAATAAGGGGGGTTTTAATAAACGAGACTTCATGCATCATACTCCCCCTCTTGAAAAAAAACTTGACCTCAAGTTTTTTCAAGTAATGCCACGAAATCATCCATATTAAGCTGACAACAATATACTCAACTAGCATTTTCCTTCGATCAAGATCATCCTTTGCTCCATGAAAATTTAATCTATGCGTGCTCCATGTTATCAGTAGATGTAGATTATCCCTCCTAAAAGAAATAATATTTATGACGTTTGGAACAACAATATCATCACGACCCTTAGAAGCAATGGAAACGAAACATTAACTATAGGCACGGTTTCCCTTAGATCAATCCTAGGTATCACTTCTTCATCATGAGGAACCGCAAAAATCAAATCTTCTACCTTGGAACAAGATGAAGTTTCGATCTTTTCTTCTTCTTCAACATGAGAAGGTTGTGTAGCACTTGCTTCTAATACATGGCATGGAGAATATTCAACAAGTGTAACCATTTCAAGAAAAAAGATTATGCAAAGCATGCCCTAACGCTTCACTTAGTGCTTTTGCAATAGAATAATCCATAGGTGGTATGAGTAATCTCTCACGAAGTTCATCATATGGTAAATCAAATTCATCCATACGAACCAAACAACAATAACCAACCGCAATCTTTCCAATAAACTGCCCGGAAATTTCACTAAGAGTTCCAGATCTAAAACCTAAGTAAAACATCTCGAAATTTCATGAAATTTTGTCAAAACATATCCCTATGTGTCTGAAACACTCGAACAAAATTTCATCATTAAATACCCTGCCAATTATTCGCAGATTTAAATCTCCCAGAACTGGTCCAGAATAGTTCGGTTTTGACCAATTATCAAAAACGTGTTCGAATAAATATCAAAGTTTCTTAAAAAATTATGAAAATTTCCAGTCTTAAACTAGACAAAAATTAGTCGAATTTTAAGCCAATAAAAAACTCAAAATTTCGTTGTATGCTAGGAGAATGAATTGCCCAAGTGTTACCTGAAAACAGCTCGAATATGCCAGAAAATTAGCTCTGAATGTTTCGATAGCTGTGACTTGGATATTGATTGGATTGCTCTGAAATTATGACACAAGGTAGCCCTGTAAGTTTGCTTTCCAACGAACCAAGAAAATCGCAATTTGGAGCTCCCACGCGCCCTCAAGCTCCGTTCTAGTAACACTGCTCTGATTCCACTTGATGTGATTTTCATGGGTGTTTTCGGGCTCTTTTATGTTTTATGATTTTTGTGGACGAACAATCAATGAAACTAAAGGGATATTACTCTTAAGTCGCGGTTAAGAGTATGGTCAAACAAGTCTCGGTTGTTTGATTTAGGTTTTTACTACTCGAAACCTAGTGTTAGCTTACGCTCAACTCATACAAAGTATGCAATTCCCGATTTTCTCAAATAAATTCTACCTCTTTAGGAGGATAGGCTCCTTTTATTTATAGTAGAAGAGGCATGAAAACCTTGCTCTCCAAGTACATACAAGCCACAGCCAACCTAGCGAATATAAGGAAAGTTTCCCCAAAATTAAAGCCTAGAATCTAGCTAGAACTTAAGGAAACATTAGCTTAAGGAAAGATGTGCAAATCTTTCCTTAAAAACATTAAATCACACGGCAGCAAAGCCACACCCTTGCACGCCATTCCTCTTCATGTTTTAAAGCAACTTTCTTAAAATACAACTCATGACAACTAAGACTCACATGAACCGAAACAAGCTAGGAATTTTGAACTTTATTACAAACAACATAACTAGAAACAACTCAACTACTCTAACTAACATAACAATAATAACAATAAAAGACATATTTTTGGTTACATGTAAAACCTTCACTTTAAGAGTAAAGTAAAACCATGCAACAATTCTAATAAAGCAAATAAAGATAGTTGGTGAAACAATCCATGCACGCATCATGCATCATACTCCCCCTCTTGAAAAAAAAACTTGACCTCAAGTTTTTTCAAGTAATGCCACGAAATCATCCATATTAAGCGGACAACAATATACTCAACTAGCATTTTCCTTCGATCAAGATCATCCTTTGCTCCATGAAAATTTAATCTATGCGTGCTCCATGTTATCGTAGATGTAGATTATCCCTCCTAAAAGAAATAATATTTATGACGTTTGGAACAACAATATCATCACGACCCTTAGAAGCAATGGAAACGAAACATTAACTATAGGCACGGTTTCCCTTAGATCAATCCTAGGTATCACTTTTTCATCATGAGGAACTGCAAAAATCAAATCTTCTACCTTGGAACAAGATGAAGTTTCGATCTTTTCTTCTTCTTCAACATGAGAAGGTTGTGTAGCACTTGCTTCTAATACATGGCATGGAGAATATTCAACAAGTGAAATCATTTCAAGAAAAAGATTATGCAAAGCATGCCCTAACGCTTCACTTAGTGCTTTTGCAATAGAATAATCCATAGGTGGTATGAGTAATCTCTCACGAAGTTCATCATATGGTAAATCAAATTCATCCATACGAACCAAACAACAATAACCAACCACAATCTTTCCAAAGAAACTGCCCAGAAATTTCACTAAGAGTTCGAGATCTAAAACCTAAGTAAACACCTCAAAATTTCTTGAAATATTATCACAACATATCCCTATGTGTCCGGAACACTCGAACAAAATTTCATCATAAAATACCCTGCCAATTATTCGCAGATTTAAATCTCCCGGAACCGGTCCGGAATAGTTCGGGCTTTGACCAATTATCAAAAACATGTTGGACTAAATATCAAAGTTTCTTAAAAAATTATAAAAATTTCCAGTCTTAAACTAGACAAAAATTTGTCCAATTTTAAGCCAAGAAAAACTCAAAATTTCGTTGTATGCTAGGAGAATGAATTGCCCAAGTTTTACCCGAAAACAACTTTCGAATCGCCAGAAAATTAGCTCTGAATGTTTCGATAGCTGTTACTTGGATATTGATTGGATAACTCTGAAATCGTGACACAAGGTAGCCCTGTAAGTTTGCTTTCCAACGAACCAAGAAAATCGCAATTTGGAGCTCCCACGCGCCCTCAAGCTCCGTTCTAGTAACACCGCTCCGATTCCAATGATGTGATTTTCATGGGTGTTTTCGGGCTCTTTTATGTTTTATGATTTTTGTGGACGAACAAATCAATGAAACTAAAGGGATATTACTCTTAAGTCGCGGTTAAGAGTATGGTCAAACAAGTCTCGGTTGTTTGATTTAGGTTTTTACTACTCGGAAACCTAGTGTTAGCTTACGCTCAACTCATACAAAGTATGCAATTCCGATTTTCTCAAATAAATTCTACCTCTTTAGGAGGATAGGCGCCCCTTTATTTATAGTAGAAGAGGCATGAAAACCTTGCTCTCCAAGTACATACAAGCCACAGCCAACCTAGCTGAATATAAGGAAAGTTTCCCTAAATTAAAGCCTAGAATCTAGCTAGAACTTTAGGAAACATTAGCTTAAGGAAAGATGTGCAAATCTTTCCTTAAAAACATTAAATCACACGGCAAAGAAAAGACACACCCTTGCAAGCCACTCCTCTTCATGTTTTAATGCAACTTTCTTAAAATACAACTCATGACAACTAAGACTCACATGAACCGAAACAAGCTAGGAATTTCGAACCTTATTAATTACAACCAACATAACTAGAAACAACTCAACTACTTTAACTAACATAACAATAATAACAATAAAAGACATATTTTTGGTTACATGTGAAACCTTCACTTTAAGAGTAAAGTAAAACCATGCAACAATTCTAATAAAGCAAATAAAGATAGTTGGTGAAGCAATCCATGCACGCATCATGAATCATACTCCCCCTCTTGAAAATAAAACTTGACCTCAAGTTTTTTCAAGTAATGCCACGAAATCATCCATATTAAGCGGACAACAATATACTCAACTAGCATTTTCCTTCGATCAAGATCATCCTTTGCTCCATGAAAATTTAATCTATGCGTGCTCCATTTTAACAAGAGATGTAGATTATCCCACCTAAAAGAAAACAATATTTATGACGTTTGGAACAACAATATCATCGACCCTTAGAAGCAATGGAAACGAAACATTAACTATAGGCACGGTTTTCCTTAGATCAATCCTAGGTATCACTTCTTCATCATGAGGAACTGTAAAAATCAAATCTTCTACCTTGGAACAAGATGAAGTTTCGATCTTTTCTTCTTCTTCAACATGAGAAGGTTGTGTAGCACTTGCTTCTAATACATGGCATGGAGAATATTCAACAAGTGTAACCATTTTCAAAGCAAAAAGATTATCCAAAGCATGCCCTAACGCTTCACTTAGTGCTTTTGCAATAGAATAATCCATAGGTGGTATGAGTAATCTCTCACGAAGTTCATCATATGGTAAATCAAATTCATCCATACGAACCAAACAACAATAACCAACCGCAATCTTTCCAGTAAACTGCCCAGAAATTTCACTAAGAGTTCCAGATCTAAAACCTAAGTAAAACACCTCGAAATTTCATGAAATTTTGTCACAACATATCCCTATGTGTCTGGAACACTCGAACAAAATTTCATCATTAAATACCCTGCCAATTATTCGTAGATTTAAATCTCCGAGAACTGGTCCAGAATAGTTCGGTTTTGACCAATTATCAAAAACGTGTTCGAATAAATATCAAAGTTTCTTAAAAAATTATGAAAATTTCCAGTCTTAAACTAGACAAAAATTAGTCCAATGTTAACCCAAGAAAAACTCAAAATTTCGTTGTATGCTAGGAGAATGAATTGCCCAAGTGTTACCTGAAAACAGCTCGAATATGCCAGAAAATTAGCTCTGAATGTTTCGATAGCTGTGACTTGGATATTGATTGGATTGCTCTGAAATTGTGACACAATGTATCCCTGTAAGTTTTCTTTCCAACGAACCAAGAAAATCGCAATTTAGAGCTCCCACGCTCCCTCAAGCTCCGTTCTAGTAACACTGCTCTGATTCCACTTGATGTGATTTTCATGGGTGTTTTCGGGCTCTTTTATGTTTTATGATTTTTGTGGACGAACAAGTCAATGAAACTAAAGGGATATTACTCTTAAGTCGCGGTTAAGAGTATGGTCAAACAAGTCTCGGTTGTTTGATTTAGGTTTTTACTACTCGGAAACCTAGTGTTAGCTTACGCTCAACTCATACAAAGTATGCAATTCGATTTTCTCAAATAAATTCTACCTCTTTAGGAGGATAGGCTCCCTTTATTTATAGTAGAAGAGGCATGAAAACCTTGCTCTCCAAGTACATACAAGCCACAGCCAACCTAGCTGAATATAAGGAAAGTTTCCCCAAAATTAAAGCCTAGAATCTAGCTAGAACTTAAGGAAACATTAGCTTAAGGAAAGATGTGCAAATCTTTCCTTAAAAACATTAAATCACACGGCAGCAAAGCCACACCCTTGCACGCCATTCCTCTTCATGTTTTAAGGCAACTTTCTTAAAATACAACTCATGACAACTAAGACTCACATGAACCGAAAACAAGCTAGGAATTTTGAACTTTATTACAAACAACATAACTAGAAACAACTCAACTACCGTAACTAACATAACAATAATAACAATAAAAGACATATTTTTGGTTACATGTAAAACCTTCACTTTAAGAGTAAAGTAAAACCATGCAACAATTCTAATAAAGCAAATAAAGATAGTTGGTGAAGCAATCCATGCACGCATCATGCATCATACTCCCCCTCTTGAAAAAAAAACTTGACCTCAAATTTTTTCAAGTAATGCCACGAAATCATCCATATTAAGCGGACAACAATATACTCAACTAGCATTTTCCTTCGATCAAGATCATCCTTTGCTCCATGAAAATTTAATCTATGCGTGCTCCATGTTATCGTAGATGTAGATTATCCCTCCTAAAAGAAATAATATTTATGACGTTTGGAACAACAATATCATCGCGACCCTTAGAAGCAATGGAAACGAAACATTAACTATAGGCACGGTTTCCCTTAGATCAATCCTAGCTATCACTTCTTCATCATGAGGAACCCCAAAATCAAATCTTCTACCTTGGAACAAGATGAAGTTTCGATCTTTTCTTCTTCTTCAACATGAGAAGGTTGTGTAGCACTTGCTTCTAATACATGGCATGGAGAATATTCAACAAGTGTAATCATTTCAAAAAAAAGATTATGCAAAGCATGCCCTAACGCTTCACTTAGTGCTTTTGCAATAGAATAATCCATAGGTGGTATGAGTAATCTCTCACGAAGTTCATCATATGGTAAATCAAATTCATCCATACGAACCAAACAACAATAACCAACCGCAATCTTTCCAATAAACTGCCCAGAAATTTCACTAAGAGTTCGAGATCTAAAACCTAAGTAAACACCTCAAAATTTCTTGAAATATTATCACAACATATCCCTATGTGTCTGGAACACTCCGAACAAAATTTCATCATAAAATACCCTGCCAATTATTCGCAGATTTAAATCTCCCAGAACTGGTCCAGAATAGTTCGGTTTTGACCAATTATCAAAAACGTGTTCGAATAAATATCAAAGTTTCTTAAAAAATTATGAAAATTTCCAGTCTTAAACTAGACAAAAATTAGTCGAATTTTAAGCCAATAAAAACTCAAAATTTCGTTGTATGCTAGGAGAATGAATTGCCCAAGTTTTACACCGAAAACAACTCGAATCGCGTAAAATTAGCTCTGAATGTTTCGATAGCGGTTACTTGGATATTGATTGGATTACTCTGAAATTGTGACACAAGGTAGCCCTGTAAGTTTTCTTTCCAACGAACCAAGAAAATCGCAATTTGGAGCTCCCACGCGCCCTCAAGCTCCGTTCTAGTAACACCGCTCTGATTCCACTTGATGTGATTTTCATGGATGTTTTCGGGCTCTTTTATGTTTTATGATTTTTATGGACGAACAATCAATGAAACTAAAGGGATATTACTCTTAAGTCGCGGTTAAGAGTATGGTCAAACAAGTCTCGGTTGTTTGATTTAGGTTTTTAACTACTGAAACCTAGTGTTAGCTTACGCTCAACTCATACAAAGTATGCAATTCGGATTTTCTCAAATAAATTCTACCTCTTTAGGAGGATAGGGCGCTCTTTATTTATAGTAGAAGAGGCATGAAAACCTTGCTCTCCAAGTACATACAAGCCACAGCCAACCTAGCTGAATATAAGGAAAGTTTCCCTAAATTAAAGCCTAGAATCTAGCTAGAACTTTAAGAAACATTAGCTTAAGGAAAGATGTGCAAATCTTTCCTTAAAAACATTAAATCACACGGCAGAAAGACACACCCTTGCAAGCCACTCCTCTTCATGTTTTAATGCAACTTTCTTAAAATACAACTCATGACAACTAAGACTCACATGAACCGAAACAAGCTAGGAATTTCGAACCTTATTACAACCAACATAACTAGAAACAACTCAACTACTTTAACTAACATAACAATAATAACAATAAAAGACATATTTTTGGTTACATGTTAAACCTTCACTTTAAGAGTAAAGTAAAACCATGCAACAATTCTAATAAAGCAAATAAAGAAAGTTGGTGAAGCAATCCATGCACGCATCATGAATCATACTCCCCTCTTAAAAATAAAACTTCGACCTCAAGTTTTTCAAGTAATGTCACGAAATCATCCATATTAAAGCGGACAACAATATACTCAACTAGCATTTTCCTTCGATCAAGATCATCCTTTGCTCCATGAAAATTTAATCTATGCTCCATTTTAACAAGTAGATGTAGATTATCCACCTAAAAGAAACAATATTTATGACGTTTGGAACAACAATATCATCAGCGACCTTTGAGAAGCAATGGAAACGAAACATTAACTATAGCACGGTTTTCCTTAGATCAATCCTAGGTATCACTTCTTCATCATGAGGACCTTAAAAATCAAATCTCTACCTTGGAACAAGATGAAGTTTCGATCTTTTCTTCTTCTTCAACATGAGAAGGTTAAAAAGTACTTGCTTCTAATACATGGCATGGAGAATATTCAACAAGTGTAACCATTTCAGCAAAACGATTATGCAAAGCATGCCCTAACGCCCACTTAGTGCTTTTGCAATAGAATAATCCATA